>JARHVA010001322.1:1382500-1565000 GCA_037957365.1 Torreya grandis | reverse complement strand
CCAATGAAGATTCAAAATTGACTCTGAGTTTCTAATGCCTTATGTCTGTTATTTGGAATATGAGCCATAACAAGTGAAACAAACTCTTAAAAGTGCTCAACTATGGGTTTTTAACCACTCTAAGATTCAAAAGGAGTGGCTTCCTTCAATTTTTTATGTAAAAATTAGTTATGGATGTAACAAGCATAGTTGATGACCTCAACCCAATATTGAGGTGTGAAAGACTTGAAGTGCAGAATATAGTTGGTCATTTCCTTCAAGGACCCATTATTACACTTTAAAACATCATTATACTAAGGATTATATGGAATTGTACATTGAATTTCAATTCAATTTGATGTACATAATTAATCAAAATGGTTGCTAACTGATCTGTAAACTGAAAATACAAGTGTAGTATATTCAAAAATCACTTGTTCACATTTAAGAGACCCTTCAATTTCTCTCTTTTTTGCTTAATTTTGTATAAAGAAATTAAAACCAGATATAAAATGAAGATTATAGCTAAATAAAAATTAGAGAAAATTCAAAGAATTCACTAGCACATTGATAATGGAGTTCGGCTTCAATAGCCTACGTCTCCGGGTCCGTTTAAAGTGAGGACTATTATCATTAATTTTGTGCAACAAATGGCTTCCAAAATCAATAAAAGTCTTCAATTCACCTTCTCTGATCTTTTTTTTCCTATAAAAATATCTCTCAAACCTGAAAATAATGGCCCAAGGCCGTACAAAGCAATAACAAGTCTCTAACCTTCTTAAATCTCTTTACACAGTCTACTTTTCATGTCTATTCAAGTATAAATTAGTCCCTTTTATAACACTTTGACCCCCATGGCTGAAGTGGTCAAGGCATTAATCTTTTAGATGATAGATCAGGAGTTGAAAACCTCCTCCCACCTTTTTAGGTGCCTTGGCATGAGCGAGGGCGCGCTCAGCATGAAATTTGAAATGAATTCCCTCCTTTTTTGGCACCTATGGACTTGGTTTAGTCCCACATTTTCTAGGAATTTAGTTTCCAAGGATTTGAATAGACATGTTTGAATCCTCTTCAAATTCTTAAGATAATGGTGCCCACTTAGGCCATTGATTAAGCTTGGTCAAAGCTTGTTTAGTGGGATGGGTGATGTGGCAGTTTTCTTGGTGCCTTTCTTTCAAAGTTTGAAAATTGATAGAAAGCTCTCAATGAGTAATACAATGTGAAAATGATTTGAATATAATTTGAATAATTTTTAAAAATTAAATGGTACATGGATCCACCTGGATCATTCCTCCCCACTGGGAACTTTTGGACCTCTGAAAGTTGAAATTAATTGGTAATGAGGTGAGGTTATTTTTCCTTCACCTTTCTGACTTCCATCCATCTGGCCTTGCTTGGGTGCATCCCTTTGAGACCAACATGAAGATATTCAACATTACCTCTTCGTAAAGTCTGGATATTCCTATCAAGTATAATATCTTCCTACGAATTCTATTAGATATTCAAGAGAAAATCATCAATGGAAGGAATGGATACACTTTCATCATGATTAATTATCATTGGAGGCTCATACAATTTCAAATTTTCCACATTTAAAAATGAATAAATCTACGTGTAAGATGGTAAATGTAATTAGAAAGCATTTGTGCCAATTTTTTCCATTATCTGAAAAGGACCATACCAGATTGGTTTCAACTTTTTACCTTCACCTGTCAGTATTTCCTTACTAATGTGAAGCCATACCATATCACCTACAATAAATTGGTGATCAATACGTAGTTTATCATGCCTGGCTTTGTACTTGGCTTGAATTTTCTCCAATTGAGTATGAATAGTTTGATGAATGAGTTGTGTTTGTTCAATGAACATCTTGGCTCAAATGGCTTCTTTTGGTTCACCAACCACTGTATCCTGTCTATAACAAACATCTAGAGGAGATTTAGGCAAGTATCCATAACAAAATTCAAATGGATATTTAATTGTAGAATAATTAAGTGCTTGGTTATGTGCATGATGTATGTAACACAATTTTTCATCCCATAACTTTGGATGTTTATTGATATAACCCCTAAGCAAATGTACCACAGTGCAGTTCACAACCTCTGTTTGTTTGTCAATTTGTGGATGAAATGCAGTGCTCTTTTTTAATTTAGTGATCATTATTCATCATAAAGTTGACCAAAACTCCCCAATAAATTGATAATCTTGATAAAAAAATAATTGAAGCAGGCAAACCAAAATGAACCCATACATGTTCAAAGAATAATTGTGCAGTACCTTCCCTAGTAATTTGCTTAGTGCAAGGAATCACAACACACATATTTATAAATATATCCACAACCACATATAAATAGTCATGTTTTCTTTGTGTCATAGGTAAACCCCCCACAAAATCCATGGAGATACTTTCCCATGGGTGAGTAGGAACAGGTAGAGGAGTGTAAAGTCCCAATTTCCTATTACTAGTTTTACTTGTGGCATAAAGAGTACATCCCTTTATATATTTAGCAACATTTTCCTACATACGAGGCCAATAAAAATACATATTCAAATGTGCAACCATTTTATCAACTCCAAAATGACCAAAAATAAGAGAAGTATGTGCTTTTCTAATCATGTGTGCCCTCTCATTTTGAGGAATACATAGTTTACCCAAATGATACAAAAGATCATTGTGTACATGATAGTCCAATTCTTCTACTTGTCTACTACTCATCAAGTCTTTATAAACATCTTGAAAATCAAGATCATTCACATATTGTTCTTTTTAACTTTTATGAGACAAAGAACCATGTTGTAAAAGAATAGATGCAACAACCATAGGAAGCCTAGATAGCATATTTGTAACCTTATTCTGAATTCCTTTTTTATACTTGATCACAAGATGAAATTGTTGTAAGAAACCCATCCAACAAAAATGATTAGACTATTGTAACTTAGTTTGTGATTGGAGATACTATAAGGGCTGATGATCTATATGTATTATTGTTTCTTTTCCCATTAAGTAATGTTCCCATTTTTTAACACTTTTAACCAATGCATACAATTCCTTATCATAAGTTGGATATTTTCTTACTGCACTTGTAAAGGTTTTAGAATGATAACAAGCTACTTTCTTACCTTGCATTAAAATATCTCCCATAACATACTCACTTGCATCCATGTCAATCTCAAATGGTTGTTATCAGGAAGTGGCAAGATTGGAGCAATACTTATTTTTTATTTAAAAGTGTTGAAGGCTTTTTGATGTTTGCCTCCCCATTGAAATACCTATTTCACACTTGTTAAAGAATGCAAAGCTAATGAAATATATGAAAATTGAGCAATAAACATTCTCCAAAACTGTATTGCACCAAGAAAACTTCTAACCTTAGTTGTGTTAGTGGGTGTAGGCCAATTAATAATGACTGCCACTTTTGTAGTATAAATTTTCAATTTACCATGTCCTACAATGTAACCCAAGTATATCAAAGATGTCTTACCAAATTCACATTTTGACATTTTTAGATAAAGTTTTTTCCTTCATAATGCATCCCTGACTTTCTTAATGTTGATCACATGCTCTTCCCATGACTTGCTGAAAATCAATATATCATCTAAGTAAACTATAACAAAATCATCAAGGAATTGTCTAAAAACATCACTCATCAATCTCATGAATGTAGTCGGTGCATTACACAACCCGAAAGGCATCACAAGCCATTCAAACAATCCCTATTTTGTCTTAAAGGTAGTTTTCCACAAATCACCTTCATTAATTCTTACTTGATGATATCCACTTCTCAAATCCAACTTAGTGAAATAAATAGCATGTTTTAATTAATCCAATAAATCATAAATATGAGGAAGAGGGTAATGATTCTTAATAGTAATTTTGTTTAAGGAATGAAAATCAACAAACATTCTCCAAGTGCCATCTTTCTTTGGCACCAAAATAATTGTTGAACCAATAGGAGATGAACTTGGATGAATAACACCTCTATCCAATAGATCCATTACCTATGTTTTAATTTCCTCTTTTTCCACCACTAATAACCTGTACATGCCAATGTTAGGGAGAGGAGAATCCTACAATAGCTAAATTTCATGTCGAACTCCCCTTTTAGGGGGTAAGCCCTTAGGATCTTGAAATACATCATCGTAAGTAGACATGATTTCAACCAATTCATTCTTGTGTCTAGGATCAAACTTTTACAAAGCTTGAGAATATTCTTTTTCTTAGACTTAATCAACATGAGACAAAAAGTAATGCTTGAATTAACTAGTATTTTTATCTACCCTTTTGTAACCAAGGAAAGACTTGTTCTAATGTGATGTTCTCTAACAATATATTCAATGCCATCCTTAACAATCAAGTACTTATTTTCCTATCTATAGAAGATTGCTTTTCTATCATAAAGATATGGGCTTCCCAAAACAATCCCACATATTTCCAATGGAACAACATCCAACTCAACCTCATCTATGAACTTGGATGTGATGGCAAACCTTAGTCTACAAGTTTGTGAAACTTGTAGCTTCGCATTGTCACACACCCAACCTAGTGGATAAGGATTCAGATGGGGATTGGTTTGTAAGCCTAGCTTCTTAACAACCTCATCAGAAATTAAATTTGGTTGTGAACCACTATCAAATAGAGTGTCAATCTTAGTATGCTTTGAAACAACTCTAATGTGGAACAATTCATTTCTTTTCTTATCAACATGCATATAATTATGTTTAGAAGAAGATGCAACATTAGTGATAGAAACTAAAAGAGAAAAATCATTATGTAATCCCATAGCTATAATCTTAGTTTCATCACCTGAATCTAAACCTAAGTCTTGAACCATAGCATTAGCCTTCTTTTCTTTCATTTAATACCTCTTAAGCCTTGACTCGGGATGTAGTTTCCAACACTTAGACTCATCATGATTTGTTTTGCAATGATTACAAAATGGTTTTCCTTCTTCTTCTTTTTTAACAGTATAAGTGGATTTCTATTTACCCTTTCCTGATGAAATTTCCCCTTTGGATTGCTTAACATTAGATTACTTACTTTTTACTTTAGGAAAAGATTCTTTTGATTGTTTTCCTCTAGCCTCTAAATGAGTGGCTTGAAAACATACTGCATCTAAATTAGTGGGATTGAACATAAGAATCATATGTCTTAATTAACTATGCAACCCACCTATATATTTTAGTAGTATTTCTTATGTGTATAGAGGAACATTCAAAAGTAAAGCTTTTTTCCTAAATTCTTATGTATAATCTTGAACACTTTGGTCTTTTTCTTGTCTAAAACTTTGTCAATCCATCATGGCTTATTGCATATAGCCTAAAGGATAGAATTGCTTTTTGAGTTCTTTAATAAATTCATTCCAAGTAGAAATAAAGTTACCTTTTTGAAGCTTGATTTCTTTCAACTTACTCTCCCACCAGATGAGAGTTGTGCCTCCCATATGAAGAGTAGCCAAATGAATTTTTGTCTCATCTCCTGCAATCTTTTGGACCCTATAATAAACTTCAATTTGCTTGACCCAATTATCCAACTTTTTGGCATTAAATTCACCATTAGAAATTGGTAATTCAAACTTAATATCCAATTTTAGTGAAGGGAAAGATTCCACAATTTTTTACCATCACCTGATGGAGAAGGTTTTTCGGTTTCTTTACCTTTTGATTCTCATGAATCACCTTCTTTTTCATTCTTGGATTTCCTTTGTTTGTCACAGTATAGTTCCTCAACCATGCTTCTCATGTCCATGAAGGCTCAGTGGAAAGCTTGTTTAGATTCCATCTCTTCTTTGGCCATCCTTGAAGCACGCCTTGAACCAATCTCTAGATTATACTCAATGATTTTTCCTTCACCCTTTTGGGATTTAGACCTTGTCAACATACATTAGCAATCACTATTAAATAACAACCGCTCTGATACCAAAATTTGATCTATAAACTGAAAACACAAGTGTGGTATGTATGAAAATCACTTGTTCACATTTAAGAGATCCTTCAATTTCTCACTTTTTTGATTAATTTTGTATAAATAAATTAAAACTAGATATAAAATGAAGATTAGAACTAAATAAAAATCAAATAAAATTCAAAGAATTCACTAGCAAATTGCTAACAGAGTTCGGCTTCAATAGCCTACGTCTCTAGGTCCATTCAAAGTGAGGACTATTCTCATTAATTTTGTGCAAAAAATGGCTTAAAAAATCAATACAAGTCTTCAATTCACCTTCTCTAATATTTTTTTGCTTGTAAAAATATCTCTTAGATTTGAAAATAATGGCTCAAGGCCGAACAAAGCAATTACAAGTCTCTAACCTTCTTAAATTTCTTTACACAGTCTACTTTTCATGTTTATTCAAGTATAAATTAGTCCCTTTTATAACACTTCAACCCCCATGGCTGAAGTGGTCAAGGCGTTAATATTTTAGATGATATATCAGGAATTCAAAACCTCTTCCCACCTTTCTAGGTGCCTTGACATGAGGAAGGGCCTGCTCAGTATGAAATTTGAAATGAATTCCCTCCTTTTTTGGTGCCTATGGACTTGGTTTAGTCCCACATTTGCTAGTAATTTAGTTTCCAAGGCTTTAAATAGACATGTTTGACCCCTCTTCAAATTCATAAGACAATATTACCCACTTAGGCCACTGATTAAGCTTGGTCAAAGCATGTTTAGTGGGATGGGTGATGTGGTAGTTTTATTGGCACCTTTGTTTCAAAGTTTGAAAATTTCAAATAATATGTGAATAAAAACAACAAACCAACATTTTTTTGCACCAAATTATGTTTCCACATGTCAAGTGGCTATTGGTCCCCTTGGCATGTTTTCAACAGTGCCACGTCACTTTCAGCACCCCCTATCACAAGATTTCTTCAACTATCCATATCTTGAGCATCGGGACTCCATTTTTTGAACCACAAAAAGTGCAAGAAAGTTGTCGACGAGTAATACAATGTGAAAATGATTTGAATAAAATTTGAAGACTTTTTAAAATGGAATGGTATATGGATCCACCTAGATCATTAACATACTCACCATCATTATTGATGTGAAAAATCTTGATGGATTTACCTGACTATTTATTTGAAAATTCCTTATAGTCCTAAAAATGGTCAAATACCTTTGATATTTACTTAATAAAATACACTAAAGTGAACATAGAATAGTCATCAATGAAAGTAAGAATTACTTTATCTTGTTGAACAAAGGTTTTGGAAATGGACTAAAAATGTCATTGTGAATAATCTCCAATATTTGTTTATCTCTCCACGAATTTCCCTTGTCATACTTCTCTAGATGCTTACCAAGAATGAAACCTTGGTAAAATCCATCATAAAACTTAACTTGTGGTAACCCTAAAACCATGTAATGATGATTGAGTTACTCTAGTTAGCAATAGTTGAGAGGGTTGAATCACTCATGCCATAATTTACTCACCTCATCTGAATGAGTGAACAATGTAGTAGAGGTTTGATCATGATAAAAATGTAGAAAATATACAACCTAGATTAGTGATCATCTTTCCCAAATTGAATAATGTATTCATATTGAGCTTGCATAATAACCATGGAATTAGGTGTGAACTCAAATTTCTTTCTCGAATCAAGTTGAGTGATTTGGTAAATTGAAAGGAGATTAATGGATAAATAGGGAACACATAAAACATCATGAAATGTCACATCATTCACTTAAATTTATCCTCTCCCACTAAATTCTATAGAAGTATATTTTCCTAATAAAATAGAAGGCATATACTAAGGCTCCAATGATGCAAACATCTCTTATGATGAAGCTATGTGGTGTGATGCACAAGAATCAATAAACCATGTGGAAGGTTGGGATGTAACTATAAAAAGTGATTTTCCCTTATCTTTACCCTTCTTACTATTTTTGAACTTAGAATACCCGTATGTTGATGAAATCTAAATAGAATAATCAAGGGCACTGATATTGTGCTTCTCAAATATTTGTGTCAATTATTTTATCTATTTCTTCATGTATTTTGAGTCATCATGCCCAAATTTATTGAAATAACCATATGTGAGTTGTTCTTTCTTAGGTTTCCCATCTAAAGAGGAATAATCTTTTGATGATTTTGGCTAGCATCAAATTTATGACCCTTTATTTACTCTAGGTCATTCTTGTTCTATTTCTTATCCTTACTACTAGAAGCCTTAAGTTTGTCATAACTCATAAATAAGTCATGATATTTGGAGGACTTCAATGTACCTATTTGAATGAGTTTTTCTTGTTCCCAAATCAAGTTAGCATTAAATTCATCCATATATGACATTGTCTATTTAGATCCAAGTGCATGTATGGTAGTGTGTAAGGTGGAAACAAATACAAAATAGTCAGATGCCAATTTGGCAAGGATAAAAAGAATAAATTGATCATCCTTTTTGTCAATGTTGTATAGTTGCAACTATAACTTGAGTGATTTAAATTTTGTGAATAAGTCTTGAATCATATCAAAGTCACTTGGGATCAAACTAACAAGTTCATTATCAAAATCATACCCCTCATTTTGTCCTATTTTCTAAATATTTTATCCAATAAGGTCCACACTTGATTTGGAGTTATTACATATTTGATATGAAAATTAATTCATAAGACATAGACATGCACAATCGACCATAGGCCTTGTTACTTTGATTATACCACTTCACATTCTTTGCATCAAGTGTCAGTTTAGTTTTTTTGCCCATTGTGATTCAATATAATCCCTTCTTCCTCAATAGTACTTTCACTTTTAATTTCCACTCATGATATTTGAAAGGTGTAAGAAGTAGTATTGAACTGAGATCCATGGTGCATAGAGTATGTGCTAAACTATGTATGTTATATATTGGTAATGTAAAAACCCCTAACTCTATATAGGTTAAATTTTATAAATAACAAGAGTAAAATCAATGTGAATATCCAAAAATAAACATGCACTTTAAAAAAAATGGCACCTCAAAAAGACCATGGGGCTAAACATTATGCTCGATTGAAGCTCAATATGGAAAGGTGTTTCTCCACTTTACAAAATTTAAAAAAAAATTAGTGTTAAAAACTTGGAATTGGGTGTTATTGTTAATCCCCAAATAGTAGGAGTCCATATTTAATCCCCCTTCATGTCACCACACCATATGACTAAGGGGTTAAGGGGAAGGATGAACAAATAACATGGTATAGTTTCAAGAGTGCTTGAGTAGGAGATGGGTTTGGGGGGTTGTTTACATTACTAGTGGGCTCCTCAAGGTCTTATTTCACCACTTTCATGTTTTATGAGAGGTTCTTGCACCACCATTGGGTTCTACATGGGTGCTTACACTACCATTGGGGTCTAATGGGGTGCTTACACCACCATTAGGGTTTATGAGTCATGTTGGTATGTATGTTAGTATCCACCAGTTATGATTGCACAATGGTGAGGGTCTATAAATTATACAACACACTGGTCAAGGTTTGTTAGAGGTGCTTGCATGTTGGTTGGGGTCCACCAATTATGTATCACATTAATCAAGGTCTATTAGTTGTATAACATGTTGGTTGGGTTCTATCATAGGTGATCAGAAGGGTATCAAGACTTGATGGTCATATAAAGAGATTCATATATTATACAAGGAATGAAATTAGGGTCATATATTTTTTAGGGCATGTAAGCAAGGTCAGAGATTTAATAAGGTGTGCAAGTAGGATCTCAGGATCAATAGATGTCATAAAAATAAAATTTCACCAAGTTTGAAGAAAGCCTATATATGCAAATTTGAAGAAATTTATTCAAAAATTAAGAGGGGACCACTTATTTTCTTGAAAAACCTTGAAAAAAAACTAGAAATGGTTTTTATTGGAAGTTGTTGGATGTACAAATTCTTGCCAATTTTAAGAAAATGCCTCCAAACACTCTAAAAATGGCCAAAAATCATCTTTCATAGAACAAGGTCATGTGGGCAGTTAAATATAGGGTTTTGGTACCTTAATAATCTAATGAAACTATAATTTTTTATTTTAAGACCAAAGATATGTGTATTTACATGGATTTTCAAGAAAACCCACCAAACCCTAGAAAATTAAAATTAGTGAAAAACTTGATCAAGCTAGAATGCAAGATTCACAACATAATTGATGGCAATCATCTACCATCAGAGATCTAATACCATGTTAGAGTGCACAAAAATTAATATCTACTATATAGGGTTAATTGAACAAAAATGAATCTATATGTAGTGAAACTTGAAGAACAATCCAAAGGAAGAAGCTAGTCTTCACAATAAGATAATTGTATTAATGATAATTCACCAAAAAGTGTATAGGAAGATACATTATATAGTGATTAATTAGGTTACATAAAAAGGTAATTAACTCTATTCATAATTATAAAATTACTTAAATTACATTTCCCCTAATGTCCTATTATTAACCTAAGCAAACTAAATAAGACCATGTAGGCAAAACCTAATTGGTTAAAAGTCTACACCAACAAATGAAGGCCAAGGACTATCACCATTAATATGGGGAATATTATTTAGAAATTTAGGAATAGGAGGGGTTTTTATCAATTAAATTTATGAAAAATCCCATTCAAGAACAAGGTAGAGAAATTTTGTATCAAAATCAAGACACTTAAATTAGGTTTGTCAAAACAAGGGGACTTTCAACATTAATGACTCTGAAGAAATATTCCTAGCCATACAAATCTTGGGTAACCAAATGACATATAAATATAATACCATGAAGGTTATATGTATGAAAATTAAAATTGAACTACCTTCCCACAACATGTTCCTCTTTCTTCAGGACCCCTTATAGAGTCATCCGTCTACTATGAATATTGGGTACTTTCATGATAAAGTAAGTAAAACCATAGGTTATTTTGAATTATCCTATCTCAATATGCTAGCTACCACACCCTACTAGACCTCAGATCTATCATGAGGTCAACTATGGAGATTTAGATTCTATTAGAGATATGAGATGTGCTATTAATCACATATTTTGGTGTGATTTTGACTTTTACCTTTGTATGTTGCCTTTTGATCATTGCCCTTTGTTTCAAATTATTTGGATTTAACTTTTTATTTTTTTCTATTTCTCTTCCATAGATATTTTGAGAATTAAACATGGGTACTAAAAATGATTATCATTTGGAAACTATGGACTTGGTAGCTAAGATAGAGAACTTATAGAGCACGGTGTTTAAGAGTCTTGTTTATTAATGTGAAAAAAGGGTTATATTAACCTTGACCTTGTTTTATCTAATGTGGAATGAAAGGAAAATAAATCAAGGGGATTGAAACATGAAACAATTTGAATTAATTCAAATCATAAAAAAGTGACAAAGGTGAAAAAGGGAATAGAATGAAAGGTAAGTATGATTCCTTATCATATGAATGTATGGAAGTGCAGGGAAACATGCTAACATAGATTGTTTTGTGAGGTTTATCTACAAAATAAAAAAACTAAAGTTGAGAATAAGGGATCACAAGCTTGTAACCATTTCTTGAAATTCTATAAAAATAACATTGAATTAATTAAATATGGTGATTTTATGAGGGCCTAGTCTTATCCATGGTCTTACACTGTAACTTATAAAATAGAAACCCAAGAGAGTGAACAAATAATGAAAAATAAAAATGAGAAATATGGTATTTGTGAGGAAGGTCTAGTCCTATCCATGATCTTACATTCAAAATCTCAAAATAAAAATTTAAGGATGTTTAAAAATCATTATAATATAACAAATAAATAATAATGAAAGGAAGTCATGATAAATACTGAGTCCTATCCACAGTTTTATAATGCAACTCATGAAAAAGAGAAAGCAAAGGACCAAGAGAAGGAACTAAGGTTTATGGAAAAAAAAAGTAATATAGAGCATGCGACTGATATATAAATACTAAAAGATGTATTAGTAATATAACATATAAAAAGCATTATAATAAGGGAAAGATCTAAGTAAATTACTTTTTTCAAGAATTGTGCATTAGTGGGCTCTTTGAAAATATGGCCTTAATTAATTTGGAGGTGATAGGTGCTAGGACCACATATATATATTGATAAATAATGTCCCCATAATTTTTGGGCATATTGTCCTTCTTTATCATGGGTGTAGTCTAATTTAAGGATTCGATCAGCAATATTGAAAGTGTAAACTTTAACCTTTTGATTATGTTATTTGGCGATATAAGCCTTGTATTAGTGATTATGTTGTAGAGAGGAGAGATGGTGATCAAATATAAAATTCATTAGGTATGATTATGGTTGATAAATATTTAAATAGCCTATAAATAACATAGTAACAATGAATTCTCTGAGAAGAGATGTAGTATTACTCAAGATCGCAATACAAATATATGCTTATCTCTGGGAAGAGATGTATGTCTTCACATTTTGGGTTACCTCTTAATTTATAAACATTTTTAAATCATGGGGAGGATGTGTAAGGTCACCAATCTCAAGGGAGATTAAGTGGTTTGACTTCCAAGATTTAAAACAATATAGAATTCAAGGAATTACTATTTTTAGAAACTTATTATTTTTAGACTGCACTACTAAAATTGAAATTTAGAGCACTTATATTGGGTTTTCAAGGGTCAAACATCATTTAGTGGAGATAAATTATATATTATGATTTTATTCTCATTCTTATCTTTCCAACGGTTCAAATGGTGAGTCAATTATAGCTACGGTGTAAAAGTTATGGCTCCCAAAAGGTTTGTCATCAATTGGGGTGGAACTGTCACCTGAATTATCGCCTAAATTGTTGCCCGGATCATTCCTCCCTCCTTGAAAAGCAATGGTACCCATTGCATCAATGTTCCCCATAAAGTTTAGTAGTTTTTTATTGATTTGATTCTCTGTGAGCCACTCACCTTGATGGCTAAGCTAGCCCCTTTTGACCACTCGATAAAGCAGAATAGAGCATCCTCTTGTCTTCATCTAGGTATCCACAATCTGATCCTCTTCCACTGGAGAAAAACTCTATGGATCAAGCTCATCAATGTATAGTTGTTCTAATAAAATTAAAGTGTCTAATAGAGGTGGGTGATATAGTTTTAGAAGCTCCACATTGAATATTGGATACAGACTAAGATAGCTGGTAGGTTCAACTCAAAAGCATTTTCTCCAACTCTTTTGTTGATGGTGTAGGGACCATATTGCAGAGGCTGAATCTTTATGTGTAGGCTTGCAAGTCATTCATTCTGAAGCTACACCCAAACCTTGTTACCCATAGCAAAATGGTGTGCAATCCTATGTTTGTCATGGCATTGCTTATACTTCTGATTCATCTTCTCCAGGATGTCATGAACTTGTTGTTGGATGTGTTGCATTTGTTCAATAAACTTTATTGCTTTTGTTACCTTAGATTTTTAATGAGGTGTGTATTCCATGGTGGAAAATGGAATAGCTATATCAATTAGTGCCATGGGTTAGAACCCAAAACATTCTTGGAATGGACTATGCTTGGTCGTGTTGTGTAGTGCCCAATTGTATCCATGTTATATGAAAATAAGTCCCTCACCCATGTGCATGGATGTTTGGAGTGATACATCCAAATCATGTGAACAATAAAGTGGTTTACCACCTCTATCTAACCATTATTCTATGGATGGAAGGTTGTGGAATTCATCAACTTAGTATCCATCATCTTCCATACAGTGGAACAGAAGATGCTCAGGAACTTGCTATCTTGATCTAAGACAATGGACTTGGGGAGACCAAAATGGAGCCATACATGACTAAAATATAGTTGACTAGTTTCCTCAATAGATATATTTTTCTTACAAGCAATCATGATATCCATTTTTGAAAAATGATCAACTACCACAAAAATATAGTCCTTACCATGTTTTGAAGTGGGCAAACCTGAGAGAAAATCCATTAAGACATATTCCCAAGGCCTGGTTAGTTCTGGCAATGGTGTGTACAATCCTTGATTCTTATTTGTCAGCTTGGCTATCAAACATGGGGTGCAAGATTTGAGATATATTTCCACATCCTTTCACATATGGGGCCAGTAGAAGTGTTTTTGAATAACTACCAATGTCTTTTTGATACCAAAGTGTCCAGCTGTCCTACTGAAGTGTGCTTCCCATATCATCTTTTATTTCTCTACAACTGGAACACAGATGTGCCCTTTATGATAGAGGATATTATCTTGAAAATATAAATTAGAAACATGTTTACCTTTTTGAAGTGCTTGATATGTATTAGCAAAGGTAGGATCTGCTTCATACAGAGCACCCCAAGTGGTAGTCTCATGTTCGCATAGGTCAAGAACTATTGTGAGTGCAATAATTGGTGGGTGGCTCAAACAATCTATAGCTGTATTTGAGCTCCCCTTTTTGTGTTTGATTATTAGGTGGAATTTCTAAAGATATGTGTCCCACTTTTGGTGCCTCTCATTTCATAGTTTGGTTTGTGTCTAAATAAATTCCAATGGTCTGTGGTTAGTGTGGATGACCGTCTCTTTCCCCAAGATGTAGTGTTTATATTGTTTGTAGGCTTACACAATGGCATAGATCTTCTTATCATATGTTAGATATTTCTTAACTATATCAGTGAAAGTTTCATTATGATTTGCAATAGGATGGCCATGTTGCATGATGACGGATCCCATGGCATATTTAGATGCATCTATCATCAACTCAAAATGTTGATGCAAATATGACAAGGCAAGAATAAGGGATGAATAGAGTCTATTATTCAAATTCTCAAATTCCCTTTGTTGTATTTCACCCCACTAAAATGTATCTTTAGCTCCTCATTTAGTCACTTGGGTTAGTGACCAAGAAACATGTGAAAATCCAAGAATAAACCTGCATTAGAAATTTTCAAGACCCAAAAAGTTGTGAAGCTCTGTGAGGGTCCTTGGTGTGGGCCATTCTTGAATACCCCAAATATTTTTTAGATCAACATGGACCCCTTCCTCATTCACAATATACCTAAGGTACTGAATTGTTATCATCTCGAATGTGCATTTGTCAAGATTTGCATACAACTTGTGCTCCCAAAGAGTTTGAAGCACCTTATGAACATGTTACAAATGTTCTTCCCATGTTCTACTATAGATGAGTATGTCATCTAAGTAGACAACCATGAATGAGTTGGTGAAGGGTCATAGGATGTCATCCATTATCCTCATGAAGGTTATAGGTGCGTTAGTTAAACCAAAAGGCATAACGAACCATTCAAAGAGCCCCTCTGTAAATATGAATGCAGTCTTCCAAACATCAGTAGGATCAATGGGAATTTGGTGATAACCATATTTGAGATCAATTTTCGTGAAGAAATTCACACCATAGAGCTAGTCCATCAGGTCATCAATCTTGGGGAGAGGGTAGTAATTCTTCACAAAGATTTTATTCAGAGCTTGATAGTCAATGTAAAGCCTCCATGTTCCATCTTTCTTCGATGCCAAGACAATTGGGCTACCACAAGGTGAAGAGCTTGGCTTGATGTGACCCTTTTGGATCCATTCTTAAATCTATCTTTTTATCTCATCATTCTCCAAAATTGATCTGCAATACACAAGACTTTTAGGCAAAGGTGATCCTGAGATCAAATCGATAGAATGTTTTACCTAGCAATGTAGTGGAACTCTTGTGGGTGACTTGAATAAGTCATCATATTCTCTTGCGATTCATCCTATCTACTTTTGTTGTTGTGTTGATTATGTTGTCAAGACTGCAACATCAACCTTCTTGGATTTCTATGGTTTGACCACCATGAGAACAAATTGTTTTGTCTTCACCAATCTCTTGCATTGTTTAGCACTAATTAGGGAGACAGATGTGGGAGGTGGTACCTCTAGTACCCTAGAGCACTATGTTCCAAGAGTGAAGGTGATCCTTTGATTTCATGATTCATAGATGCCATGTCACTCATACATGAATGACTAACCAAGGAGTACATCACAAACATCTAGATTGACAACATCACACAAGACTTCATCTTGGAATGGTTTTATAACATATGAAAGAAGACACTAATGGGTGACATAGAGGTCTCTCCCTGAGCTCAACCATCTAATACTATAGGGCTTTAGATGAGGCTTAATGGATAGATTTAGGCTTTTCACAACTTTAGTAGAGATTAAATTATTTTGACTCCCACTATGAAGATTGAAATGTAGAGGCTTACCTTGTACCCATAATTTGGAGTGAAACAATCTTTCCTTGTCATCTAGTCTTTAATCATGGGTCTATGATGAAGTGACAATGGTGTCAGGCTTAGCATCTATAATTTCTTCTTCATCCTCTTTGACTGTGGGTTGTGTATGAGGTAGAGTAGTAGATGTCAAGTATTGTGACTCAGAAAGTAGTGACTTGATGGCTTGACATTCTTATTTCGAGTGAGTTCTAGTTTTGTGGTAATCACACTATTTTCTAGACTTTCCCTTCTGGGATTTCTTTTCCTGAAACTCCTTCTACTTCCAATTTTGGCCTCATGTTTGACCTTCCTTATCACTTTTCCATTTAATGGTTGACTATTTGTATTCTTTCTACCATGCTTCTGTTCAATTTTCACTATGAATTTGTATGCCTCAATGAGGGTTTCCAAATTGAAGAGTTCCATTTCCCCCCATATGTACTATATAGTCCACCATGATATTTGAGATTCTTATGTTTCTCACTCTCTTGAATGCCCAATCTTGCAGACAAATAATGAAAAGTGTCTGTGTAATCTTGAATAGATTTGTCCTTACTTTGGCAAAGTTGTTGCCACTATATGTACAGATCATCATATGCTCTGATGGGATAGTATTCTTCTTTCATTGCTTCCATAAAATCATCCCAAGTAAGTTCCACCTCAAGGCCAATGTCATCTATACTGAACCTCTTTTTATACACTTCCCACTAGTTTTTCATGGGAAATGATGTTTTCAAAAGAGTAAAAGTAATATTTTCTCCATTGGTGAACTTATTTATAGAGAATTAGGAAAATAGTTAATCTAACCAATTTTATTCTACATCAGCATTGATTTTTCCTTCAAATGTATGAATATCAAAATTTTCCTGAACCTTGAAGGGTGTTGGGGTATTTAAAGGATGTTCCCTGGATGAGGAGCTAGGAAGTGTAGCCACAGAGCCAGGATTTCCCATCAAAAGTGTTTGAAGAATTTGGGAAAATTGTTGTAACATCTACACTTATTTCCATTATAGGGCTTCATTCACCATTTCCTTGAAAGGATCCAATGTCTCAGTGTCATCTACCATTTGAAGTCATTTGGAGCGAATAGGTGGAAAATTTGGAAGCTCTGTTGTTTCCCACCTAATCTTCTTGTAGCTTGACCTCATCTTTGGGATCATACACTCTCAAGACAAACTACTCTGATAACACTAATACAAAACTTAGAAGTTCTCGTTGATAAATATTTCAATAGCATATAAATAACATAGTAACAATGAATTCTTTGAGAAGAGATGTAGTATTACTCAATATTGCAATACAAATATATGTTTATCTCTGGGAAGAGATGTCTATCTTCACATTTTAGGTTACCTCTTAATTTATACACATTTTAAAATCATGGGGAGGATATGTAAGGTCACCAATATTGAGGGAGATTAAGTGGTTTTACTTCCAATATTTAAAACAATACATAATTCAAGGAATTACTATTTTTAGAAACTTACTATTTTTAGATTGCACTACTAAAATTGAAATTTAGAGCACTTCTATTGGGTTTTCAGGGATAAAACTTCATTGAGTGGAGATCAATTCCATCTCAAGATGTTATCCTCATTCTTAGCTTTCCAATGGTTCAAACAGTGACTCAATTGGAGCTACGGTGCAAAAGTTATGGCTCTCGAAAGTTCCGTCATCAATTGGAGTGGAACTGTCACCCGAATTGTCACCTAAATTGTTGCCCGGATCAAGATAAACCTCTCATTTCATTGTAAAATAGAGGAGAGTACCTTTTGTGTTGTGATAATAAAGGTTTTTATATAGAAATACATATTTTAAAGGTTGTTATAATAAGTTTGATGCTCAAAGAATAAGAAAATGTCCTTGTACCTATTGATGCTTAATTTTTAAACTAATCACCAAAGTCATGGGAAGTTTCAAATATGTGGGACATGAACCTCAAAAAAACCTCCAAATTTTAATTAATTTGGCTCTTCTCTTAGGTTTTGGTGTAAAGGGAGAGAAAAAAATGCATAAAAGGACTATTTAAGCTACTAAGTTGATACACCAAGATTGGATTCCTTTACTAAATAACATAGTGAAGAGTACTAACATAGTTTACTAAAAGATTAAAGAGAATAAATCATGATCAATAATTCCATAAAAGACTATAGACTAACTAAAGGCTTATAATAGAAAAATTAACTTAAATCATCATCTATTTCTAATAGCACAATATTAATTTCAACAGTTTTTCTTGAAAAGATTAAAGAGTATGCAACATGGTTAATAATCTTAGTAACTATGTGAAATTAACAAAAGGCTTATGGTATAAAATGAGAAGCAATATTTAAATTTGACTATTATTACATATAACACCACTCTCTCTTTATATATGAACAAAGTACACAAGGTAAAATGCACAGAATATAATCTTTAAACTCTGAAGAAAGGCAACTACTAAGGCATTCCAATGCTTCCAAAAACTAGTTTCTAAAACTCTGTATATGACCTAGATGAATCCCTTGCTCATTTTTTACAGCTACTTATAGCCCAAAAAAATATCTATTATGAATCTCTACCACTTGTCTAGGGTTTAACTTCTTGTCCACAATTTTTGAATCTAAGAAACCACGTCATTGGAGCCAAACCACTTGGGGCTTTTTTCTGTTAATTATGCTAACTATCCCTCTCATTCTATTTAAATTGTTGATACTCATTTTTATTTATCATGTATTCTCCCCAAACATGGACATGTGGAAGGTTACATATCCTTTTAGAGTCACTGATACTCATTCCCACTCTTTACTTAGCTTTTAGTTTCAATAACTCTTGGAGGTTCTGCACCGTTGGATCCATAGATCCCAACTGAGCCATTGATCTTTTTTCTATTATCCACAAGCTACATGTGTAAGCCTTTCACAAGTTGGGATGTCTTTGATATTTTTCTTAGCTCTTAAAGAGTGTAGTGGTGACATGTGGATACCTTCTACATGCTTCATACTCTCCTACTACCTTTTGACTCAAAATAAAACATTGTTTATCCATGTGTCAATCTTGCACTCAATGGAGGCTTGTAATTTTTTTTTTCTTTGAGGGAATGCCAAGGTGACAAGAGGCATTAATCCATGTTCATTTGAATCTCAAAACCTTTTCCTAATCTTTATCAAAAGGGGACTCCATAAATCTTAGTGCTTACCATTAGACTCACTACTGGGACCTTCAATTTTATAAAAAGGACTGTTATTGCACCATGTGTCCATTCAACATAAGCTAAATGCTATATTTCATTCCTTTGAGATATAAATGGCATCAAAGTGACATCTGGATACCCTTCATGCTTAGTTTTATACTTAGTTTTTTTTTAGCCTCGATACTTAGAACACTGCTATGGTACTTATCAAAAGAAAACAAGAGTCTAAAGTAAAAACATAACTTTGTAGAAAATAATTATACAGCGCATGGTGAATCACCATGGGATTCATGCCTACATGGAAGAATCCTTAGCCTTTTGCAACCAAAAGGATACCCAAAATTGTGGTTTCCATCACTATTCCCTTAGAGATTTTGTAATGACATTTGGTACCTAGTCCATTATGCCTCTATTGGGTACTCTCACTTCTATAGAGCTTGAAAATCTCTATCTAACTCAATGATTTCCTTTTGGGAAAATTATTAGAGACCTTGCACCATAGAATGCACTTGGTACTCTAGTTTGGTCATCAGAGCAAAAAATGACTCCACCTTAATGACATTCAAAAAGTCATTTAAAGATAAAAATAGTCTAATCATTTTGCTTCTCAACTAGTAAATTTTGTATTTAGTCTTCCATCAAGATAGTGGTTTCATTAGGGAAAGGGGAATGGAGTCCCAACTAAACCAAACCTTTAATGTGCCCCTTCATTCCTTTGACCCCTTTAAGAGATTTAGAAAATTCTTGCATTTCAAAGTGGCTTTATTATAGCTCAAAATATCACTAACGTTCCCTATGACTGTCCTCCTATTGGTGACTCCAAATTCTTAAATGGTCTCTTCTATTACATCATATAATTTTTGAATCAACACCTATGATTCAATAACCTTAGTTGAGACTGATAACAAGATATTCTCGATAGAGAAATCCACCCTTAAGCCTAATTTTTATGCATCAGATATGAATCTAAGTTCAAGCTTGAGTTGGGTAACATCGATAGATATACTTTGGTAGAAAGAAACATATATTCCCCTTACCATATTGACAATAAATATTACCTTAGGTTGTTGTGCTAACTATTGGGTCAACTAGGTGGCCTTATCATTTTTTACCTTACAACTGACCTACAAGCTATTCCTTTTTGCTATTTTAGCACTTAGCTTTTGTTAAAGCTATGATGCCTCTATTTTATTATTACTACTTTTCTTCTCTAAGAGCCTCTTATCTTGCTCCAAAAGGTAGGTAGGTGCCCTTATTAAATTAATCTCCTTTTGGAGTGTGGCTATTTTTTCCTCTAAAGTCTTCAAAACTTATTTGGATATTGCCACTTTTAGTTTCCTATTGAGTTGGGAAATTTATTATCTTTGGCCTTAAGCTCTAGGCTTAAGTGGCTTACTATGTTTTTTGCTTGATTTAAGCCTAATTTTGATTTTTAGAGCTGATCTGATATTTTCAAATAAGATGTGGCTACCACAATAGTAATATCATTCATTAGATCCACTTTGTCTTGTGGCTTAAACTGAGTTAGGTCCATCACCATTGCACTCATTGTATACTCCTTAGGCAACATTTGCTCAAGTGGATTTTTCACATTAGGGACCATGTGGGTGATAGTGAGGGAATGCTACTTATGGTCATAAAAATACCACATCTGCTATGTGACCAAAGACTTCATCTCTTTATTCCTCTTCTTTTCCTTTTTGCCTCTCTAGCCTTCCTTGAAAAATCAAATTGGGCATGGAATTCTGAGGGAGAGGTCACAATACCACCCATAAAAGGAGACCCATGGGGTTAACCATAAGACATGTTGATGGACTGCTAGGGTTAATCTTGTGAGGGAGATGGGCTTGTCAAAATCCTAGGATAAAAGGTTGGTAAACTCAACTATTGGGAAGAAAGAGTCAAATGGCATTAATGATTAAATAGGTATAACCAAGAAGGCTAAGGGTGTTAAGCCATGTGAAGAGGGCGGAATTAATAGAGTCTAAGTTTAATATTGAGGTTGAGATATGTATGAGGTAAGTTATGCCTCTCTTTCTATCTCCCTCCTAACATGCTATCTTTTGCTTCTTTTTCTCCAAGCTCTTTGAGGGATCTTCTCCTAATGTTTGGACTCCTACTAGTTTAAATGAGTCCAACACTTCTTATGCAAAAGTTACTACCTGAAAGGGATCTAAAGGGGCATCCAATACAGGGGGTTCTGAAGTAAGTTGGGTCATCCTTTACTTTTCCACTTCACTAAGTGGTAGTGGCTAGGTTGTACTACCATAGATTCCTCTTCCTCTTGAGACTTTATTTCAAGCTCTAGGATATTTCTAGTATCTAGAATAGAAATTAGAGTAATATGAGACTCATCCCACAAGGTTTCCCTTATGGTATCTATGGGTACAACCTCAAAATTTTTGGCTAACTCACCAATATCTTGCCTTTACCTCTAGTAGGTAGCTATTTTCTCTTGACTCCATTCCATCTTGACTAAATCCTATCTCAAACCATTAATCATGACCTTTTCTATGTCAAAAGTCTAAATGGGTTGATAAAAAGACTCCCATGGGGTAGATAGGATGTCCTATATCTCCATTTATTAGTCAGGTGTATCTCTCCTAAGAGACCTCCTATCCTCAAAAAACTTTCTACTTTCATTCCTAAAAGTAGTATGGACCTTTTTCTTGGCAATCCAAGAGATCATGAAGCCATCTGGGTCATATCTCCATAGATTTTGAATTAAAACTAACCCATAAGCTGTTAGTTTCCTATTTAGGATAAATGTTGCTTATCTCTTTACTACAGTAATGCCGCACTTGGTCAATGGGATATCATGGAAAGCCCTCTTTTTGTTTCCTGCTCCAAAGTTAGAGTCAATGCCCACTAATTGTCATGTCACCTCTAATCCTACTATTTTATTGGTCAAAACTTTGGGAAGTAAAAAATATTACTCTCTAAAACTATTAAACTTAATGAAATAATGATGGGCCTCAAGAAAGAAATCATAGGGGTGATAGGCATTAGACAAGACTACCCTAACCAAGTCATTCATTCTATTGTTTATTCTCTTTGAATCCATCTCCCCCATTAGTGGTGCCACAAAAAACTCATTAGACTCATAGGTATCTGATGAATATGACAACACATGAGTCCATGTAGACATGGGGATAAGCTTGCAGGGGTATACTGCTTCTAAGTCCCATAAAGTCAAATTTATATGATGCTAGAAAAATTGGGTATTTTGATACAAAATAGGGTGGAACATATATGAATAATACCTAAAGGTAGGGTGAACACTGAAATTAGCTAGTTATTAGCTCATGGAATAGGTGATGTGCTCTGTAAAATAATAACTTGTATGTTGTTGACCTATAAATGGTCTTCATATCTAAAATGGATGCCAACTACTAGTTATACACCATTTCATCCTTATTATCTACAAAAATGAATGTAGGCATTGAACATACATCCTAGGAGTTTGGATATAACCTACCTTTCTTAAAGGGAAGGGATAGAGTTTGAGTATTATTTTTAGGAAGATGTAACACCTTGTTTAGAAATGCTAATTTCTAGTGTACCTAGGACAAAATATGCCTCAGCTGATTTGTGTTATAAAATCTATTATAAGGGTCATGATGTAGACCTAGAATATAATGGATAGTTTGGGGGGTGATCACTACTTTGATTAATCCTTTTTGAATCATTGTGCTTATGGGATTATAATTTTGTGCACATACTTCCACCAATTCAAGGTATGGGTATACTCTGGGTAATAGATATTGAACTAGCCTTGAGGTCTAAATCCTTATGATAAAGGTTTTGGGAATTCTTTGATTAAATATTTTGACATGCACTTCCTCTCTAAGGGCCTTAGTCTTTTTTTTAAAATAGGGTCAAAATTTTCATTTGCATAGTTGAGGATGAGGGAAGTGTCCTAAGAGACACCTTTGAGCACTATTCTAGTTCTTGGGAGTATGGTTTTGGGCTGAGTAAGAGTGAAGGCATATGAATTAAATGATGTTGATGCGGTGTCCATTTTCCTAAACCCTCTACCCTTAAAAACACTCTTTACTTCTCTTTTTGACCTAGATATTAGTTCCTCACTCAGCTCTGAGTAAACACTTTTCTTGTTGGTGAAGAATAATGAGACCCAAATTCTCTTTAAACTTCATGTCCTTTACAAGTGAGAATTAATAACTTTCCTCAATGGTTAGTCATGTCTCATTAAAACTTACATCAAGTCACCAAAAAAACAAATCTTTGGGATTCTCAATTCAAAATTCAAAATTTTAACATTAAAGACCCTTGGGAAATCATTAGATAAGCATCCTTTAAGAAAGGAATAGGAGATAAAAATCATAAGGGAATCTAGATATTCTTTAATGTTAACATGAACTTAAATAAAAATTAAAAGAAGAGAGGTGGGTGAACAATCTCAAAATAAGAATATAGAAAGGAAACTAGCCTAACTATGATACATTGGTAGCATGATTTTTATATGAAGAGTTTAAGGAAAATCCCATTAATGGTAATACCTAGAGACTCTCCCTCTTTTGTCTCTAATTCATAATAATTTTTATACTTAAAATAAATTATGTTTAAGGGGCCTATCCATAAAGAATCAAAGTTATCATGGTTTATGGGTTTAGCCACTCTCACATCCCATTTTAAGACCCAGACACCAATTTTAAAATTAGGATCTAAATTTCTTTGATCAAAATAAGTTATTATAGTTGCTTGTCAACTCATCATTGACTCATGTGATTATTCTCTTTTCTCTTGAAGCTCCAACAACTCTACTAGTATAACTTGCATTAGACCATTTTCTTCAACTTTTATTTGATTTATCAACTACAAGGCTAGAATTTTGATTAAAATAGGCATTACTACCCCTTTTTTGTATACCAACTCATATGGATGGGACTTTATTACCTATTTAGGTGTTATTTGATCTGTTGATAAATCCATATTTATGTATTCATGCCATATTATTTTGTGTTCATTCCCCATTCTCTTGATGAGTCTAATTAGGTTCTTATTAGTTGACTCTGCCAAACCATTCCCTTGAAAATAATAATTTGATGAATTATATAGGTATATACCATTTTTTCATGCAAAATCAAACACTTTAGACCTTAGGAACTATCAGAGTTGTTGCGTGAATTTGGATAATGTGAATGCAATGGAGATGTGATCACACAAGATGAAGCAAGTGCACACCACATATATGCCAAAGTAATTTGAAATTATACAGAAAGATAAATTACAGAAGACAAAATAGGAGAAAACCTAATACCTGATTAACATGAGATGGCCAAAGTGAGGAATACATATAGGAGAGCACGTAAGTAATTCCTCCACAAAAGGTGGTCAAGGCACCCCAAGAATAGACTGTAACTCCTCCATGAAAGGTGGTGATAAGGTGCTAAGAATAGAGAAGTAACTCCCATCAAGGGAGTTACTTATGACATTCTTATGACACTTATAACACATCTATGACACACATCTCCACATAAGCTAGCCTATCCCACAAATGTAGGAAAACTCCATGTATGCAAAAATATAATTTCCCTAATTAAATAATAGGGAAAAATAAAAACCTACACTAATACCCCCCCATAAGTGCAACTTAGGTGGGCAGTATGGAAATATAAAATGGGTCTCGGCAACTAGGCCTGATGAGGTACCCATGTACAAATGTAATCTCCTATAAGATAGAGAAAAGGAGAAAACCCATAGGAAAAAACTCCCCCCTAAAAGAGAGACATAAAAGAAATGAAGAGGCTAGTGCCCCCCCCCAAAGATGATGCTACTGCAGATGTGGACCGTACCCAAAGAAGAGCTCGTTGATGAATGAACTTGCACTTAGTGACAGGTTTGGTGAAGATGTCTACAACTTGCTTTGAAGGTTAGCAAAATATCAAGTTAATGACCTAACTATGAATAAAATCCAAAATAAAATGCATGTGAATCCCTATGTGCTTGGTCTACTAGTGCTGAATTAGATTCCTACAAATCTAAATGGTACTCTAGTTATCACAATATATGATGGTGGGTTGCCTGATAGGAATGCCAAACTCAAAAAGTATCCCCTAAAGCCAAATAGCCTCAGTAGCTACATTAATATCTCTCTTGTACTTTGCCTCTATGGATGATATAGCAATAACATTCTACTTCTTGCTAGACCAATTGATAAGACCAGAACCTAGAGAGAAATTGTAACCAAAAGTGGACTTATGAGTCTATGAATCGCCAGCCCAGTCTAAATCTATATATCTAACCAAGTCAACCTCTATGCCAAATCTGTAATGAATCTCGTATCTATGTGAACCTTGTATGTAATGCAAGATCCTCTTTGTTGCTTTCCAATGTAGCTCATGAGGTTCTTGCATAAATCTAGAGATAAGTCCCACTGTATATGATATGTTAGGCCTGGTGTGATTCAAGTAGATGAGACTATGAACAAGTTATCGGTACCAAGTGGCATCAACTAATAGTGAATTATAGTCAACCTCAAGCTTGACTCCTGATAGAAAGGGAGTCAGAGATGGCATGCAATTAGCCATGTGAAACTAAGCCAATAAATCAAGAGCATATTTAGGCTATGTAAGAGAAATCCCTAAATCTAACTATGAGATCTCAATGCCAAGGAAGTAGTGCAACAAACCCAAGTCTATCATGTCAAATCTATCCTAGAGATATGCCTTCACCACTGTAATAGCTGATGAAGAACTCCCAATGATCAAAAGGTCATCAACATATAGAACCAGAATTAGGAGCAAATCATCCTATCATAAGAAGTAGACATTAGGGTCAGAATGACACCTAGTGAAACCCACTGTGAAAAGGAAGGAATCCATCTTGGTGTACCATTCTCGAGGGGCTTGTTTAAGGCCATACATATATTTCCTAAGTCTGTATACTAAGGAAGAATCCTAAACAAATCCTGGTGGCTACTCCATGTAGATATCTTCCTCAATGTCTCCATGAAGAAAGGCACTCTTCACATCCATCTGGTGCACATCCCAACCATGTGCTATGGCACTACCCACGGTGAGTTAGATAGAAGTCATCTTTGTAATGGTTGTAAAGTTCTCTGAGTATTCAATGTTTGCCACGTATGAGAAACCCTTGGTGACCAATCATGCCTTATACTTATCAATCGACCCATCTGCTACAAACTTGGTCTGATATATCCACCTACATCGAACCATATTTCTTCCCTTAAGAAGTGAAGTCAAATCCTAAGTGTGATTTTTAATTAAGGAAGAATATTCTTCTTCCATAGCACTATCCCACTCAAGTGCCCTTGATGCCTCTTGAAAAGTCTGTGGATCTAAAACTGAAGCAAAAAAGGCATGTGGATCTCTTTGAAAATCCCCCTAGTATGTCTATCATCTGTAGGATCTCCTACCCAAGTGATAACACTCTCAAGTGTCTATGTAGCCCAAAGTGGCCCGAAAGTGGGTGAGTCAGGTGCTAACTCCTCATCCTTTGATTGACTACAGGTGGATGACCCTACATCGCTATCCTCACTGTCTAAACTCAAAGAATAAGAAGATGTCTCTAGCTCAAGAACTTGCTATGGCTGATCTAAATCTGATGAGGAATCATCATGAAGAAGTAGATCCAATGAGGGAGAATAAGTTCTAAGTGTTGAGTCTCTAGGACTCTCTTTAAAATGGAAACTTCTCTCAATGAACAACTCATGAGTGGTTGGATCTAGAAGGTGATGCCCCTTAATACCATCTAGATATCCTACAAAGATGCAAGGCTTGGACTGATGTTCCATAGCTTTGGATTTCTTCTTTAGTATGCGAGCCATGGCTGGGGATCTGAAAACCCTAAGGTGCTCAAAATCAGGTTTCCTTTTATGCCAAGCTTCAAAGGGTGTTATCCCTTTTAAAGCCTTGTGAGGAACCCTATTTTGAATGTAGCAAGCACAATTGATGGCTTTGACCTAGTACTATGGTGCTAAGGATTTAGAGTGAATCATACAGCTACCCATCTCTTTCAAGAACCTATGTTTGCATTTTTCAATTCCATTCTATGAAGGACTATAGGTGACTATACGCTACAAATCAATCCCCTCTATGGTGCAAAACAGCTCAAATCTATTGCTAGCATACTCCCCTCCATTATCAGTTTGAAGAACCTTGATATATTTCTCACTTGTTTTCTCAACAAGAGCCTTGAAGTCAAGAAAATTTTCAAACACTTCAGATTGTTTGAGAAAATATATCCAACTGTACCTAGAGAAATCATCAATGAAAGTGAGGATGTACTTGGCTCTTGTGAAACATGGTTTGGGAAAGGGTCCCGATACATCACCGTGGACTAACTCCAAAGGTTATGAAGCCCTCCAAGCTTTGCCTTTGTCAAATTTTTCTTCAGGATGCTTCCCAAGGGGGCACCCCTCACAAATTCCTTTTGAGAATTGGACACAAGGCAAGCTAATGACCATGTCATGTTTGCAAAGTTACTCAAGGTAGCGGTAGTTAAGATGGCCAAACCACTCATGCCATAGTTAACTAACTCCATCTGAATGAGTCAGCAATGATATTGGAGAAGAATTAGGTGTAAAATGTGAGAAGGTGTATAACCTTACTTGGTGATATGCCCTACCCACTGCCATTATAGTATCACTATGCAATTCCTTGATAGCCACTGAATCTGGTGAAAACTCAACTCTCATGCCCTGACCAATGTGAGTGATTTGGTACACTGATAGGAGATTGGTTAAAAGAGAAGGAACACTTACAACATTATTAAATGTTCCTCCTTCCATTTCAATTGACCCTCTCCCTACAACAAAAACTGATGTGTCATCACCCAAACTAATTGAAGTCACGCTACAAGGCTCTAAAGATGAAAACTCAACTAGGGAAGAGCCCATGTGGTGAGAAGAACCTAAGTCAATGACCCAT
Source organism: Torreya grandis (assembly GCA_037957365.1). Taxonomy (NCBI): domain Eukaryota; kingdom Viridiplantae; phylum Streptophyta; class Pinopsida; order Cupressales; family Taxaceae; genus Torreya; species Torreya grandis. Next base: position 1,536,802 of record JARHVA010001322.1, on the reverse strand, counting down.
GAAGATGTAGAAGTTGTTGTAACTATAAGGGCCTTGCCCTTTTCTTTCTCCTTACCCTTGCCTTTTGCCTTAGTAGAATCTTGGGTAGATGAATTTTGCTTGATGGACTCAGGAACACCTATGTTGTGCTTCTCTAAAAAATGAGTTAGGTGATCTATTTGTTTCTTCATGCATTTATGTTCATCATGCCCTGTATTTTTACAATAGGCACACTTAACCTTCTCCTTCTTAGGATTAGCATTGGAAGAGGAAAACTCAATTTTGTTTTTTGTAAGATTGTTGTTTTCTTTCTTCTTATCTTGGTCCTTATTCTTTTTCTTCTTCTCTTTTGTTGAAGTCTTATCCTTACCATTTCCATCTATCAAATCTTGGGGTTGATTAGACTTCATTATGCCCATTTAGATCAGTTTATCTTGTTCCCTAGTCAAGTCAGCAATGAATGAATCCAAAGAAGGCATTTTCCATGTAGTGCCAAGGCCACATTTTATGGCATGGAAAGTGGAGACAAAGACTAAAAAGCTTGGACCTAGCTTTGTGAGAATAGAAAGGATGAGTTGATCATCTTTCTTCTCTATCTCGTATTTTTAAATTGCAATCTAAGGGCCTTAAACTTAGTGAAGAAGTCATGTAGGGTGTCAAAGTTGCTAGGACTTAGACTTATGAGTTTGTTTTCGAGCTCATGACCTCTCATCTCATCAAGCTCCCCAAATAAGACTTATAGGGTGTCCCATATGTCTTTGGGAGTGTTGGAGGTTTTTAAATGGAAGAGAAGTTCTGGAGACACAGACAAGCTCAGTATTCCATAGACTTCATCACTATAATTGTACCACTTGACCTTTTCAGCATCAGTGCTAGGTTCTACTTCAATACCCATGGTAATCCTATACAACCCTTTACTTCTAAGAATGATTGACATTTTAACCTTCCATTCCTGATAGTTGAATGGTGTTAGGGGTTTAAGTTGAAAAGAATCTATTTTAAGCTAAATTTAGGTGAAGTTGTGTTGATTGCAAGTTGTGAAATTATGCAGAAAGGAGAATGAAAGCAAAGATTTACAAGTAGTGAAAAGCAATCACACCCCCCAAAAAATTTGAGCCCTCTCCAAATATGCAAGTGTACACAAAATGGATCAGATGCCTGTTATTCTTGTTTTTTCTTTTTTTCGAGTTTGTGTTTTTTTTTGGCTATTCTATTAGAGATCCATGGGATGTGGGGTGTTTTAATGGCGTGGAATGTTATTAAAAGTTTGTGTTATAGAAGGTGTTCTTTCCAAATTCTCTCTCTTTTTGTGATTCCTATTGGAAAAAAGACATCAGGCTCAATTGAGAATGTGTCTTAGAGTAATCAGTGCAAGACTTAAGTAAACAAGACGTCGGACTCAGCAGAAAATGCATCTTGAGAGACCCAAATTTTTGGCACTTTATAAAGTAGTGTGTTTTTGACAAATAACAAGCCTAAACTATGGATAATTAAATTACAAACACTTTTGAAAAAATGGCACCCAAATCTGAGCTACTGTTTGCAAGATATTAAAGATTCAATTTCCTGTAAACTAGTGTTTTTGCAAAATAAATAGCACTAAAACATTAAAAAATGCCTATTTTGAGAGAGAAAGTGGCCTTCCAACCACTCATTAGGTTTGGCATAGAGTGAGGAATCCAAAGGAGGTCTTTTTGAGGGGGAAATGGCCTCTTGCCAACTTGGGCCTCACCCTTCATCTTCGTAGGTCAAAGATACAAGTTTTGAAAACCTTAAAAACTAATTTTTTAATGCTAATTTCCAATTTGAATTTAATTCAAAATATCAAATGACTGATTTAAGATCAAAATAATTATCAAAAGTAAATTTACCAATTAGCAAGAGAGGGTGGGCCCACCAAATGGGCATTAGAAACCAAAAAGGGTCTGAAGGGCAGCAAGCTGGAAGGTGAATTAGCCATCATTATCAATGTGGCAACAATTCCCGCATCTTCCCCCTCCAAAAAAAACATCATGGTGGCATCTGAACATTGCAATGCCACACAGACAACAATGCTACATAGACAATAATGCCATCAAAGTTAGCCTCAATAGAAGGAAACATGCTACTCAAAGGTTGGACCAAACACACAATTACTAATAGCATAAGTAAGAACAAAGAAAACAAAGTAAGAAAACAAAGTAAGAATATCAAAATAAACTAATAGCATAACCAAACACACAATTACAGAGGTGGCTCTGATACCATATCATAGTTGTTGCCATAATCTAGATAATGTGAATGCAATGGACATGTGATCACACGAGATGAAGCAAGTGCACACCACATAGATGCTAAAGCAATTTGAAATTATACAAGAAGATAAATTGCACAAGACAAAATAGGAGAAAACCCATTATCTGATTAACATGAGATGGCCAAAGTGAGGAATACATATAGGAGAGCACATAAGTAACTCCTCCACAAAAGGTGGTCAAGGCACCCCAAGAATAGACTATAACTCCTCCATGAAAGGTGGTGACAAGGTGATAAGAATAGAGAAGTAACTCCCATCAAGGGACTTATGACATTCTTATGACACCTATGACACATCTATGACACACATCTCCACATAAGCTAGCCTATCCCACAAATGTAGAAAAACTCCATGTATGCACAAATATAATTTCCCTAATTAAATAATAGGGAAAAATAAAAACCTACACTAGTAGGAACACCTTAGCATTGTTAGATATAGTAGTGTGAGGTAGTCTAAACCTAGTCATAATTTTTTGTAAGAGATCTAGAATCACATTCATTATTACTTCTTTTAAGGGTACTACTTCTGTCCACCTTATGAAATAATCTATGGTGGTAAGGATCCACTTATGTCCCATGATTGAAATTGGATTAATCATTCCAATAAAATCCAAGTCCCATTGTGTAAAAATATCTTCAAAAATATAGGACTGAGTGGAAATGTAGCATTTCTTCTCTTATCAATGTAAAACTGACAAGATTGACACTTATTAACCATAGTATGACAATCAGAAAACATAGTGGGCTAGAAATACCTTGCCTAGAGTATCTTAATAGTTGTGGTCATTATAGAAAATGGCCTCTAAATGTTTCATAATGCAATCTATGTAAAACCTTTCTAGTTTCTTCCCCTGTGCATCTAAGTAGTATCTCATCAAAATTTCTTTTGAAAAGGAAAAGGTTTATTATGATAAATCTAGACCCCTATTTTTGATAGTATCTTATTTTTTTAGGGTAGATGACTTGAATATTGGCTAGTATTTATGAAATTAACTCTATCACTCACCCAAAACTCTAATTCATTTGATTTTATTTAGAGTATAGTATATTTAATGACTTGTTCTTCTGTTATAGTTTCAGAATATTGATCAAGGTGTTGACACAAGCCCCTACCTCTTACTAATTTAGTGGGCTTAACCTCAATATCATATTGTAATATCTTAGTTATCTAATTAGCTTTTTTCGGTGATTTCACCCTCCATTATGTATTCCCTAACACTTGAATGTGTTATGAATATTGTGATCTTGTTGTCAGTAACTAAGTGCTTGAATTTTTTGAGTCCTTTAATAATAGCATAATCTTGCCTCTCAACAAAATTATACCTTAATTCAGAGTCCCATAGAGTCCTTGAGAAAAATGCAATTGGATGTTCTCTTTTATCTTTATCTTTTTGGGTTAGTATTGAAACTATGATATATTCTCCCACATAGACATACATGAAATATTTTGAGAAATTAGGGTTGCACAGGACTAGGGTAGATGCAATTGCCCTTTTGATACTCTCAAAATCGTATCACCCCTCAGCCATCCATTTAAAACTGAGGTCCTTTTTAAGTATTAGGGTGATGGGTCTAACCATTCCAGCAAGTTTTAAATTAATCTACTTATAAAGTTAATCTTCCCAAGGAAATATTGTACCACTTTCTTGTTTACTAGTAGGGAGAAATCTAGTATTGCCTTGACTCTTTATGGATCTAAAGATATCCCTTCCTTTGAGATAATGTGTCTAAGTAACTTACCTTGGGGTACTCCAAACACATGTTTTTTAGGGTTTAAATAGATCCCATATTCTTGACACTTTTGAAAAATAGCCTCCAATTGATCAAAATGATCCTCAGCCAACCTAGTGAAGATGGTGAGATCATTAAGATAAATGAAAATTGATTTATTTATTAATTCCCCAAAAGTAATATCCATAGATCTTTAGAACATAACCCTTGCATTGGAGAGTATGAATGGCATGTTGACAAAAGTGAAAGTTTCCCACTTTTTGTGAAAGTGGTCTTGCGTTGATCTTCTTTTGTTAACCATATCTAATTATAACTTGAGAAGCCATCTAATATGGAAAACTTCTCTGCTCCCACCATAGTCTATAGATTTTTTTCCATTGAGGGTAAGGGTAGTGATCTTTAAGAGAGGCCTTATTGAGATCCCTAAAGTCCACATAGAGTCTAATCTCTCCATTATTTTTCCTTACTAGGGTCAAGCTGGAAACCCATGTGGGGTTTTTGATGGGGAAGATAATCCTAGACTCTAGTAATTTATGAATCTCTTCTACCATGAGAGACTCTATCTTTATATTAATTAGTCTTTGATTTTGGTGAATAGGTTTTAATCCTTTAATTAGGTCAATAGCATGTTGGACAATCTCCCTCTATTAAGCATGAAGATCCTTGTATGTCCATTTTAATACGTTACTGTATTTCCTTTTCATTTGAGTGGTCATCTTCTCAACTTTCAAATTTATCCTATTAGAGACTTCAAGTTTAGAATAGTCTTCTTTACTTACCATGAACTTTATTTTATCCATGTTTGCATCATCAGGATCAAACAAGTTCTCAAGGGTTATTAATGCCTTTAGAAGCTTATTGGACCTTGATTGTATGATTTGGTCAACATATACCTCTTCAATTTTAGGTTGTAATTAGTCTGTGAACTCTCCTAAATATTTTAGAAAAAGTATGATCTATTGATCACTCTTGAAGACCTACTAATTATCCTCATTATCAGGGATAGAAGGTCAAATGATTAGCTTGATAACTCCTTTATTGGTTAGTATATCTTTGGTTGGATCAAATTGAGATCTGATTTGAGCCATTATATCTGCTTTAACATTTTGAGTCTTTGGGATGACTTCAATATTAAAAGCATCAAAACAATTTATCAAATCCCAAAATTTGTGGTGATAATACCTCATCTTTGGGTTCTTTGTTGTAGAAGTTTCTCTAATTTGTTTGACCACTAACTCTAAGTCCCTTAAGACTCGTAGGTTGTTGATCCCTTCCTTATGAGTGAGAATCAAACCATGCACTAGAGATTCATACTCTGATTCATTTTTAGTGCAACCAAATTTAAAATGCAAGGCCTTTAGGATATTTTTTCCTTTTGGGGAAGTGAGGCATATACCCACCCCTGAGCCCTTCTTGCTTCTTGTTCCATCAAAAATTAGAGTCCATATTAAAGAATTTTCTATGGGGTTTTCCCTTTCCTTTATCTCTATCCATTATGTCAGGTATTTTGGGATTATCATTATAGATGATATAAGTTTCTAAACTAGTGGAATCAAAGTTTCTAAAAGGATATTTCAATGTTAAAGATGATAAATAGTTGTTACCTTCATGTTTACCAACTTCTTATATTGATTCCTATGTATAACTTATTTCTTCTCTTATGATCATCGCATGGGAGGCTTCGAACATTGATTCCATTTAGTCTTTAATGTGTTCCTTACATAAGGGTTATGATAGCACTTTTATCTTAGAACCATACTTGGTTTTTAGAATCAGATGTGACCAATCAAGGGACATATATGCTTTGATCTTTATTGTAAAGTCTCTAGATAGGCATAATCTTAAGATAGGAGGGATGCATATAACTACTATATCTTGAAAAATAATTAAATTTAGGCAAGAATATAGTTGTAATGGAAGACCTATGATAATACCAATGGTTTGTACTAAATTTTCATCAAGCTTCTTGACTCCTTTAGTTAATGGTTCATATTTGATCTTTAAGGATCAATTATTCACTTAGGCATGATTATAGTGCTTTCATCAAAATTTATCATAGATTTGTGAAGCAAATTTTTACCCACTATAAGATTCATATAGAAGGGGTTAGGTTTAGGATTCCTTACCTCTTTTTCAATGTTCATTAGGATTACTTATTGTTGTGGCTGAGGTATTGCCAATTGTTCTTTGACTTTATTTGATGTAGCTTCCTTTGTGGTATTATTCTTTGGGTCACTATGGTGCTTTAGTTCTTCTTGAAATATATCCTTTTACTTGGTGATGGAAAACATATCCCATAAAAAAATGTTAGTAGGGACTTTCTTTAGCTATTCCACCACATTGATTGGTCCAAATGGTTGTGCCTTGATATACTGTGGACACCTTATCCTTTCAACCTTCATGTTAGAGATCCCTTCTTTATGAGTGGTTATTGAAACTTCTTACCTTGTCATGGGGACTTGAAAAATTAGGGCTAATGGCACCTTTATTGATTCAGTGTTGATAGTAGGGAGAACCTCATCAGACTCAACCATCCTCTTTTTTGACCATGTGAAATAATAGGATTGAACCATGTTTTTAGAGGTAGATGTTTTATTAATGAGCATAAATTACTCATCTTTAATCCATGATAAAAATCATGTTTAAGGGTAATTTGTCCTTCCTATTCTAGTGAAATTTCCTTGCATTTGAGCCACCATGGTTATATTTTAAACTCTAGGTGACCGGTATGGTCTTGATGAGGTCACTTCTTGGCTTCCCATTATTCTTTGTTCTGCTACTCTTTGTTGTAGATTTCCCATAATGTAATCTCTTGGCATGTGAGAGTCATTACAAGAAAAAAACCATGAATTTATTTCTTTTGCCAAGTTGTTTTGGCCAGGGACTAGGTCTCTTCTTGAGCTTGGTAGAACCATCTAAAATGATGGGGGTTCGCGGGAAATCTAGTTAGGCAATTTTGAAGAAGCTAATCTTTGAGTACCTTAGTACTGATTTAGCTAGTAGGGGGCCTATTCCCTTATTTGGTGTGAAGCTTGGTTCCTTTTAAGATTGATAATTTCATTAGAGAAGGTTCTAAGGATGTTCTTGGCATCATTCATCTCTGATGAGGTAGAAGATGTAGCTATGACTGGTGCTTCTTGAGATTAATGGAAGGTATATAAAGAAGTATTGGCCTAGGAATTACTAAGAAGCCCTTTTTGATTTGGGAGGGATAATTTGGAAAACATAGGCATAAGATGCCTTGGGGTTAATTACTCAACGTCTATCAAATTATTCTTCACTCTTATAGTGAGTTCATAAGAATCAAGAAGATTTTCCCCTCATAGTGACTAAATCATGACTAAGATATCAAATTATCAAGCTGAGATTGGGATTATTTGCCATGTCTTCAAAAATCTAGTGTTTAAATTAGTCATTGCTTCTCGAGGGGCTCTCTTAATAGTGATTAATTATTGTGTAATAGAAGATCTATCTCCCTTTTCATTGAATCTATCATATAATGTGGTTCCTAATTGGTCACAATTTCCAATAGAATTTGGTGGTAAAGATCTATACCAGTCATGATCTCTTCCCTTCAAAGAGGTGGTGAGTAGTCTCAAGGCTACATTTTCTTGCATAATAAAATAGATAGTACATACATTAGGGACATCTTGAAGATGCTCCACTAGAGTCTTAAAGTCCTCTCCAGTGAATTTAGATAATGCTTTTAGAGCATTAGCTAGAATTGGATCCCATTTATCAAGAGGCTTTAGTAGTATAAATGGAATTACATCATTCCAATTTAAATACTTTCTAAGTGGCACTTGAATAACTATTTGACCTCCCAAAGTAACTCATTGAGTCAATTTTCTCTTTGAAGTAGTCACCAAAGGTGTTACTAAGAGTCCTAGTTTATTATAGATTGAGATCTTATCATTAGCCCATGAGTATCCCTCTTTGAAGGATGTACACTCATATAATTATAAACAAAATTAGGTCATATCCCACTGGGTGTGCCAAAAAAATTATTGATGCTTAATTTTGAAACTAATCACCAAAGTCATGGGAAGTTTCAAAGATGTGGGACTTGACCCTCAAAGCAACCTCTATATTTTGAATAAGATGGCTCTTCTCTTGGGGTTTAGTGTAAATGGAGAGAACATAATGCATAAAAGGATTATTTAAGCTACTAAGGTGATATACCAAGATTAGATTCCTTTACTGAATAACATAGTGGATAGTACTAATAGAGTTTACTAAAAGATGAAAGAGCATAAAGCATGACCAATAATTCTAGGAAAGACTATAGACTAACCAAAGGCTTATAATAGAAAAAGTATCTTTAATCATCATCTATTTCTAACAGCACAGTATTAGTTTCAATAATTTTTCTTGAAAAGATTAAAGAGTATGTAACATGGTTAATAATCTCAGTAACTATGTGAGATTGACAAAAGGATTATAGAAAAAAATGAAAATCAATACTAAAAGTAGACTATTATTACATAGAACACCACTCTCTCTTTATATATAAACAAAGTACATAAGGTAAAATGCATAGAATATAATATTCAAACTCTGAAGAAAGGCAACCACTAAGGTAGTCTAATGCTTCCAAAAACTAGCTTCTAAAACTCTATATATGATTTAGATTAATCCTTTGTTTTTCATTTTTTACAGCTACTTATATCCCAACAAAATATCTACTGTGGGTCTCTGCCACTTGTCTGGGGTTTAACTACTTGTCCATAATTTTGGGATCTAAAAACCTACATGTCATTTGAGCCAAACCACTTGGGGCCTTTTTGTATTAATTATACTAATTATCCCTCTCATTTTATTTCAATTATTTATCCTCATTTGTCTTTAAAATGTACTCTCCCCAAACATGGACACGTGAAAGCTTCCATGGTCTTTTAGAGTTGATGAGAATCTTTCCCACTCTTTATTTAGCTTTTCATTTTAGTGGCCCTTGGAAGTTTTTTACCCTTGGATTCATAGATCCCAACTGAGCCATTTATCCTTTTTCTACTATTGGCAAGCTACATGTCAAAGCCTTTCATAAGTTAGGAGGTCTTTGATATTTCCTTGGATCTTAAACAACATAGTGGTGACACGTGGATACCCTCCATGTGCTTCATACTCTGCTGCTACCTCTTAGCTCAAAATAAAACACCATTTATCCATGTGTCAGTCTCATGCTTAATGGAGGCTTATAAAAACTCTTTTTTATTTGACAGAGTGCTGAGGTGACAAGTGGAATTAATCTATGTTCATTTCAATCTCAAAACCTTTTTCTAAGATTTATCAAAAGGGGAATCCATGAAACTTAGTGCCTATCATTAGACTCACTATTGGGACCTTTACTTTTATAAAAAGGATCACTTTTACACCACATGTCTATTGAGTGCAATCTAAAGGCTCTATTTCATTCCTTTGAGCTATAAAGAACATCAAAGAAACATGTGGATACCCTCCATGTTTAAATCTATACTTATCTTTTTTATGCCTCGATACTTAAAACACTGCTATGGTACTTATCAAAAGAAAATAAGAGTCTTGAGTAAGAACAAAACTTTGTAAAAAATAATTATATAGTACCATGGGCGCTTTTGAATGGTGATAACCTCAATATGATAGATAAGTAAGTCTTGTGGCTGGATGGAAGATGAGACTCTATTATTTGCATAAAAAAATTAGAATTAGTGAGAACTTGGTGTGGATGAAATAAGGATGTTGAAGAAGTAAGTGAATTAATGATACGTTTTGATCTCTAGGGATGGGATCAATGGTAAAAGAAGCAAATTATTTGGTAAGGGTAGTGTCCATTTGATAATAAGCAATAAAATTTTAACTTTTTCACTAATAATCATCATTAACCTTTTGACAAGTGAGTTATTAATCACCCCAAGCATCCAGATATGCAATAAAAAGTCAAGTGTCACTTTCATGCCTATGATTAATGATTCATATTTTACCATGTTATTGTGATGTCAAAATTAAGTCAAAATTCCAAAGGAATACTTTTACCATGAGGATTAGTGAGTATACAACCTACCCTAGCTCCTTAGAGACATTTAGCACCATAAAAATGAAGGGTCCAAGTGTCTTTATGTAAATCAACATTGATTTTAGGAAGTTATTCAATAACTAATTTAGATTTAGTAGTATTAAGAGTGATAGAGGAATCTTCTTGATTACTTGATTTTAAATCAGTAGTAAAGTTATGGAGGTAATTTTTAAGAGAGATTTTCTAATTAAGACCTTCAATACATAGATTTTATCATTGTGGAGACTATCTTAAAGGTGATTGGTAGTGGGTATGGGTGTTACAGTGAGTTGGTCAACAATGAATTATCTTTTGAAATATTTTTTCCTGATGATGTGGAGATCAAATTTAATTAAAATAACCATACACTTGTCAATTTTGTCTCTAGGGAGAAAGGCTTTAGAGAATAAGTGGTGAAGTGGGTCAGAATGAACTATGACATAAGTTGTTTGATAAAGCATGTAATGACAAAGAGTTTTTTCTATAAAATATATAGTGAGGCAATCAAGTTCTACTTTGGTATAACATTTTTCATAATAAATAAGACATTGACTGATATAGCATATAGCATTCTCTCTTCCAGTATCATCTTGTTGGGTGAGCATTGCCACAAATGATACGATTGTGAAAGAAGTGTACAAAATTAAAGGATGATCATTAGAAAGTAGAAAAAGGGTGGGTGGAAAGAGCAATGATTCTTTCATATTGTCAAATGATTTCTAACAAGGATTGGTCTATTTACCTTTTTAAGAAGGGAATTAACATAATAAATGCAATAAATCACTTTAGGGACAAATCATCATATTACCCCAAGCTTGATAAGGTAAGTATGAATGTCTGGAATGGAATGAGGAATAGGCATGTTGATAATGGAATTGATCTTAGTAGGATTGACATCAGTACCATGAATATAGACTAAGAACCTTAGAAGTTTATGATATTTGATGTCAAGGACACATTTGTATGGGTTTAGTCTATCTTTATATTTGATGAGTCAATTGAAGATGATGGTAAGATAAAAAAATATGATTTTTATAGATTTTAGATTTGGAAATGAGATCATCCACATAGGTTTCCACAATCTTATGGATAAGATCATAAATAATGTGGGTCATATCCCAATGATATGTATCTCCAATGTTTTTAAGGTTGAAGGGAATTTTAATGTAGCAATATGTGCTCCATTTTATGATGAAAGTTATCTTGTGTTGATATTTGGGGGTTATATGAATATGATTATATCCCAAAAAGCCATCCATGAGGGACAACATTTCATTGCCAATAGTGAGATTGATGATGGAATATATAGAAGGTAATGGGAAGTTGTCCTTAGGACAAGTGAGATTGAGATTACTAAAAATTGATGAAATTTTTAATGACCATGGTGACTTTTTTATGGATGGGGACAATATTGGAGACCTGTTCAAAATACTCCATAGGTTTGATAAATTTGGCATTTAAAATTTTAATAATTTTATGATATAAGTAAGAAAAATTTAAGGGGATATTTCTACTATTTTTGATAAATGGTTTTGATGATGTTGTACACCATGATACTAGGATAAATGATAGGCATGTCCTCATATGACCAAGTGAAAGTCTCATTATATTTATTTAATAATAAACTAAAGTTATCATGTTTAGTTATTGTGAGTTATCTAGATATTTTTATAGGTCGAGGGCATGAGGGGGTGCGATATTTGATTCTTGTTGTTTCCTTGATAAGCATAGTATTTCCATCTTGGAAACGACATGGCATGCTAGGGAGAGAGTAAATAGAATTACTTTTAGGATCAATAATAGCAATGAAGTTGTTAAAATGAGGTACCTTTTTGTTGAAATTCCCAAGTTTTAATATTGCTGAGGAAATTGAGGTTCTTGGGCATGGGGAAATTCAAAGATGGCTTCATATCTAGGTAACATACATAGGGATATGTACTATTCCACATCTACTTTAAGATAAATAATTTTATTACCATTTTATTCATATTCAAAATGTATCAAATATACATTTTTGGCCTTGGCATCAAGGGTGATCTCATAAGTAGGTGGAAGTGTAGAAGGTTGAATGGATTTAATTGGTGTATCATTAGCATTATTGATGGGGGAGGATCGGATATAATAACCTATTTGATAGAAGGAATATAAAGTTTTGGAGGTTCTAAATAGGTGAGGGGTAAGATTTGTTCAACCACCTAAGGAGTATTGAGAAGTGGAGAATTAACTAGAGGTACATGACCATTAGGTTCTGACTCAAAATATATGGAAATGGTATGAACATCATAGTTGAAAGCATGTATTTGTGCTAAAGTTTTTAGATAGTGTTGAACATCCACTTCTCATGATTGAGCTTGGACCATGACGTATTTATCATCATAGGTTGGAGAAATAGTACATTCTTGTGACTCAAAAGGAAATGTAGAAGGTGAGATGCCTAGATTTCTAAATTTACATGGTGACATAGTTAAAGTATCTTGAAATAATTATCCACTCCATAATCATTACATGTGAAATCATCTTATGTATAAGATGTTTTATGGGTATTACATGGAGGAGGTAAATTTTTGATCTTGTTGATAAGAGGGATGGTATAATTATGAGGTAACAAAGATGGAAGAAGACACTCAAAGATTGAAGGAGGTAGTTTAGTAATATTGCATGTATTTTATAGGTCATTGGGTTCATCATCATTATAATTAGCAAGAGTGACATGTAAATAAGGATTCATAATGACAAATTTAGGTAAAGGGGCACTATTAATATTTGAAATGGTGGGAATATGATATTGAGATTTAGGATTAGGAAGCTGAATACTCTATGGGTTAGGATTAGATTCATGTTTATACCATTTTACATTATGAAGGAAATTGATACTTTAGCTTTTAGAAGAGGTGATATCCTTCATGCAGTGAGTCTATGGGCATCCTAGGAGTATAGTGTAATATAATGGTAAATCAAGGACCATAGGCTTAGTTCATAGAGTTTTGGGTCCAATAGTAAGAGGGATCTAAATATAACCAAGCAGATTTTGACTAGTCTTATCTAATCCATGACATGATAAATGAGTATTTTTTAGATGATCTTTGCTATAGTTAAGTTGTTGAATGAGCCAAAGAGATGTCACATTAATTTTTGACCCATTATCTTCTAATACTTTATAAATGAGGGTGGTTGAATGAGCCAAAGAGATGTCACATTAAGATTTATTGTGTGGAGGTTTAGAAGGAGGAGGTGTTTCCTCATTGGTTTTTAAAGATAAGTGAGTATTAGTAATATCTTTGAGAAGATATTTGTGGGATAGTTTGCATCAATAGTTACCCTTAGCCACATTGATGTATTGTAAATTGGTGTGATTTTGATCATAATAGACATAAATCACAAAAATATCCTTGTTTGCTTGTTGAAGGTTAAATGTAGAGAAATATTTGGTTTTGTTGTAATAAGAAGCTTTGGAAGCTTATTTCTTTTCAGAAGCATTAATGTAATCTTGATGATGAATTTTTATCATGGCATCATGATTGAATGATCAGAAAGCATAAAATAAATGGTAAATTTTGTAATCCCTCTACATGTTTCATGGAAATGACTAATATCACTATGGAACCAAAATAATTGACTAGGATCATACCATATAGGGGGATTATTGGTGTACATGAATGGTTTAGAGGCCATTAAAAATAATTTCATTTGTTTCATGGTTAATGGCATATGAGAAGGTTGGGGATTATCAGCTTTGGTGATTCCTAGTTTGGGTTGAAGAGGATTATCAGTTATTGCATTGGTTCGATGTTAAAAGGATAGCCTAATTATTTTAGTATTAGGTTAAAAATATTTCATTAAGAAGCCACAGTGCTTAACTTGGTCAATAGCTTCATTTATTATTTGGGGATTAAAATTTTAAACCTTGTATTGGAGTGAATGTGTTAATGATGTTACGAAGAGTTTAAACAAGTTATCATTAATCATGTTGTGATTAGCCTCGTGAGACAAATATTTCCATCATTTGATGAAATCATGAGCTGATTTGGTAGGGGATTACTTAGCATTGATGAAATGACCAAGGAAATTTTCAAGAAGATCGTTGTGTTAGAATTATCTAACTAGATCATTGACCAAATTATCTAATTTCTATATATAATGTTGGGGAAGTTAATTATACCATTCTCTGACATCACTAGTGAAGGTTTTAGCTAAATTTTTAGTAGTGGTAAAGGTATTGGTGTTGAAAATTTAGCCTCTTAGGAAAAATGTCAACCCCTAAAATTAAAAAATTCCCCATGAAACCCACCCACGCATATACATGTGATATACATACATTGTGATGTCTTCTAAATGATTCTTGAAATTAATTTTGGTATTATTAGAGGTGTCATGCTATGTACTAGATCTTGATTATAAACTCATCATGTCATAAATGCATTGGTCATTTATAGGTTATGTCAGGCTATAATGTTTAAATTTTATTTGATGACTAAAAAGTGGTTTAAACATTGTTTGACAAGATTAAGGTCTCCTATCAAAATTAAGGTTTTTTTTAGGAGATTAAGGTTGTTAGTTTTCATAGTTTTAGGCTTATTTTAAGCCATTCATTGAGAGGAGACCTTCCTAGGAAGATGGAGAAGATGTATAAGCCTTGTTTGGAGTCAAGACATGAGGCCTAAGATGTGCATATGGTTATTTTTTATGAAATACTTATCCAAGCCTAATTCAAACCTTGATTCATCCTCTAAACCATCAGCTGATCTTATAAACATGTTGTATAAGCCAAATTGCATTGTGAAAACATTTGGAAATGGAAATATTTTAGTGTCTCATTGTTTTAAAATGGTCCCAATTTCATTATATAGTCATGAATATGTGATTTCATATTAAATGGTCTATTTTTGAGCTAAACCCATCTCTCACCCATCAAATAGGTCCCACACATGGGAAAGTATGTCCATTAAACTCCATAAACAATACCACTTATTTTGAAATGTTGTTTGATTTTTTTTCCCTCCCTCTACCCTCCAATGGCATTTCAAGACCTAAATCATGGAAAAATGTAGGAAAACAAGCTATTTGTAGGTGTTTCCTAGGGTTATACAAACATGTATAGTCAGTTCCATATAGGTAGAGATCATATATTGCATTAGGGATCATGGTAGCATTCTAGAGAAGTTTTGTGTCCAAATGATGTAGAATAGGCCTAAAATTAACCTTTGCCTTCCACCATCCTCCTTGGCATTCCAGAAGAGCTTTTAGGTTTTTTATCATTCTATATAAGAGAGAGTGACTATAAAATACTTTTGGTAGAGGAAGGGGGTATAATTATCTCTTAATTATTAACATTGGTATGCATATTCATGGCCTATTATCTATGAACAAAAACTAATAATATGGGCACTCAAAAGGTCTTCTTCATCTATATAAGAGTCAAAGTGGCATTGGTTTTGGTGCACTCTTGAAATGGTTTTAAAATCAATGTTTAGATATGCTTTTATAAGTCCTCATTGTCCATATCCATCACCCTCCACCCTTGGTTCACACATGTGATGTTTTGTGATAGAGGAATCATTCAATTTTTCTCCATTTGCAGACTACAGATAGAGTTTCTCATGTTGTAGAGTCTTTAATGCATAATATGGAAGTGTTTGATGATGTTTTAGGTTTAATGGTAAGTTTATTAGGTCCATTTAGGTACCCTTTATCTCCCAATAATATCTAAGTCACCATCACACCAAATGACAACTCTCTAAAGTTATTTTCTAAGGTGACTATATTGTGTGTTCTCCTTGCAAGTGAACAATGTGTCTTTGTAATACCTATAGATAGGATTTAGGTTGTTTGAGAGGCATAAACATAAGTCCCATATTTTAACCATGATATATATTTTTTACCCATATTAATCATTTACCTATACACTAAACTATCCCAACCCTCATACTACATGCAAAGATAAACCCTTATAGAACCACCCACAAGCCTTTGTGTAGAATAAAGAAGATGGAGTGTTCACTAAACAGGAGTGTGAGAATATTTTAGAGACCTAATGTGGAGTAATAATTAAATATGTAATAATATTTAATATGTATAATAGGTTTAAAATAGAGACACAATCCACCAAACTCATTCCAAAAGAAAGCAAGCTCAGTTAAACCCCTTTGAACACACTCAGGACTATGACTGCAAACTTGAGAAATTTTGAAAGTGTGATGAAGATCAAGGAAATTAAAGGGAATAAGAAGATAAAATTATATACTCATCAAAATTTTATCACCAATAAAGAGAAAAAAATTATAATCACAACCATTCTCATAATTAAACACTCCCATAATTAGTAGGCCAAAAAGGACCACCTATAAGCTTGATTGTAGATAAGATGTTAATTGAATTTAAGATCTAATTTCAAGGAGCATTAATGGTGTATAAAGTGTAATAATTTTTTAAATTTCATAAAAAATTTATAGGGTATGAATTATGTGGGAGGATCCCTTAAAAGAGAAGACTTACCTATCATCACTCACATCTATTCAACCAAAACTTAGGACTTCCATCTTCAGACAAGGTTATGGGTAAAGAGCATAAGAATATGTTGAAACATGATATGAAGAGTGTGAAAGAGAGATAATAAATGGTTTTTTAATTTAATATAAATTTTTCTTAGTCTATCTTTTGTGTTTTATCCATTGAATGCAAGAAGGAACCTTGATAGACCTAACAAACCTAGTTGGTCACCTACAACCAAGAAAACAAGAAAGGTCATTGGGAAGAATGGAGAAAGACATGAGAAAAAACACATAGATTTAAGTTAAATGAGTGATACAAGAGTATCCTAAATTTATTAAAATAAGTCTTCTAGTATTTGACCCTTTGGGATAAGATAAGGCTTTGCTAACCAAATTAGCCTTAGTTAGGCCTAAATAGGTAGTTACTGTTAAAATCAAAAGAAAGAAAACTAAAGTATAGAACCAAAGGGAGGAGAAAAATAAAGGTAAAAATGAATATTTATCAATTATTTTCATAATAATATCTCAAGTTTTCCCATTAAAATGGTTTAGTCCTTAAGGTAGGAAGAGCTTAATGGCCTATATAGGCTTATTGTGACTAAATAGGCCTAAACATGCATGTGCATATTAGTTGAGGGATTATACATGTTTTTGGGTGATATAAGGGTTTAAAAAACATTAAATTAATTAATGTATATGTATCAATGTCTTAGTGTGATAAGAGCTTGAAATGAGGCAGGAAAAGCACTCAGCCAAGTCATTAGGGCTATATAAACCCAACCACTCTTAAACCCTATGTCCATTGCAAGGGGGTATACATAGGATAGAATTGATGAAATACATAATCCTAAGTATGTTTTGATATAATAGTAATATGATAAATAATTTATAACTCCATTAACTAGTGAAATGGATATGAAACCACTCAGGTCTCTAGCACCTATTATGAATCACTTAGGGTTGACACCCAGGTACTCAAGTCGTGTTCATATGAGAGAATGGAGACTAAGATGGAGTTTGGGTAGGTTTAAATAGTTACATAAATATGTAACCAAATGGATAAGGGTGATATTATTGTTTTAGGTCCCTAAATTTACTTACATGGTGGCTTAAATCTTGAGACTCCATCTACGCCTAGGCCTAAAGCCATTATTAAGGCTACAAGACCCCACCTCCACCTTGTGGCTGACTTAAACCCTCCCAAATATAATTAAAATTAAGATATGTGTAGTGATGGTATAGGTAATAAATATTATTTTTTGGGTATAGGATAGAAAGTAAGAGGTTAGATTAGTCTCATCACCTACCTCGAGCTACACTACACATAGTCTGCCACCTCGAGTGCCCCTTTCAACACTCACATATTTCATCATAGAGGGAATTAGAGAAAATGATATTATAATGAGTTGGGGAACTATATACACTAAACATTTATGAATGAGAGACTTTCATTAAGGGGCCCACTTCTATGAATCATCATTAATACTATAACCATGTGTATAAACCTTGCAAGGATTATGAAGTCCACCATCTTCTACTCATATCCCTCCGTATAAGATGCATGGGACCAAAATATTTTTAGAATATTTTAGGGATTATATGGAATCAATTTTCATGTCAATAAGTTATAGTTTGGAAGTTTTTACTCTATGAACCATCTTTAAGATGGTGGACCTCCAAAACCCTCCTTAAACCCTAATGTAAACCTAATGGAAGAAAAGTGGAAAAAAATTAACCTAATTTTCCTAAATTGGTCTTGATGACACTTTTAGCTCATAATAAACTCATATAAGATGCAATCCATGGCACTAAATTATATGGAAAGGTGTACATATCTCCTAAAAATCATGTTTTTATAGAGTTTTATGATGTTTGTAGGGAAAAAAGTTGTTTAGAGAGTTAAAAATCATGGAATAGGGTAGATTTAAACTTTTTTGACCTTCCAAAATCACTCATAATTCATAATTTTGCTTGATAATGTTCCTACCTGTCTGTACCAAATGAATAGTCTATAAATGTTAAGAAGAAGTGGCCTAATCACCCAAACAAGCTAAAGTTGCAAGATTACACTATTTTAAAGGCCTATGTCATGGTATGAAACATTGATTCAGACATAAAACACTCATATTCACCTACTCTAACTTATATATTTTCCATGGCCACTCAATCAACTAATAATCAGGTAACTAGGCTTAGTGGCCTACTTAGTCAACAAAAAGAGATGGAAGTTGGCATAGAGGACTATTGAAAGAGTTAATGTATGGAAATTGTATAATTTATCTAATGATAGAAAGTGATAAAGGAACTTATCCATGGTCATTATGAAAGAAAGATCAATTTCCTAGCATAGTCAACATGTAAGGAGAAGGGTGGGCTACTTAGTAACTCATGGTGTTCTAATTAAATCCCTTTAATGTCTTATAAATTTCATAAGGAGAGGGTGATTAACCATATTGGGGAATTTACATGATTTGAAAGAGGTCAATGAAATCTGGCCCAACCTCCACCACTCCACCTCAATGCCTAAAAGGCCCATTAAAGACCACCAATCAAGATACCAATGCATGAAGAGACACATGAGGACTATTGTGGCTATTATAACCATTGTGTGAGTGGGATATGGTTATTTATGACCTCTAATATATAGATCTATGGTAATTTACCTCTCTTTATCTTGTCATTATTTTATACATTGAGCTTCTTAGGCCATTATATGGATCCCTCACCTAGGTATGAGGAAAATTTACCTAGATATGTTTCTTTTAAACCTCTTGGATTGATAAATGAACTATTTAAATTTATCTAATACTGATCTAGTGTGTATATTCTTGTTTTTATATGAATAAGTGGCATAATTTTTCCCTTTGTAGGTAGGTTATTTTGTGTAGGTCATATGTGCGGACAAGGAATACATAGAGGGGAGGTTAGTTTTATGTTAATCTAAGAAATAAAACTCAAATAAACACAAGAAAATCCTAACACATCTATCTTAGACACTAGGGAGAGCATAAGTAACAAGCATGCATATGAAAACACAATAAAAACATAAAAAAATACATTCTTTTACCTTCTTCAGAGCTTCCAAATGTCTTATTGAATGGATTACTCAGTTTGTGCATAAAGAAATCTCATTAATGGAGCTTTGTTGGCTTCACCTTTCCTTGGCACCTTATATTTGATTACCTCGCTTAATATTTGGGCATGGTAACATTATTTTCATGAGGTTTATGGAGTAAATCCTTTATAATAACTCTACAATGCCCAATCTTAGAAATGAAGTGGTATGGCCTTATATTTATAGCCTCAAGAATTAAATCTCCCCCAATGTGAGTTAAGGTTGATTTTAAACATGGAATGGGTTCAAACTAACCCTAGATGAGTTGATAATAACTCTAGTTGAGTTAATAGTTGTCAAGTAATTATGATTTTCAATTAATAGGCATGGCTCACAAATTAAATATTTTGAGATATTTTAAAAGAGATTGACAACTCATAAAGGTAATGATGAAATGATTGATATTTTGACTTTTGGAATTTATATTTGTAGATATTCATTAATTGTAAATGGATATTTAAACTAAGAATTTAATCTTTACTTAATTAGTTATTTTGATTTGATTAACATTTTGTTTCTTTCAATATTTGATCAAGTGCCCCACTTAATGGTATCATAGGCCAAAATGCTAGTTGTTATGTTACAAGGTAATTAAGGATGAATTCATGAGAGGTTATTTTTACATACAGGTTAGTATCCCAAATAAGGATGGCTCAACATGATTCTTAGCATTTATAAATGATGCACATACAAAATTGAGATGTTTAGTGATTCCTAAGCTTAATTTGTAATGATTGGTAGGAATCAATTTGAAATCTAGTCAAAATTTAGTTGTGGCCAGAATTGGATGTCTAAATTTTGCCCCTCTTTTGGAAGGCATTACAAGCTATAGGCATAATAAAATATTCTCAATGAATGAAAATGTCTTATATGCCTAATAATCTAACAAGTAATGGATGAGCTCTACATGTCCCCTTGATGGAGTGGTTGACAAAGAAAGTTCATGATCAGTCCTTCAAAATAAGAAAATAATGGGACCAAAAGGTAAAATAGTGGTGTAAAATATTGATTTGCCCATAGGAAGTTATAATCATGGAATAATGAACTACCCCAATTTGATAGATAAAAAAGATGATTTGCTTATAGGTAGTTATAATCATCAACATAACATGATAAAAAGATAATGATCTACCCAAAGGTAGTTATAATCAGTAACAAAAGTTGAGACATTGAATTTCCCAAAGGTGATTATAATCAATGGCACAAGCATATGCCCCAGTAGGGTAATTAAGTCAAAATAATTATTTACCTATAGATAATTATAATCATTAAAATGACCTAGATTGAATAATGATTTTTGGTTCTACCCCAATAGGGTAGATTGGTAAGCATAATTCAAGAATATAACCTATCATACAAATTAAATATGATTGGGTGCAAAGGTAGATGTGATGGATTGTGTAATGAATGAAGAAGCCATAAATAACAATGCATATAAGGATGCATAAAGTGATGAAAGAGATGATGAGAATAATAAATGTGGGTGATATGACCTAAGATACATCTTGTATCCAAGCATTGCATACATATTCTAAATAGACTTCAAGCTAATTTAGTTCACCCAAAAGTAAGATAAAATGGAATGAGGAATAGAATGGAAGAATAATTATTGATTAATTTGAATGATTTAGTCATTCTTGCCAATGTAGAGATGACAGTCCTTATTAGCATTGATACAACTATAATGGTTATTGGGTTGATTTGATCAAGGAGGGTGGGAAGATTTTCTAAGGTGAACTAGGAGAAGTTTCTTTAGCACCATTTATTTTAAGACTTCTTGGGCTGATTTTTGATATAACATGTGATGGTATGCATCATAATATAAAAAATCATGATAATGTAGTCAAAATATGCATAAGGACTGACTCTTGATTTAATAAATAATTAAAAACAATACATCAATGATAAAAACAATAATGACATTGTTGACATATGAATATGGATAGACTCAATAATAAAGCACAAGGAATCACCCAATGAACACATATAGACCGAGTCAAGGTATAATAACAAAAACAAACAAATAAACAACTAAGCAAACAAACACATAGAAATCTTAAAAGTAAAATCCATAAAAATTCCCTATTGTCAACCAAGTAAAATCCTACACATGAAGGCTCAATATAATGATAAATGGGTGGTGCCTCCAAGCAAAGATACATGTAAAGGTAAAGGTCACACCCCTAATGGTAGTGAAATGTATTGGAATGGATAAAGGATTTTACCTAGTAGGGATAATTGAGGATGACTAACTAGGTTCAAATCTGTCAAATGTTTTTGGATTTGAGGTTATATATCTCTTGAGGAGATGGGAAGCTAATTTTTTAATGTTTAGGATTTTTAAATATTTCAAATTTTTTTCTAATTTTAAGGTATCTTTACTCATTAGAGATTGACAAGATACTACTTTCAAAATGGTGAGAGCATTGGCTTAGGTTGATCTAAAAATGGTGATACCATAGAAAAAGTGGGACTGAGATGACTTTAACATGAATCGAGCATGGCCAACATAGTCCCATAAAGACCTTAAGTGATGGCATTTATGCCTACATAAAAGGTAGTGAGATCTGATTAGGTAACAACACATTCACAAATTTAGGCAAATGGCAAGGCAAATGAGAATATTAAGGGTAAGGTGATGTGGTAATGCATGATAAATGTGTTTTTCTTAATTTTCCCATAGGTATTTATAATTAGGAAATAATGACATAGGCCAATAATACTCATTTTCCTATAGGCAGTTATAATTAGTAATACAATTTGGAATACTAATTTTCCCAAAGGTGGTTATAATTAGTGGTACTAGTCAAGCATGAATAAAATATGTAATTTCTAGATCCACTATCATACTACCATCATATACTACCATTTAAACACGTAATTCTAAAACTGATGAAACTAGATTGAAATCCATTCACAAAATGTATTCAAAGAACCAATGAAACTAAGGTCAAAAGGGGTAGGTAGGGTGGGTAAAAAATAACTTTGGTCAATATTGAAATTATGTTAGGATGGTATATGATATGGCATGTTTGAGGATGGTGATGTTATGATAATTAGATATAATGGTAATAAGGTTTCCCCCAAGTGAAAAGGTAAGGTAAATGGCAAGGTATGAAACAACGACAAGGTGAATGGTAAATGAAAATGGCAAAAAAAAATTATTATGCTTATTGATGTGGAGATGAACATCCTTATAAACATATGATACAACTATAATAGTTAAATATGTAAATTTATAACCCACATCTCTTTTGAATAGTTACTCTATTAAGAACCTACTGCAAATATGGACTACAAAAATGTTGTTGTGAGCTTTATTGGTCATTGATTATATTTTCTTTAAACTTAGAAAAAATACGTATTTTTAACCTCTACAAAGGAAATGAATATGGATAAATATTAGTTGATAACTTTGATTTGGAAATGTAATATAGGTTGAAAATGAATAAATGGTTCATGATGGTATGCATAATGATTGGGAAATAACTAAATATCAAGATTTTTAGGCACATATAAGGTTGTTGATTCTAGATTCGACCTAATTTTTGTTGTGATAGGGCTGAATACTTTTGAATATACTATTGATAAGACCACCAATTTTTTTTTTTTTTTTAATCCTTAGAGTAGATGTCATATGATTATGCTGTGGATTAGAAGTTGTATTGATGTTATCTTTAATAATTTCTTCATCAAGAAGTGAAGAAATATTGTGCTTAGATATTGTCACCTAAAAGAGGTTTTCACTAATGAATCTATCTTGATTATCCCATATCACCTCTACAAATGTTTCACTAAGGAACATTGACTTTTGACTTTGATTTTCTTCTAGTACCTCAAAAAAGGTTTCACTAGAGGATGCTGAGTTTAGACTTTGATTATCCACTAGCACCTCCAAGAAGGTTTCATTAAGAGATTGTTATAATATGCATGAATTTTGTCTTGGTCCCCATAATCACTATAGATGCAATTCAAAAAATTATGATTCTATCAATCCCAATTGACACTTGTGGGAGGTGGAATGTCAATATAGTGGTTATGTTGGGTAGTGTTAATGGCATGTGGAATGGTAATGGAATGGGAAGAGGTATCACATTCCTCATAGAAGATACTATGAGAATTTTTTTTGATGATAAAGTAACCATCCTCAAAAACTATGGAAGGATTATAAATATATTCAAATTGATCTGCAAGGCATGTGTAACCAATATTGTAACATTTATGAACATATTATGATTCTAAAGTTGAGTCTAACCCAAGAAACTCTGAATATGATATTGAGATGGACATTGATTCTATTTCTAATGCTAAATATAACATCAATCCAAGAATATAACATAACTTGAATATTGATTCTTCATCTGGTGTGGATACTTCTACAATGATGTCTTGTTGAATGTTTGGTATTAGACAAGTAACAACCTGTGATGGCATAATGGGCTCTATAGAGACTAGTGTTTCAAAGTGAGACTCCTCAATGAGAAAAAAATGTCAAGAGACAACTCCATAGAGACTAGCTTGTCCATGTTAGGCTCTTTAAAAATAGGGTAATGGTCAAGATAATGATTTACCCAAAGGTAGTTACAATCATTAAGAAGTGACTCAATAAAGACTGGTTTGTTAGAGTGAGACTGCTCGACAATAGGAATATTATCAAAAGGTGATTCATCAAATTTTAGCTCATCATACATAGGTTTTTTAACAAAAACATCATAGATTAGTTGGTTCTCTTGGCTTTATAATTGGTTGTAAAAATACTAGTTTTGAACACATCTTGGTCTTTGAATGATTGGCTTTGTTGGAGATGTATTGATTAGATATTTTTTGGCACAAATACTAGCATGGGTTTTCTAAAGTGGCATATTGTTGGAAATGGATGAATAATGTTTAATGGTTGGATAGTTTTCTCTTTATAAATAGGCTCATCTAAGATAGAATTAACAAATACTAGTTTTAGGTCTAGGATGGTAATAATGACCTATCTAGTCATAATTGTACAACCTTATTGGCATAAATAAATATCATACTTAGAAGGGCCTAAAGTGGTAATGGTGTAGACACCTAAAATTGGCCATCGATAACCTCTAATCAATATTTTGGCTAATTTCCACTTAAAATGCACAATTTGGCCTAAAAATGCTAAAACATGCTAAAGATAATGTGAAACTAACATATTCAATTGCCAATTTTGGATAAAGTATCACTAAATGGGGTAATTCAATTTATGGTCCAACTAACTTTGATCAGATAATTTTGAGTTAAAATGCCAATTTTGCACCTAGGTGCTCTACATTGCTCTTTCCTATCAAATCTATCACACAAGACACATGCCTTCATTATTTGTTATTGATAAAATAATAAATGGGAATAGGGTTCTAATGCATCTGATAGTGACTTCCAATTCCAATCTAGTCAAATTTATGACCAATAACAAGGCATTCTAATCAATTTAGTAATTTGTGCACAAAGTACTTAAACATGATTAAGAGCTAATTAAACCAAATCAAGGCTTAATAATTCCATGGAAACTTGTTGAATAATTTTTTTTGGAAATGAATATTGAATATCTTCATCATCAGGTGACCTTATTTCTTGGGAAGACATCCCTAGGCCATAAATGCCACAAATATCAGGATTCATGCTCTTCATGCCTTAGCAATGCCTTTTATGATGCCCTCCATGCCTCATCAATGATTTTCATGATTCCCTCCATACCTCTTAATTTCCCCTTCTTCCAATTTCATTATGATCCTATTTATAAATTTAATTCAAAAAATTG
The DNA here is from genome assembly GCA_037957365.1 of Torreya grandis. Classification (NCBI taxonomy): domain Eukaryota; kingdom Viridiplantae; phylum Streptophyta; class Pinopsida; order Cupressales; family Taxaceae; genus Torreya; species Torreya grandis. The sequence goes on along the minus strand of JARHVA010001322.1, from coordinate 1,511,384 downwards.
AATTAATCCTCAACCACACATCTCAATCTTAGGATGGATGGTTTAGGTTGATTCTAGACATTCTCAAAGATATATAAATAGAGAGGCCATGAACATCATTTATAATCTATTTTTTGTGTAAATTTATTATGTTCAAATATTTTCAAAGTATTGATTATACAAAGTTATAATGCGCAAATGGTTTCAAAAGCTTTAAGTAACTAGTGTTACCATGCCAAATTGATTCCAAACCAAGCCAATCCAAAGCTAAAGGTGCCAAGGAGAGATCGAGGTATCTAAGCTTCTATTTATAAGGAATTCATGAGCACAAGCCAAGAAAGCCAAAACAAGAATTTTGGAGCATCCAAGGAATGTAAAAGATTGTTTCTTTTGTATTTTAGTTATGTGATTTATTCATGTTTGTTGACTAAGCTCTCCCTAGTGTCTAAGCCTAGAGATATTATGCTAATTAGTGTATTTATTTCATTTTGTTTTCATTTTGAAACTAACACCATACTAACCATCCTCTCTTGAGTCAATTTCATATATCACATATGGCACGTTTGATGGGACTAGATGCATCCCACACATGAAGAAGATCATTTCGCAACTTTAAAATATTCATTTAGACCATTAAAAATCTTGCAAATTGATTTTCTAACTTTATTTTGCCATTTTTGTTTGCCATGGGTTTACATAGTAATCAATGTTAGTTAATAAGACTGACATCAATTGGATAGCTTTACCAACATTGATTAGTAAAACTAACATCAGTTAGATACCCATCATTAGTCACATTGGTATAAATGATGTCAGTTGGATAACTGACATCGGTTAGAAAATGTAACCATTTTTGGTTATATAAACTAAGATTAGTCAATATGTTTTTCTTAAAACATAGATCCAAGATTTCTTTTTCTAAATTTCATTGTTTCAAACCCAAAATAGCTTCAAGGCTAAAGGACATGCTAACATTTTTGTTGCCGGACCAAGATTGACATTTGCTAAAAACATGTTTAGATCACCTTTTGCATGCTTAGAAATCAATTTAGAACCTTGATTTTGTGCTTAAAAAAAATTAGATGTTCATGGTGAATGTTTTAAAAGTTTGAAACTAAGACCATGGGGTCAAATGAACACTACCTCATTTTCCATTTGGGCTTAAAAATGAACTCGCCTTTTCAAATCTTTTTATTTTTACTTAGTTTTTTAGATTAATTCTTTGTTTGGAAAAAAGAGGGATGTTGCATGTATGATCTTCCATTTGTCCCTTTAGGGAATTATTGGAATCAAAAGGACCATTCCTATTGTAAGTAGCCTAGTTTAAGGTTTAGAAATAATATCATCTAAAGCACACCCCAAAAACTCATCAAAGTTTGGGTGACCTTGAAAATGACCCTAAAGTATTTCTCTTAGTCTTTTATTTTCATGCAAACTTGGCTTGCAATGGGGACATCATTAATTATCATGACTTATTTAAGGAGGCTTTTACCAAAGGTTTTATCTCTTGGCATTGACTTTACTTTCTCCTAATTGGAGTTACACATGGGATGTATATGAATGTGGACATCACACTACACTAAGTGAATAATAGGATGTAGTGGTTATAAAAAGTACTAGACCATTTTATAACTAGCCAATGCCATGTTCACCCAGTTTTTATGCTTGTATTTTGTATCATTTGATGTGAAAGTCGTTATGCAATTGATTCCCCTAAAAATGTCTAAAACTTGATAGTTTAGTCAACCCCACATGCCATACCCTTTCTAGGATTTGGATGATTATACTTAGTGTATTTTTAGATCATTTTCTCATTTAGTATGTTTTGTGACTATAACTTACTTGTTTGTTCATAAACCATGTCAAAAATAGTTTTTCTATATGTCACTCTTTTGTCTAAAGAGGCATTATGCTGGTCATTTTACACCACACTTGTGCTTTGAAAATTTTATTAAACTTGTTTGTGTAATGCATTTGAGTCAAGGAGGGTAGTTTTATGCTACCCAAAACATGTTAAAACCATATTTCCTTTCGAGTCTTTAAAAAATAACATAGATCACATTATTCAAGCATGTTTATGCTATTAGGCTACTCAATTTATTTTAAGACTTGTTTCACCTTGTATAAAAAACCATTTGTTTCAAACCATTTTGTGTTTACCATTTGGACCTTTCTCTTGTGCCATCATGCTATCCAATATTGTCTAGCCTATTTGGTCAAATCTTAGTTTTCAATTAGCCTTGTCAAGTTTGGATCCAAACATTGATTTATTTTTATTTAGCCCTTAATTCATGGGGCTGATACATAGATCTTTCTCTTTTGGGTTGCATAAATTTATTTAATAGATTACCTTATTTTGAAAACTATTGATGGTTTATTTGTTTAGTACTTATCATTATTTGTGCCTTTATTTGGGAAAATATAGTATTTTTCAAGGAGCCTTTTATCTTATGCCTTATGCCAATTGATCATGTTTATGTTTGATTTCATGTGTCAGGTTTATGTCAAAATTGTTTCAAAACTTATTAGATTAAATTAAATCACATCATGCCTATTTTTTTGAGCCTAGATTTTGAATCCACATTTAGACAAAAGACCTAGTAACTCAACTTTTCCATTTCCTAGTTTAGACCTTGTTTGGAATACTTTTACCTAGACCTTTAACATTTTGGTTTTTATTCTGATGCTTGACCTTTAGTGTGTATGACATTTGACATTAGACATTTGATGTTAGACTATTTTTATTCCAAGTCTTAGCATAAATTATTTTGAAGATACAATTCCACTTTTAGACCATATTGGAGATACAACTCCACCCCTTTAATCAAGTTAGACCAAGCTTGAACCATTTATCCTTTGTACATAGTTTTCAGAGTTTTAAAAACTCTAAGCCTTTTTATTTCAGATCTTTCATCATTTATGCATATATGTATTGTTATGCTTATGGTGGATTCACTTACAATATAACTTTTGATATAATGGCTACACAAAATGACTTTTATGGCCTTAGTCAAGACCCCAATAATGCTAATATGGTTTGTGAGATAGATTTCTATCTACCTCATATTAATCATTTATAGGAACAAAGTCATGAAACAACTTAAAATCCAACTCGAGACCTTGATTGATATGAAGAGGCTTGTGAAGAGGACTTTGAAGACCTAACTATAGATAATGTTATTTGGGATATGAATCCATACCCTATTTTCAATATTCAATACATGGAACATAGTCAAAAACTGTCTTATAAGCCAACTCACCACTGGGATGATATGGTTTATGAGTAAGACTTGGATGCTTTGGCTTGTGCAGACAATCAAGTTTCATGACATCATTTTATTATCTGGTCATTAGCTACTCGTAACCCTCCTTTGGATTATATGAGCTATCAAGCTCCATAATATCCAAGGAATACCATTACCATTCCTAGACTTAGTCCTTTGGCTTGTGCGAGCAACCAAGCTCCACAACACCCCTTCATCATTCTAGGACCAAGTCCATTGGCTTGTGTAAGAAATAAAGTCCCATAATGCCCTGCCATTACCATCTTAGGATTTTGTCATTTCACTCATGTGAGAAAACATGATTCCCAAGGCCCTATCATTATCTAATCATAAGCCATTCCTCCTCCAGTACCAATCCCATCCAAACCTCAACTGATTCAATCCTTTGAAGACTAAGCATTGTTCAAAATTGGTATTTTCCAACTCATTAGAAACCAAGACCAAGAGAATCAACCAATCCAAGATGTTTTTGTTGAATCAACCATTTTTTATAAGTTAGCCTATGATGAATCACCTATTGATCCTATACCAATTGTCAAGGAGTCTCACTCTGATGAGCTAGTCTTTGTTGAGTCACTTCTTAACTATTATAACCACCTTTAGGAAAATCATTACCTCAACTATGTGCCTATTTTTCAAGAGCCTTTTATTGAGAAGCTAGTCTCTAAGGATTTGTCTCTTGACCTATTTCACATCCTAGAGGAGTCTCACTTTGACAAACTAGTTTTTGTGGAGCCTATTATGCCATCACAGGCTATTACTTGTCCAATACCAAATATTTTGAAAGACATAATTATAAAAGAGTATCCATCAGATGAAGAATTAGAGTTAGATTCATGTTCTATTCTTGAACTGACATTGGATTTAGCATCAGAATCACAATCCACATCAGTCTCAACATCAAATTTATAGTCCCTTGAATTAGAATTAGATTCAAAAGAAGAATATATTTTTGGCTGTTACAATATTGGTTACACATACCTCATGGATCAATTTTAATACATTTATGATCCTTATATGATTTTTTTGGATGATTACTTTAGCTTTGACACAAGTTATCCTAGTATCTTCTATGAGGATTGTGAAGCCTCTCCCCATTCCATTACCATTACATAGGCCATTACCATCAACCAAAATAGCCATATCATTGACATTCCATCTCCCACAAGTGTTAATTAGGAATTATAGAATCACACTTTATTAAACTACATCTATGATGACAAAAAGGCCAAGACTACATTCATATAGTAGAAGAACATTCTCCTAGTGAAACCTTTTCCAAGGTGCTAGGGGATAATCATAGTCAAAACTTAGCATCTTCTAGTGAATGTTTTTCAAAAGTGCTTAAAGAAAATCAAAGTCAAAATCCAATGTTCATTAGTGAACCTTTTTGAAGGCACTATGGGAAAATCAATAGAAATCTATTGGTGAAAACCTCTTTGAGGCACCAATAGTTGAGCACAAAATTTCTTCACTACTTGATGAAGACAAAATCAAAGATCAAATCAAAATAGATTCTAATCTACAACCTAATTAGATGGTAGCTATTATCAAGGTCAAAAAATAGAAAAATCTAGTGGTCCTATTGAGAGAATAAGTCTATGGCCCTAACACAACCAAAATTATATCAAATCTAGCATCAGTAACATTACATGTGATTGAAAGTCCTGATATTTATTTATTTCCCCACCATTCCACATTCCATTATCATTTGCCATTCCTTTTCAAAATCAAACCTACCATCAATTATTTTTCCCTATTTCCCATTCATGGTCACACTTCCTCTATAAAGGATACAAAGATACCTTATCTAAATGTTTGAAGGAATCAAAATCACTGACCAATGAAGATCACAAAAGCATTCTCATCATTAAGATTTGCATCAAGTTCTTGATAGAGCAATTATTCAGATGAGGTTTGGGATAAAAATTAACATGATCGAGTATTCCATTTGTATCATTTTTTGATTATGATGTGCATCTCCCCATCAATAGGAAAAATAGAATCATATGCCATTTTACCACACCTAGGCCAAAAATATGTGCCATGCTATTACCATTATTACATACTCTTTTTCCATTATCATTGACCCAACCATTCACCCCATCACTTGGGGTAAACCCTCTTACCATTTTATTCAATCTATCAGAAACCATCTTTATCCTTATCAAGAGCATGCCATATAACCACTCCATTCCTATCTAGACCAAACCCTATTTTTAGTCATCCTACCCAATCCTAATTTGATATTGGTTACTTTGGTTCTTCCTACACTTTTTGTGGGAGGATTCACTTCAAGTTTCAAAAATTAATCCAATCTATGTTTACAATGACATTATATGAATGTAGTGTGATAGTTAATCTGGCAAGATATCTTTCATCCTATATTCAGGTTTGTTTATGTGAACCTAATTATAACTACCTATGGGAAAATTAATGTTTCACTAGTCTTACTACTAATTATAACCACCTGTGTTCAAATTAGTATCATTGAATTATGCCATTATATCCTATTTATAACCACCTATGGGCAAACTAAGGATAAAATTTGTTTATCATGCATTATTGTATCACTTTGCCATTGGTATTTTCATTTGGCTAGCCATTTGCTAGATTTGAAAACTTGTTAGGACCTAGTTTATTTTTCCTCACCTTTTATGTGGATGGAAATAATATGAATCAATGTCATTTTAGGACTATGTAGGTCATGCTCAATCTATGTTGAGGTCATCTTAATCCCCCTTTTCATACACTCTCATCATTTTGTAAGCAACCTAAGCTAAATGCTCTTGCCATTTTTTGAGCAGGTATCTTGTCATTCTTGATCAAGTTAAGAAACCTTAAAATTCTAAAAACATTTATAACATTTTAAAAAAGTCCAAAAATATTTGTCATGTCTAAGGCTAGTCAGTTATCCTTGATCCACCTTACTAGGGCATGGTCATTGTTAAGATGCTTTCTTTTACTTTTTTTCAAACTTTTTGTTTGTTTGTTTATTTATTTTAGGTTGTTTATTTCTTTATTTTTTTATTTGTTTATTTGTTATTCTCTTACCTATTTGTTTTTTTTAGCACTTTTTCCTCCACTTAGTCTATATACATTTGTGGGTGATTCCTTGAGAAAATTACTATTGAGTCTATCCATATTCATATGTCAACATTATCATCAAGGTTTTTATCATTGGTGTATTATTTTTAAGTGTTTATTGGATCGGGAGTCAGTCCTTATGCATATTTTGGGATTGTCTTAATGGTGTTCTATCAAAAATCCTACCATCACATGCTATAATAAAAATTAGCTTCATGAAAGTCTACAATAAATGGAGCCATAGAAGTTATTCCTTGGTACTTTGGCAAAATCCTACCATCCCACCCTTAATAAAATAAACCCATTAACCATTATAGTTGTATCATTTCTAATCAATATGAGCATCTCCTTGTTGATAGGTACACCTGAATCATTCACATTAATCAATCTTGTTTTTATATAAATCTCTTTCATCACTTTTGACCTACTCCTCTTTAATCTATATTCTAGGTTATGTCCTTGAGTTATGCTTGTTAATCATCATTAACTAGGGCATAATCATCTTTAACAAATCTATGTCCTCTTAATGATTATAACTGCATATGGGCAAATCATTATTTTGACTTTTATTCTTGATTATAATTACCTCTGGGCAAATCAACATCCTTTCTACATCAATGCATGCAAGCATTTTCTCATTTGAATTAATCTCAACCATAGGTTAATTCCACCTTTCTTCTTATTTCTTTTTGAGGGACCATTTATTAATAAATGTGATGGCCACTCCCTTGAAGGGGCATCATCATAGGCTTCCTAAAACCATTTGGAGATTTTTTCTTTAGTCATCATCTTCTTCTTGGCATATAGACCATATCTCATTATTTGAGAATATATTTCTATGATTATATCTTGCAACACCTTCCCAAATAGGGGAAAACTATAGACACCTAAAATTGGCCATCGATAACCTCCAGTCAAGCTTTTGGCCAATTTCTACTTAAAATGCATAATTTGGCCTAAAAATGCTAAAACATGCTAAATAATTTGAAACTAACATACTCAAGTGCTAATTTTGGCTAAAGTATCACTAGATGGGGTAATATAATTTATGGGTTAGTTAACTTTGATTAGATCATTTTGAGTCAAAATGCCAATTTTGCACTTAGGTGCTCTAGATTGCTCTTTCCTATCAAATCTCTCACACAAGATGCATGTCTTAGTTATTTGTTTTGGAAAAATCCTAAATGGGAATAAAATTCCAATACATGTGATAGTGACTTCCAATTCTAATCCAGTCAAATTTAGGATCAATAACAAGGCATTGTAATGAATTTGAGTGATTTGTGGATAAAGTACTTAAACATGCTTTAGAGATAATTAACCCAAATCAAGGATTACTTAATAATTCCATAGAAACTTGTTGAATAATTTGTTTTGGAAATGAATATTGAATATCTGCATCATTAGGTGACCTCATTTCTTAGGAAGACATCCCTAGGCCATAAATGCCTTAAATATTTGGATTCATGCCTCATCAATGCCGTCCATGATACCTTCCATGCCTCTTAATTTCCCCTTATTCCAATGCCATGATGAGCCTATTTATAAATTTAATTCTAAAAATTGAATTAATCCTCAACCACACATTTCAATCTTAGGATGGATGGCTTAGGTTGATTCTAGACATTCTAAAAAATTTATAAATAAAGAGGCCATGAAGATCATTTCTAAGCTATTTTTGGTGCAAAGTCATTACGCTCAAATATCTTCAAATATTGATTATGAAAAGTTATAATGCACAAATGGTTCTAGAATCTTTAAGAAACTAGTGTTACCATGCCAAATTAATTCCAATCCAAAGCCAAAGGTGCCAAGGAAAGATAGAGGTAGCTAAGATTCCATTGCCAAAGACTTTATGAGCACAAGCTAAGCAAGCCACTATAATAAGAATTTTGGAGCATCCAAGGAAGGTAAAAGAGGGTTTCTTTTGCATTTTAGTTGTGTGTTTTATTCATGTTTATTAATTAATCTCTCCCTAGTGTCTAGGCCTAAATATGTTATGGTAGTCGGTGTGTTTCTTTCATTTTGTTTTCATTTTAAATTTAACACGATACTAACATCCTCTCTTGAGTCAAATTATTAGATCAAAAATGGTAGGCAATTTTGAAGCTTAGTTTCCATTTTGAGCCAAAGGATGAGGTATTTGAATGGTAATGGTAAGGTGTTGTCAAGCTTGGTTTCTATCATGAGCCAAAGGATGAGGTCTTGGAATGGTAATGATAGGGTGTTGCAAATCTTGGTTATTATCACCAGCCAAAGGATGATGTCCTAGAATGGTAAGGTAGGGCATTGAAAGTCTTGGTTGCTATCATGATCCAAATGATGAGGTCCTAGAATGGTAATCCTTAGATGTTTTAGAATTGGGTTACTCAATCTAAAGGAGGGTTAATGGTATAGATAGGGGACAAGTTACTGTTAACATTAAAAGTTCAAACTTGGTATGCCAATCATCTTAAATAAGGTATCACCAAAGATTATTCTTGATTATCTTGGTTTTTTAATCCAAATTTAGTATTGTAAGTAGGATAGGGATCTGTCTCATAAACCACATCATCACCATAAGGATATTGAAAAATGTCATCTTGTGTGAGCACATTATCATAACTTGGATTGTACATATCTCCTTTATGAGTGTAACTAGACATATCCAAATCAATGATGAATATTTTTTAAAAAGGCCTAGAGTTATACAAACTTTGATAAATAAGGTCCAAAAGACAAATGGTTTAAACATAGTCTAACTTGGTGTAAAATTTGAGATATATCTCCAAAATGGTCTATGATAAATCTTGCGCTAAAAAAATATAATGTCAAATGTCAAATGTTTCATACAAAAGGGTCAAATGGATGAATAAAAATTAGAATTTTAAACTTACGTATAAATAAAAAAAGGTTGCTAGGTCTTTTGGAAAACAAGGCACAAAATCTAAGCTCAAAATAGGGATTTCTAGGTCATTTGAAAAAAGGCATAAAAGGTAGACTTTAAATAAAATAAGGTCTAAAATGCAAGAGATTTAATCTAAAAAATTTAACACTTTGACACAAATTAGGGATTTGGATTTAAACATAACTTCATCATTTAGCAAAATATATTGAGCCTTAGGTATATTTAGGAAAGACTGCTTCCCTAGACTCTAGGCACAAAAATAGTCCTTAAATGAAGAAAGGAATTAACCTAAATTTCATAACCCAGAAGTGAAAGGTCAATGTCTAGGCCAAAATTACATAAGGCATAGGTAGAAATCAATCAATTTTTCTAATTTGAACCCGTCAAGGATAATTTTGAACTTAATTTAAAATACTAGACATTTCAAAATAGGTAATAAGCTAGATAAGAATGAATGACATGACGTTAGTAAGCATAGATATAAAATACATACATGGATTTGGTTTCAAGATTAGAATTTTATACACAAGGCAACAAGTTTTTGAAATAATTCAAATAGCATAGGGACAGTATCATTCTTTAAAGATATGTAAAATGGTTTTTTTCAAGACTTTAAGGTAGAAAACATGAAATGAATCGGATATCATAATGACACCCTTTTCAAATAAGTGACACACATAAACAAAGGATTGATAAATGATTTAAGAAAAATGTGGTGTCAAATAAATGGAACAAATCCTCTTGAAACAAAGGAATAATGTATAAACGAGACTCTTTCTTAGGTGGTATGGTGAATAAACAATTTTGACTCAAAACCATGTAAGTGAAAATGATAAAAATGACATAAACACCTAAGTGTAATGTCCTAAATCCTAAAACTAATGAGGTTGTATCATACTATCTAGTCCATATATATGATTTCTCTTTAGAGGATTTTAAATTATTGATCCAAAAATCAAAAAGCATGAAAATTAGGGTTTTAAGCCCCCTCTTCTCTTGAGATTTTGATGGTGACATAGAAATTTGGGATACTCACCCTACATAAATAGTATGCCCATGGTAAGTGGGGTTATATAAACTATTAATTTTTATTCATTCATATATGGTCTCATATGTGTGGCAAACACTAGGGCACAATCACATCATTTGGATCTACATCAACTAGATTGTTATAAAAATCTATATTCCTTTTCACAACCACTACATCTATCAATTTTTTTAGTGTAGTGTGATGTTTAATTTTCCCCTACATTCCAAGGCTGAGTAACACTAATGGAACTTGTTTTAACCACTCAAAGGAAGAATCCCTATGGCTCACCCTCAATTTATTTACCCCACCATAGAGTGGGGTTGAAACGATGATGGGAAATGAATTCTCAGGTCAATGCTTCCCTAAAGAACTTATGAGGAGGATATGAACTCATACCCATAATCTAAAATGTAGGAAAATAAAGACAAATGGATGGACTTTATGGTCACATTGGGGTCACCCAAATCATTCAAATTTTAGGGAGGGCCTTAGTAACTTTCCTTCCACACTTTTGGACCAAAGTGACAAATGCAAGAGTGAGCATTTTTTTATCACCCAAGTTCTCTAAAGGGGATGGGGAGAGAGCATACACATGACACCCATTTTGATTAAATAAAAACTTCAACAAACAAGTATGAAAAATGAAACTCTTATAAGTATTTAATTAATGTGAGAGTTAATTTTTTGGCACCAAAATTAAGTATGTAGTGAAGTTTGAGCCCCTTATATTTTTTTGTTGACAGCTTAAAAAATACTTAAGATAACTTAAGTAAAAAGATTTTTAAAACACCAATTTGAATTGTGAAATTTACAACTTTAGAGTATTTTAAATGTGTCATTTTTGCCTTTGGGTCCTACAAATTGTTAGAGGGTTTGCCTACTTAAAATCCCAAATTCAAGTAAGAAAATAACATTTCAAAATTAGATCTCAATTTTTATGTTTTTCATCTTAGAGATCGACTATCATTGATCCATAGAGATTGACATTGATCCATAAATATAGATGTAGATTAAGAACATCATCAATGTCTTCCTATAAAACATAGAAAAAAATTGCATTTGGATAGAGAAATGGTTAATAACATGAGATTAAAAACAAAATATCTCTCAAGATCCTCCAAAAAATGGGTTAGAAAAATAATATACAGATCTTCAAACATAGAATGAAGGTAAAAAAATCAAGAAAGACCACTATTATCTATATTCATGTCATGTTCTATTATTCTCATAGAGATCATGGTCGATTCCTTGAATCAACATCAATCTATAAAATTGATATCGATCCATATAATCTGCAATGAAAAATCTACATCGATCCCTATAACCTATGACTTTCTTAAAGCATAAAGATGTAAAAAATTAAGTTGAAACTTTAAACTTGAATATTTTTATGTATCCATTAGCAAAATTAAAAGTATCATATCAAACTCCTTGGTTATATGGAATGCTTGGGTCCCACTGGGCATGTCAACATGTGGACAAAGATTATATAGAAAGGAGGTTAGTCTTGTGTTAGTCTAAATAATAAAACTCAAATAAACACACTAAAATCTTAACACTTATAGATTGGACACTATGGATATCATAAATAAATCCATATTAAAACACATCAAAAACTTAAAATAATGCACTTTTTAACCTTCCTTGGAGATTATAAATGGCTTGCTCATCTTGTGAATCAATAAATCTTCATCAATGGAGATTTGTTGGATTCACCTTTCTTTAACACCTTAGATTTGATTTCTTGGCTTAATATTTGGGCATGGTAACATTAATTTCATGAGGATTATGGAGTAAATCCTACATAATAACTCTACAATATCTAATATTAGAAATGAAGGAGCATGGCCTTGTATTTATAGCCTCAAGAATTAACTCTCACCTAAGGCAAGTTAAGGTTTAGTTTAAACATGGAATGGGTTCAAACTAAACCTAAGTGAGTTGAGACTAACTCCAGTTGATTTAATAATTGTCATATAATTATGTTTTTGGATTACTAGGCATGGCTCTCAAATTAGATATTTTAAAATATTTTCAAAGAGCTTGACAACTCATAAAGGAAATGATGAAAGGCTTGATATTTTGATTTTTGGAATTTCTATTTTTAGATATTCATTAATTACAAATAGATAATTAAACTAAGCATTTAATCTTGTTTAATTAGTTAATTCAATTTGATTAACATTTAATATCTTTCAACATTTGATCAAGTAGCCTGCTTAATGTGTCCATAGGCCATATTGATAGTTATTATGTTGCAAGATGATTAGGGATGAATCCATGAGAGGTTATTGTTGCATATGAGCTAGTATACCAAATAATGATGCCTCAACATGATTATAAGAATTAATGAATGATTCATGACTAAAATTAGGATGTTTAGTGATTCTAAGGCTTAATTAACAATGGTTGGTAGGAACTAATCTAAAGTTTAGTTGAAAGCTAGTTGTGGCCAAAATTAGATGTCTATAATATGATGTGTCAAAGGTTGATGACTATACTTGAAGTGTAACCTAGTTTTAAGTATCTCAAGATAAATCTCTTATCTATCAACTCTAATTTGTAACCATCAACCATGACCATCATGTCAAGCACTTTTGTATAAAACTAGAGAGAGAGAGAGAGAGAGAGAGAGAGAGAGAGAGAGAGAGAGAGAGAGAGAGAGAGAGAGAGAGAGAGAGAGAGAGAGAGAGAGAGAGAGAGAGAGAGAGAGAGAGTTTTAGTTTAGGTTTGGTCTATTAGTGTTGTTATAGATCAAATGTAGTGGAAAAATATATTTTTGCATCACCATCTTTAGATTAGGTTTCCTTCATGCATTCTTTATCCCTTTTCACTCCAACATCAGTAGGTCTTAGTGATTAGATCCCTAATGGATGCACCAAGGGAGCTAGCCCGACAATATAGAGGTCTAGCCTTGCCTTGGGCTATTACCAAGTCACCCATAGCCTTGGGCTATTCCCATGTTACCCCAAACTTGGAGGTAGGCCTGAATAACCTTATCTTATGGTGATATTTAGATTTTTAATAGTTTTGGCATGCCTAGTGGGACCCACTTTAAGAAATTAGAGCACTTACTTGTAGCACTTGGTCATCTCATAGAGATTCAAGCACTCAATAATAGATTAGTAGTCAAATTTCATGCTAAAAAATGTCATAAGGTCATCATCTCAGGGGTAACTACAACTATTGTTAGTATTTTATTTTCATTTATATCTATATCATGATGTGTAATGGTTACATATGGAGCAGACTCTTATTCAACACCTCATTATTAGAAACCCTATGACCCCTATCAACAATATACTGACCATATTAGCCATATACTTCTCCCTTTTTATCCCAACTCATCCTCCTTATCAAAATTTTATTCCTTATAGTTAGACTAAGCAAAGTGATGATGATTTGAGATTATAAATTGAGAAGTTAAAGGAGGAAATGGATAGATTGATATAATCTCTTATGTAGTGAAAGGAAATTAAACATCAAGCCTTTGTCCATCAACAAAACATACTTACAAACCAAGAGTATCTAGCCAAGGTAATCACCCTTTTCCATTCCTTACCTAAATGATTATTGGATATTCATTGGTCCATAATTATTTTTTTGGTGATAGAGTAAGTAGTTCATTTATTCTTAAGCTAGTAATTGATAGTTTGAATTTGATATATGAGCCTACTTCCAAATTTGAGTTGCAATGGAATGGATCAACTAAAAGGACATTTGGCCTCATCAAAGACCTATAAATTACCTTTCATGATTACCCTAAGCTCTTAATTACATAAGACATTATATTTATAGATCTATCACCTTGTTTTACTCTATGTTTGTCTAATGACTTTATACCCAAAATTGGGGGTACTTATCATTTGATTTGTCTTATATGCTCTATAAGATTGCGTATGGTGTAGGAGTCAAAATTATATCTAGACCACTCTGCAAGTTTCATCTTGAGCCTTACACACCAAATATCTCAATTGTAAATTGTCTTCATCCTCCTACCCCTAGTCAACCTCCATGTGTTTTAGATCTCTTTTAATATCCATGTATGATTTATCACTAGCCTATGCTAAATTCATATTGGAGTCCTTCATGGAATAAAACCCCAAATTATGGCATGCCTATTCTTGAGAGATAATTTTCTCTTATGCATATTCAGAACAAGAAGAGGAGAAGTGTATGAAGGCTAGTTCAGGAGATGTCTCAAGTTTTCCAAGTTCCCCATCTATCCTTCATACTAAATTAATTAATGATAATTATAATGCATACAAATTTGAAAAAGTAATTGAATGGAGGAATAATAATGTAGTTCCCTCCACTAATTTTATTTATCTATCTTTTCAACAACATCATGAGTACCCTGATACTCCTAAGGCTCCAAGATGGAAGAGCACTCTAGTAACCATCACGAAATCTATTTAAGTACCTTTCCCTCCCACCCTCTCTTTTTTTGAATAGGAAATGAGTACATTGAACGTAGAATTTGAGGATCCAGGTGTGGGAATTTTTTTTTCAAGACTAATTAATGAGGTGGTAGTCATTAAAGATCTTGATTATGTTGAATCTACAAGTGTGTTTTAATAAAACTTTGAAAAGGATAATTCAAGGTCTTATGATATGGAAATCACTATTGGTACCCATATTCATCCTAATAGATTAGGGTTTGAGCATGAAGGTAAGTTTGATGATGTAGAGAAGTCACAATGGTATGATGTTTAAGTTGATGAAGATGAAACACAAGTAACTTATCCTCTAGGAAATGTTAGGGATTAGATTTTACATGAGTTTTTATAGTTTGATATTCAATTAAAGGCAAATAACATATTGGTTGGGTTATCATAAATTAATTAATACTTATGATTATATTATTGTAATGTTATCATAACAATAATTACGTGAATAGGGTTTATTTATTATATATATTATTGGTAACAATAATATAATACCTATGAGTTATTATAGGATATTTGGAGGTGTTTTAGGCAATATTTATTAGGGATCCATAATCCCTTATTATAGGAAATATTATACTATATATTTGTATTATATTCAAATGAATTTAATATAAAAGATCATTATTTATGTGATTAAATTATTTTGTATTCTCTTTGAGTTTTGCAACATCACTTGATTTATTACATGTGTTAAATTCATTATATTAGCTCCTTAAATTCCCAATAGTGGTATTAGAGATGGAATAGTTATGGCTTGTTAATCTATTAAGGGACATATTTTCTATAAGCTTTAGTTGGCCCAACTATGAGAAGCATTCTTATTTATGAGAATGAGAGTTTAATATTTAAATTCTTTTTAGAAATTTTTAATTTGTATTGGAAGAATATAGTTCCATAGTGGCACAAAAAATATTTTGAGAATAAAATAAAATATGTTATTAGAGATTAGAAGCACAGATCATTCTTATAAAATCATTGATTGATAGGTAGATGAACTATATAGGGCCATAGTCAAGTCACTTGACTTTCTTTCCATCACTAAGTTTGGAATTTACATTGCCTTAATTTTATCTATAGGAATATGTAATCCAAAAAATAAGATCTTCTAATGACTCTCATCATTGAGCATTGTCCAAAGATTTGGTGCAACATCAAAGGTCAAAATTGTGGATTTAATTCTTCATGCATTGTAGTGTATTTTCCATGACCTCAAATTCTAAGACTTTGTAGTGAATCCCTTGCTACATTGATAAGCTCATTGATCATTAAGTTTAGTATAAAAGTGAGTGTTTTATGACATTATTTAATAACTGAAAATTCTTTGAAAATTTTTAGGATTTGTTCATATTCTATTCATCACTGATTGATGCAAATATTCAACATTTTTCCTAGATCTTTATACTATGCTCAACATCATACATCTATACATCCATCTATTGATTATTGCATTTGAAATAGTTATTCTTTGTGCATATCTAGCTCTTTTCAAACTCATATCTTCTCCTTACCACCACCATGATTCAAGCATCCAAATTCTACAGAGGAAGATATTAATGTTTTTTTGGTTCCATTTATTATTTATTTCCTTAGATATTTTAAATTTGTGATTTATATTTTAGGTTAGTTTTTTAATTATTTTTAAATCTTGTAAATCTTATCTTTAATTGGATTCCATCCATGATCTTTTTATAGTGTCAAAGTTTTTGTTTTGGGGTATATTGTCTTATTTTTCCAAAAGTGTCATTTAGGGTTTAAAATGTCTTTTATATATATAGCCAATCAGTAATTTAGTTTTTTTCATAGTTTAGGAATGTATCAAGTCTTATTAAAAAATAAGTTCATTATAATAACTTGAATCTTATAAGTTTATAGTTGAGATCAATTTTTTTTATAATGTTATTAATTTTAAAATATTTGTCAAAAATATGTTAAATTATTTAGTTTATATAGGGATGCACTATCAATTTCATGTGACATCCTAAGTCAAGTTAAATGTAAAATAAGTCCAAACTATGGAGGGACTTATCCTCAACAAATTTAAGCATCTGAGCTTCATAAAATTTTCAATTGAGTGAGGAGCTTCTTCATCTGGGGCAAGGAGTATAAATGGAGGAAGAAGGTTTCTAGAGCCTCTCATCAGTCAACAATGATGAGTCCAAAGAAGATTCTGTGGCATATAGAGTGTGGTGTGTTTTTTAGTTTCTACTATGTACTTTTAAAATAAAAATAAAATAATATGCCTATTTAAGATTTGTAATTTGTGTGAAATCCCATACATAATTTCTTGATGTGAGAAGATATTGAAAGGACAAAAAAACCAATGTAAGTTAGTTTATGGATCTTGAAAAGGTTTGTGGTACAGATCTAGAAAACCACATGAAGTGAATAGTATTTTGGCAATAGTTAGGGGAGTAGCTAAAGTAGAGATTCCATGATTGCCTTACTTCTTAATGGAGATGACCCTCAATGACACATCCATTTTGGTCACATAAATTAAATGTGGGATGTGTTCATTTACATAATAGTGGTCATATGCAGAAAGATTATGTCAGTAGTATGCAAACTTAAGATTATATGGTGGCATACAATTTTATTTATTTTATTCGTGTCAAGGTTTTTAGTGAACCTATAAAACCATGGGAAGAGTGAGGCTTTATTTATATCAAGTTCATGAAATAAATAGGGCACACTACAATGGGTGAGCATACTGTAGGTGAGAGTGGGAATAGTTTTTCACCATGTTAAAACTAAGGCGGGGGGATGTTAGGGATTAACTTTTACATGAATATCTACAGTTTAATATTTACCTAAAGGTAAATAGCATATTGGTTGGGTTACTATAAATTAATTAATACTTACATTTATAATATTGTAATAGTAATTATGTGAATAGTTTTGGTTTGTTTTATATATCATTGGTAATAATAATATAATACCTATGATCTATTATAGGAGATTTGGAGATTTTTTAGGAGACATTTTGTAGGGATCTAAAATCCCTTATTATAGGAAATAATATCCTATATATATTTTTATATTCTAATGAATTTAATATAAAATATCATGTGCTATTTAAGTTCTACAACATCAATTGCTTTATTACATATGTTAAATTATTTCTATTGGCTCCTTTCATTCCCAATAGGAGATAGTCATGAAAAAAATACATGATTCCATTATTGAATCTAAGATAATATCAAGTGATTAAGATGATCCTTGTTATAAGTTATACCATGAATTCTTATATGAAATTGAAGAACTTGGGATGACATTTTGGAATGATAAAATAGAATAGTAGGCTGAGGTCTCAAATGAAGGTATCACTAATGGTTTGAATCTTGAATAAGATAATTTAGGTTTAGAAATATAAAATAAAGATGAGATAGAGTTTGAATGGATTGATGATCTTCCATTCTACATGGAATATGAGGATGACCAAGTTACAACAAGACATGAGCCTTGTTATGACTCTGTGAAAGAGTTAGAAATACTTGATAGTCATAATGCTTAACAAGTAAATGGTATGAATTATAGTTAAATTAATATATTTTCAATTCATTATGAATATATTTCCTTTTGGGAATACTTAGGGAAATTTTGTTCAAGTTTAAATAATCCACCTCTACCTCGTGAGGATCTTGAGAGGGGTATTAAAGAGAACACTATAGTACTTGATCCTTTTGAGTCTCATAATTAAAATTAAGGAGAGCCTAATGACATTTGGTAGCCATGATTGGATACTTAATAATAGGATAAAGGCCTTAATAAGTCACCATCTCAAATAGATCATAATTAAGACACAAGATAATGCATACCAACTAGGTTGTTAGGAGAATCACCACATGAGAGCATGAAAAATTAGGATTATCCCATGACTGAGGTAGAAATTAGATTGTTGAAGCAAAGAAGTCAAGTTTGGAATGACTATGATTGGGTGTTGGATTGACATAACCAACTCATTCACCCAAGGATGGATGTAGAAGATCTAATTGATCTCTTAAGATACTATGAGCATGATACTATCTCTAGCTACAAGTAGAAATCCTCATTGAGTGAGAAATGTCTAATTGGGATCCCATTAATACATGACAATTAGACCTCATGGTGCCATGGTGATCAAATGAGTTTTCCATTTGATCCTAGATGATAAAATAGTTTGGTCTCGAGTTAGTTGTTTAAAGTGTTTGTTGTCTTGTTTCCATAATTGTGTTAACATAAGTGTGGGTATATATCTATCTTAGTTTTCTTCTATCCTATCTTAGTGTTGTTTATTAGGTGTTTAGAGTGGTTTCATTTATTTTTGTTTCCTTGTATGTGGTTTTTGTTATAGTCCCTAAAGATGTTTACTAAGTTTTAATCTTATTAATATTGTCATCCAAGCTATGACGTCACATATGATTTTTATCACTATCATGCCTAAGATGGTGGGTTCCCTTGATTAGAAGGTTGGCCACCCCCTATGAGTCACCAAAGATGTTGATAATTTATCCTCCTAGACCAAATGTCAACCTCTGGAATATAAAACCTCCCCATGACACCCACCTAGGCATATACATGTGATCTCCATGCATTTTTATGTCTCTAAATGCTTCTTGAAAGTCATTTTGGTATTGTTAGAGGTGTCATGGTATGTACTTGAGCTTGCTTGTGAAATGATCATGTCATAACTATTTTGGTCCTTTAGAGGGTGTGTTAGGCTATCATGATGGTCATTGAATGAGTGGAAGAATGTTTCAATGGTTTTGAGGACTAAAAAGTGGTTTAAGCATTATTTGACAAGATTAAGGTCTCTTAGCAAAAGTTGAGGTTTTTTCAGTAGATTAGGTTTTCTAGTTTTCATAGTTTTAGGCTTGTTTTAAGCCATTCATTGTGAAGAGACATTGATATCAAGATAGAGAGGATGTATAATCCTTTTTTGGAGTCATGACATGAGTTTTAATATTTTCATAAGGCTATTTTATATGACATACTTATCCAAGCCTATTTCAGACCTTGATTCATCCTCTAAACCATCAAATGATCCTCCAAACATGTTGTATAAGCCAAATTGAATTGTGAAAAACTCTATAAAGGGTAATATTTTAGTGTTTCATTATTTATAAAGGTCTTAAAAGGGTCCCATTTTCATCCTATAGTCATGACTAGGTAGTGTCATATCATAAATGGTCTATTTTTAGCCAAACCCATCTCTTACCCATCAAATGGCTCCAACACATGGGAAATTACATTTCTTCAACTCCCAAACCATAAAACTTGTTTTTAAATTCTATTTTACTTATATATTACCTCCTTTTAACTCTAATGGAATTCTAAGACCTGAACCATGAAAAAATACAAGAAAATATACTATTTGTAGGTGTTTTGTAGGGTTGTATAAACTTTTACAATCAATTCTATATATGGGAGATCATATATTTCATCAAGACTTATTAAAAACATTCCATAGAAGTTGTATGTCCAAAATATGCAGAATAGGCCCAAGACTAACCTCTCCCTTTCATCATCTTCCTTGGTAGTCCAAAAAATCTTTCAAGTTTTTAATCATTCTATATAGGAGAGAGAAAATGAAGATTCAAGACTTAGGTTAGAGGAATGGGGTATAAAAATATCTCCATTATTGTAATTATCATATATATTCATGGCCTATGCTTTATGAAAAAACACTAACAATATGGGCACTCAAATGGTCTTCTTCATCTATGTAGGAGTCAAAGTGGCATCGATTTTGGTTTACTATTGAAATGATTTTGAAATAATTATTTAGATGTCTTATAAAAGTCCTAAAAACCCATATCAATAACCCTCCACCCATGGTTCACAAATGTGAATTTTTTAGAGGAAGGAATCATTTGAGTTTCCTCCATTTACAAACTATAAAAAGAGTTTCTCATGTTACAAAGTCTTTTATGCATAATATAGAAGTGTTTGATGATGGTTTAGGTTTTATGGTAAGTTATGTGGGGAAATTCAAGTACCCCTTCTCTCCCAAAAATATTTGAGTAACCATCATATCAAATGATAACTCTCTCAAGTTTTGTTCTAAGGTGATTGTCTTGTGTGATCTCCTTACAAGTGAACAAGGTGTCTTTGTAATGCTTGTAGAGAGCATTTAGGTTATTTAATATTCCTATACATAATTACCATATTTGACCCATAATTTTTATTATTTACCCATATTAATCATTATCTTATACACTAAACCCTCCCTAGCCTTATCCTATTATGCAAATATAATCCCTCACAAGACCACCTGTAGGCCTTTTTATAGACTAAAGAAGATGGAGTGTTAACTGAAGAAGATTATGGAAAGAGTTGAGAGACATCATATGTATTAACAAGGAAATATGGATTAATATGTAATATGGATAACATGTTTCATTAAGAGACTCAATCCAATAATTTAACTCTAAAAGAAAGCAATCTCAGTCAAACCCCTTTAAACACACTCAAGACTATGACTACAGACTTGAGGAATATTGAAAGTGTGATGAAGATCAAGGAGATTCATGGGAATAAGAAGAGAAAATTATAAAGTCATATTTAAAAAAAAAAAAAAATCAATATAGCAATGGATATTCACACCCCTTCCTCCAATGAAACACTCCCATAGTTAGGAGGCCAAAAAGGATCACTTGTAGGCCTGTTTATAGGTAAGAGGTAAATTAAACATAAGAGCCCATTTTAAGGAACATGAAAGGTGTATAAAGTGAAATAAGTTTTGAAATTTCATAATATAAGTGAGAGATAGATTGATTATTTTTAGTACTCCCTTAATATATAATACTTACCCATCATCACTCATATATACTTATTCAAAGATCAAGACTGCCATCTGCAGGCAAGGTTATGAGTAAAAAAGATTATAGTATGATGAAACATGATTTGAATAATGTGAAATATATAAAATAAAGTGTTTTTTAATATTATCTAAAAGGTTCTAAATATTTCTTTTTAATCCCTTGATGCAAGAATAAACCTTGATAGACCTAGCAAACCCACTTTGTCACCTACAACCAAGCAAACATGTAACGTCATTGGGCATAATGAAGAATGACATGATAAACCATAAAAAGATTTAAGGTGAAATATTTATATAAGATTTTAAATTTTTTCTTAAATTCATTCTTTTTTAGTTGACCCTTTGGGAAAATAGAAGGCCTTTATGGCCTTATTAGCCTTAGTTAGGCTTAAATAGGCAGTTACTATTAAAGTCAAAAGAGAGAAAAATAAAGTATAGAATCCAAGGGAGGAGAAACATAAAGGTAAAAAGGAGGGTTTCTCACTTGTTTTAATAATAATATATTAGTTTTTCCCATTAAAATTTTCTATTCCTTAATACAATAAGATCTTAATGGCCTACACAAGCCTAAATAGGCTTGTGCATATCAGTTGAGGGATTATACATGTTTTTGGGTGATCTAAGGGTTGAACCCACTTGAAATAAGTAATATATAGATGTATAAATGTAATAGGGTGATATTATCCTTAAATTAGGTAGTAAAATCACTGAACCAAGTCATTAGGTCTATACAAACCCAACCACTCATAAACCCTAGGTCACTTTCAAGGGGGTATACAAAGGAAAGAATTGATAGAAGACCTAATCCTAAAGATATTTTAATATTATAAGAACATGATACATAATTTATAGCTCCATAAACTAGTGGAAGTGATATGAAATCACTTAGGTCTTTAGCACCTATCATCAAACACTTAGTATTGGTATCCATGGCACTCAAGGTAAGCTCATATGAGAGAATGGAGACTGAGATGGATTTTAGGCTGATGTAAATAGTTAAGAAAAAGTGGAACCAAATGTATAAGGGTGTTATTATTATGTTAGGGCCATCAATTTAACTACATGGTGGCTTAGACCCTTGAGACTCAATCTAGGCCTATTAATCCTAAAGCCATTATTAAGGCTTCTATACCTTATGACTAACTCAGACCCTCCCTAATAGAATTATAATCAAAAAAAATATTTGGATGGATAATATATTTCTTGAAGAGGATTTTTTTGGTAGAGGAGAGCAAGGAAGAGGTTAAATTAGTCTCATCACCCACCTTAAGTTTTACTACACCTAGTCTACCACCTTGAGCTACCACTTTCAACACTCACATATTTCATCATAGAGTGACTCAAAGATAATGAAATTATAAAGAGTTTGGTACCTATAGAAACTCAAAATATATGGAGGATATACTTGTATTAAGCTTCCCACCTCTATAAATCATCATTAAGATTACAACCATGTCCAGAAAGCTTACATAGAGTGTAGAGTCCACCATATTCTGCTCATATATCTCCACACAAGATTAATATGACCCAAATATTTTTAGGATATTTTATGGGGTTTGTGGGATAAATTTTCATGTCAATAAATTTTAGTTTGAATTTCCATACTCTATGAACCATTGTTAATATGGTGGACCTCCAAAACATTCCTTAAACCCGAATACAGACCCAATAGAGCAAAAGTAGAAACAAATGAACCTAATTACCATAAAATGGCCTTAAAGGCACTTGTATCTCATATTATACTTAGATAAGATGCCATCCATGGTACTAAGTTATACAGACAAGTGTGTGGAGCTCTTGAAAGTCCTGTTTTTATAAGGTTTTATGATTTTTTTAGGGTACAAAGTTTTTTAGAGAGTTTAAAATCATGGAATAGGGTAGATTGAAACTTTTTTCACATTCCAAAATCATCCATCATAACAATTATTATTGAGAATGTTCCTACAGGTCTATACCAAATGACCAGTCTATAGATGCTAAGAAGTGGCATAATCACCTAGACAAGATGAAGTTACAATATTTCACTATCATAAAGGCCTATTTCATGGTATGAAAAATTTATTAAAACATAAAACACACATATTCACCTTCTCTAAGGTTCTTATTTAGTTTCCATGGCCACTTAATCAATCAACAGTCATCTTACTAGGCTTAGTGGCCTAATTGGCTTAATTAGTCAACAAGAAGAGATGGAAGTTGGAATAAAGGAATATTATAGGAGTCAATTAAAGGTTATTACATCATGTAAGTGATGATATAAGGAAATCAAGGCAATTTTCCATGGTCATTATGAAATAAACAATGGTTTTCAATCATAGTAAACATGCAAGGAGAAGGGTGGGTTTCTTAAGAACTCATGCTATCTTAATTGTATCCATTTAATATATTGTAACTATAATAAATATAGGGTTATTAACCACATTTGGGAATTTAAATTATTTTAAATATGTCAAACAATTCTAACCCAGCCTCCACCACTCACCTCAATACCTAAAGGGCCCATTTAAGATCATCAATTAGGAGACAAACACATGAGGAAAATTGTGGATATTGTAATTGTTGTGTGAGCAGGGTATTTTAATTTATGACCTCTTATCTACACATCCATTATAATTTACCTCTCTTTTTATTCTCATTTTTCTATATATTAAACCTCTTAAGCCATTATATAGATCCCTCACCTAGGTATGAGGAAACTCTACCTAGATTTATTTCTTGTAAACCTCTTGAACTGATTAATGAAATATTTTGAATTATTAAATACTAATTTAATTTGTATATTCTTTTCTTTATATATATAAGTGGTATAATTTTTCCTTTTGTAGGTCCATGCCATAACTAGATGCTAGTAGGTTATTTTGTTCAAGTCATATGATGTGTCAAAGGATAGTGACTATAATTGAAGTGTAATATGGTTGGAATTCTTTCAATATATTCCTCTCATACATCTCTTCTAATTTTTAACCATCCACCATAACCTTCATGTGAATCACTATTGCATAGAGGCCTAGAGAGAGAGTGTGTGTGTGTTTCAATATAGGCTTGGTCCATTAGTATTATTAGAGATCAAATGGAGTGGAAAATATATTAGTGTATCACCATATTTATATTAGGTTTCCTTCATGATTTCTATATCAATTTTCACCTCAACATCAAAATATCTTAGTGATTTTATCCCTAATGGATGCACTAGGGGAACTAGCTCCATAATCTAGAAGTCTAGCCTAGTCACAGGTCACCCACAGTCTTGGGCTATTCCCATGTTACCCCAAACTTGGAGGTAGGACTAAAAAACCTCCTCTTAGGGTGTTTGTTGGAGTGTCAATAAATATTTTGGATCCACTCTTTGTAAATATTTCCAAATTCCTTAAGAAAAGATGCAAGATCTTTAGTCCCATCATATTTGATAGTTGGGATATATTACTAATATCACTAAAAATAATGAAAGGAGCTAAAGGATAATTCTGGATGTGTTGAAGCATCTTATTATTTATGATAGATTGTGGGATGACATTACCTATGACATCTTTAAGAGGTGGAGGAATAAATTTTTGATTATTTTGGGGGACAATAATGGGAGGTTGATTATCCATGTTGATCAAATTATGTTATAGTTTCATCATTTGATAAGTGGCAAATGTTCACATTATGTTCATTTTTTTAACTATATGTGCAGTAATATTAGTTGTGTCAATTGGTAGGTTAGTGTTTATAAGAGGATTTATTGAATTGGTATTATGGGGATGGTTGCTAGGTGGTATATTCCTTTTGGGGTTATTAGATAGGCTTGTGTCAATCTCCCCCACATTATGGTGAGATGTTTGAAGATGGGAATTGCCTTGATAAGTATGAAAAGGATCTAATCCACCAATATCATCAATTTGAGTGATCTAGACCATATTTTAATCAAAATATGAGAGAGAAGAAGAGGTGATCCAAGAGTGAGGCTCTTCTTGAAAAGTAAATGTTGGAAGAAAATAGCATCCCATATAATGTTTAAATGGATTTAGGTTGTTTAAGAAGATTATGATATGGGATTTCAATATGATTTAATGAATATGAGATCAATAAATAACAATGAAAAATATAAACTAAGTCAACCAAATAGATAATAGTGTTGACCAATAGATACAAAGTTAATTGGGTCGATAGAGTATGTGAATAAAATTCACAAAAAAAGAAGTTAAAAGGATAAAATTGAGTTGGTGAACTATGTGCTACGAAGGATAAAATTAAAAAAAGATTAGAGATATACTATCATATGGTTCTATAATGTACTGTAGATGAGGAGACTAAAATAGATGGGAAAGATACATAGTTAGATGGGTTGAATGTGTACCATAAAAAAGGGGAATTGCTTAGACTGATAAAAATACATAGTTATTAGGAGTGACTGTGTATTAAAGATTAAAAATATTAACAATCTAGAAAATAATTAATAATAGTGATGAAAGTTTTCTAAAAATAGATAAACATTTTGAAATATAATATCTCAGCAAATAAAATTAAGCACACAAGCAATTAGATCAATGTGATTGATCCAATTAGAACACACAATATAAATCTTGCACTAATATTGGTTAATGTAAGTTTTATAATACAAACTACAATGATCAAAGAGCAAAAAAAATTCAAATTAAATTATAATTAATTGGTCATTTTTGAGTTTTATTAGATTATAATGAAATTTAAATTTAATGTGATTAGGAACTATAATGAGGAACTAGAAAGCAATCTAAATATGGTTTAAATTAAGTTTAGGATAAAAGGGATCTATGTTGGTGATGGTACTATCTTGGTATTAGGGACTACCCCCTTACTTCATAATCTCACAATGATAAGGGTGTTGGGTGATTTTATAATATATACCATCAACCATGTGTTTATATTTGGCCAAAAAACCAAGTCAGCTTCCTACTTAGTGATGAAATCCAAGTAGGTAGGACTTGGGAAGATAAATATTTAATGATTTTTGTGTGTAAAGTAGTTTAGAAGTGTGTGAAAAAGATAAAAATAGTGTGACTAAATCATTAATTTAAAATACCACCTAATTAGTCTATGTTTGTTACTTTAAGCATGCAAACAAATGAAAGGAAAGGTGAATTAAGTACTAGTAAAAATAAGTTAATTCCGTGATTGTGAAGAGTATAAAGTTAGTCTAGGTGACACTATATGAAACTAATGTATAATAAATTCAACTGGGTCACTACTATTTTTTAGAAGAAATATACGTATGAATACATTCAAATAGGTCAAGTGTGTCTTTTAGATAGAAAATAAGCTACAAAACTGTGTCAAGATAGTTGACCCAATTGGCTATAGGGTTGAAATTTTATAAGATGTAAACTTGTGAAAAAATGTACTAAGAAATAAAAATTTAAATGATAGAGAGAGTAATAATGAACCTTGGTGGGATTAAAGATGTTTAGATTGAAATTTTTTATGTTGTGATTCTTAAATGATAATTCAAAAACCTGTGTGTTAAAAAAGTTGTGAACAGAGTCAATTGGTTTGATTACATTTTTAGAATTGCATGCTAAAAGATGATAATTATGAATAGAGTCAACTAGTTTGACTATGTATGCAAATATATAATTTAAAAATAAGACTATGATGAACTAATTGATCTAGTCACCTATATTTGGAGAAGACCTGCATAGATATAACATGGTCATTTTGGAGTGACTATGTGTTAAACCTATACACTAATTATTATAACTATACCAATAGGTTTGATATAGTATTTTAAAGATAGAATATATAATATAATTATAAAATGAAAGAATGAAAGAAAACCTATAAGGTTTTTATTCATGTTGAGTTCACCAAAATGTATACAAAGGAAAATGCAGCTAATCTATTAATCAATCCTAACTTGGAGAAGATAATTACTCATCACACTTTTAATTATTGATACATTATATATTTAGGTTCATTACCAATATAGATCTTTTAGAATTAACCAACTGATCTCTTACCTCAATAACATCACTAGAGATGTTTACAAATCTTTTAGTCAAGCTACACTATGTAATAAATCTAGGTAAGTCTTATGTTTTCATATTCACAAAATATATACAAATTAAGGTAAAATCTAATATAGTTCTCACCAAATCTTATGGAAAAAATAGGGTTAATAAAAAATAAAAGTAAAGGTGCATAGGAGAGTATTAATTATGTATAGGTAAAACCCTAATTCATGGAGAAAGAGAAATACATTCAAAATCCATTACTTATGATAATTATATCGACTATAATAGAGGAGTAAAGCTAGGGATACTTACCTTGAAGATGAACTTGTCGATACTCAATCTATCCCTTGGCTAAATGTGCTTTTAAAGAGGTTTTTGTCATTTATAAAGATCACTAAGAAATCCCAAATAATTCAAGACTTTTCCATAATAAAAGGTTCTTCTCCAAGTATAAACCCTAAGAAATAACTCCTCAAGTAGAATGGTGGAAGAGAAGATTGTAAATAAGCACAAATGAATAATTAACTTTATTCTCTCTAATAAATGGCAAAATGAATATGTATATATAGCTATAACTAATCCTCAAAATTTTTGAAAGTTTATTTGATAACATCTACCCAATCAACTTTGTATCTTTATTTTCTAAAAATAGGTTAGGTCTCAATCTAGGTCATCAAGAGATGACCTAGACCCATAATGGTCTTTTAATAATTTAAATGCAGGGTCGATGTAACTAGTAATTTAATGTAAACTACCCAAAAGGGTTTTAAGATTAGGTATGTGCTAATGAAGGTAGTAAAATTTTTGGAGTGTGTAAGAGAGGTGTTAAGGCTTAGGGAAGTACATAGGAGAAGGTTCGATTGATAAAAAGTGGTGGTATAGGGGAAAAATATTGAAAAAAACCAATGGTTTTCCCACCCCTTTTCTAGTGCACCCTTTAAGGTGTGCACTCAGAGATATTGAGACTCGATAGGTTCCTATAAGAGAGAAAACATTTTTAATTGATAAATTTTGAAAACATTATGTGTATACAAATAAGACAATATATGCAAAACCTAGTGGGATAGAAGTATACACCAATAAATGAACGTCAAAAATGACTATCACCCTTAATAAGGGGAATATTTTTAGGAAATGTAAGAATAGAAGGGGTTTTGATCAATTAACTTGAATGAACATCCCATTTATTAATGATTTCCAAATCCTCCATGATTTCCTTATGGATTCGATAGAAATTATCACGATCAAATGAAAGTACTTTATCTCCATGGGGAATAAATTTTGGTATAGAAGGTAAGGGAATATGATTTGAATCCTCCATTAGATGGATCACACCATGTATTAAATGAATGGGAGCATGAACCTAATTAGAGGGATAGTAGCTACCATAATTCAATGATTTTATGTTGTTTGTCTTAGTACATGGAAGAATGCAAGAGTAATGGATTTTGATCCCTTCTTGGAGATATTGTTGAAGAATTTCATATTCATAATCATGAAATAAATAAATGTCATCCATGATAAAAGTGGGAAAGAAAATAAATATCAGGACAAGGTAGGAGATAAACATCTAAAAGAGAATGCTTATGCAACAATGTTGTTCAAAGATCAGGTTCACCAAATGTTTAACCCTAATTTGGATAAGAGGTTATCCTAATTGGGTAAAAATGGTTAAGGATATATAAATGATAGGGCACAATGGTGAATATTATATCTACAATAGGCCAATTAATGTGTTAAACTTAGATGCACCATTTGCCAAATTTATTAAGTTGAGATAGGATATTAATATAAATTACAACTATGTCAGATATAAAAATGACATAAAATAAAGTAATTGTATGTTTTTAATGTTAATAAAATGTTAGTTTTGGTACAAATAGGAAGCATACAAGAATAAAATTATAGAATAGTTATCATATTCTAAATCTAGTGCCTTTAGCTCTTTGGACACTTGTGTCAACCTGGGACAATTACATTAATGTTAGTGTCTTGTATGAAGTATGTGCTCAAATAAGTTGTGAGAACCTAGATGTTTTTGGGTTTGGATTCACATTCATTCTAATGAATTGAGATCTAGGTCATGTGATGTCACTCTTATTAAAGTGGAAAAACTTGAACTTTTTATATTCAATGTGACCTTGGGTAAAAATGGGTTAGTAGGCACACAGTGTTGATCTAAACCATAATGATCTCATTGTCAAAGGGATCTACCTATATATCCAATACTCTAGAAGAGGGCCTTTGACTCATGTGGTTATCCCCTATGTGTTGGCTTATGGTTGAATCATGTAAATGTGTAAAGCAGGTAAAATATTGACCTAGCTTATAACTTAGAAAATATAATTGTTGATGTGGGTTTTATTCACACCCTAGTAACCCTATGAGGTAGCATGTAAATTTTTAGGATCAATTAAATATTTTACTCAAAGGCATGAGTTACTAGGTATTCAATTTTATAATAACCTACTAGTATAATAAAGGTGAGCGCTGTAGAATGTTTACCAAGAGTGAGTTGACTATGAATTAACCTAAATTTACTTTAAGTGATTGGAATGATTATGTTTTTAATTATAATTCATAGTAGTCAAAAATAAACTCAAAAATAAATAAGGGTAAGGAATAAAAGAGGCCTATGGACCATAAAAGATGAAAACCCTTCAGGACAAACACTTGGATTAAGGTATGAAAAGAAATAAAATGTCCAATATTTGTTGTAAGTTACTATAGAATTACAACAATAAAACATAGTAAGGAGTCAAGATAAATATAACAAAGTATAATTAAACATACATGAATCAAATGTTATCACATTTACTAGATTATTATTGCACATTAGCAAGGGGGATTGTAATTCACATGTAAGAGACATCTAAATAAGATGTAACTCAAAATGAATAACTATATTAAATAATATTTAACTCATACACAACTAAAGAGCTAAAATACCAGAGTAATAACACCTTCCATATAGTCCACATAATTAGAGAAGAATCAATATTTTCACATAAAGACTTAGTCAAGCAAAACTTCTTAGAATTTATTATTAATCTTATTAGCCAAAAATATCCTCCCCTTGGAATTGGGAGGATATATATATATATATATATATATATATAATCTTGGGATGGGGATGACACATCTCTTCAAGATTTACCCAAAATTACAAGTTTAAAATTAGAACTATATGTTTGAAACCATGAAAAATATGCATGCCTCATGTACCCATTTAGAAAAGACTCTTTAGCAAAAAATCCAATATACATGTATAGTAAATAGATTGGGAACTAAAGTTCTAATTTGTTAATAAAATTTAAATACATGGTTATTTTTACATCAAGGTTCTAATGTGGTACCACTAACTAAAGATGTAAGTGGGGTAAGTGTAGTTACAATAAATATAAATATGAGAGGTCCCTATGGAATCAAAATTGGGCCTATTAAAGTTTGCATGAGAAAAAATCTAGGGAACTAAGATATTTATGATGTTGGGGTGGCACTAATAGTTAATTTTGTACATGGAACTGACCCTAAAGATATTTATTTGGATTTAAACTATTTGAATAATGCACAAGTTATCTCAAAATACTTATTTATAAAACCAAATTTAAGTAATGAAGTCTTCAAAACCTTAATAGCTTTAGTCATCAATATTTATTTCTAAACTTTTGAGATCTTGAATTCAATTGATAAATATTCTTCCTTAGTTACTCTATCTTTTGCAAAACTTACCAACTATAAGATTTATTCATTGGTTCTATAAATAGTTCCCTCAACTTCATGTTTAAAGTTATCTATAGCTACCTAAAGACTATATTCAAACTTAGGTGTATCGCCTAACTCTCTTATAGGGGTTATCACATTAGTAAGCCTTATATCCACCAAAATTTGTAACTCTTTCTTCTCATGAGTAAGGAAACACTATAGTAAGGTTGTCATTTACTTGTGTCATTTGAGGGAAGAGTCCCTTCTTGACATTACATAATTTAAGCACCAAGATGCATCTATACTAGTCACAAGATACAATTAATTAAAATAATTAGTCTTAGAGCATTGGACCAAAAAATTCAATCTCCTTTCCATCTCTTTCATCTCATTAAAAATGTAACTATAGCTACCATTTTCAATACGTTCCCTACCCTAAAAAACCTAACTCTATAAATATACTATGAAACTTGGT
This sequence comes from Torreya grandis, assembly GCA_037957365.1. Classification (NCBI taxonomy): domain Eukaryota; kingdom Viridiplantae; phylum Streptophyta; class Pinopsida; order Cupressales; family Taxaceae; genus Torreya; species Torreya grandis. The sequence goes on along the minus strand of JARHVA010001322.1, from coordinate 1,479,715 downwards.
TGATGCACTCTGTATATCAAAAAAAATGTTGAGGTGGTTGTAGCGAGGGGTGGTAAAGGTGTCATTACTAAAGATCTCCTCCTTTTTTCCCCTGAAGTAGTTGACATCTACCTTGTAGTGGTGTTCTCTAAAGTTTAAACATTGGTTTCCACTAGTGTAAAAAACATTTGGGGACATAGGAAACCCCTTAGAATTTCCCTCCTAATTTGAGGTTATGATTATCTCTAAGTGATAGAATCATTTGGTTCCTCATTTACATCCTCTCCTAAATGGGATGGAGGTCTATCCTATTGTTACATGACAGACATTTGGCTTGGAAACTAGTGATAGATCTATGAATCTTGTTAATTTTCCTTAATTAACTTTGGATCATACTAAATTGCTTGTGCCCAATCCATGGATATTGGTTTGTTTCTCATTTTCATCCAGACTTCAGTATCATCTACTACATTTATAAAGACTATGTCATGTTCATATTCCTCATGTCCATAAGAAACCTATACTTTCTTCTTCTCCTTGAGCTATAGGATATACCCCCTTACTTTGTTCCTGGGGTCCCCTTATCTAAAATGTGGCACCTATAAATTGTTTTGATTCTTGGCCTTACCAAAATGAATAAAATATTATCTAACAACATATTATTATTGTCTAATACTTATAAGATTTTTGTAGTAGGACAAATGTCTTTGACATAGTTTCTCATTAATGTTGTTATACATTTGGTATGTCATTTCTTGTTCTACTATGGGATCCAAAACATGGTGTGGTAGAAGTAAGGGAATGGTCTTTGTTCCTTCTACCTTTATAATAGTAATATTAGGGTATTACTAGTAGGATCCCATTTTCTCTAGGCTTTTTCTTATATTTTTTGATAATTTGGGCATTATAGTGCCCTACATAGCCTAGAATATTTGAGGACAGACCTCCTCACATATCCTCTTGATTTCATTTTTGTATATTTATAAAAAATTGAAAGATTAGCGTTATCATACCTTATTTTTTAGATATTGAATTGAATGCTACCATTCTTGACCATAAATCTTGTATATCATACCCATGACTATATCTAAAAAGTAAGACATCATATAGAATTTTTTATCAATTACTCTTTAATCACGATGGAGGCATTATGACTTTAGTTTAGAACTGATAATTTCCCCTAGTGCCATTAGTTTTTTAAATGTTAGGATTATATATAATAATTTAACCCACTCAACCTAGACATTTATAATACTAAGGAAACCATAAAACCTATTCAATAAGACCATAGCTATCCTAATTCTAACCCTGAATATGATGATGTAATTAGATGATATAGTTGTTTTGGTATTCATCTTTAGAATTTATAAATCCATTATTTCAACTTCATGTCTACTATTTTATATGTATTCAATCATAAATGTATCATGTTTATAAATCAATCCTAACTCAGAGAAGATAGATCATACCATACACTTTCAATTGGGGACACATTTGTTAAGTAGGAATATGGCAACATGGCGAATATGGGAATCCACTAGACCTAATTATAGGATCTCTTATCATAATACACATTGGTAGGGAGGGTTCCAAAGATTCCATTCAAACATAATCACGAAATAACCCTAAGGGATTCCTATGTTTTGATATCTCACTAAACTAATAACAAGTAAATATAATCTAATATAGTGCTCTCCAAAGCTTGTGACACAAAGTAGGGGTTAGTAAACAATAAAAATATGCATAGGATAATATCAATTAAGATAGGTATGAGTAAGACCCTAATACATGGAATAAAAAGAGTAATATTATTTAAATCTAATACTTATGCTACTTCTATCTACTAAAGAGAGGAGCAAAGTTAGAGAATACCTACTTACATGATGAGCCCATTGAGACTCAATCTCTCCCTTGGTCAAAGGGGCTTCTCAAGAGGTTATTATGGTTTTTAAGGATCACTAATAAAGGCTAAGGCATCCAATACTTATCCACAAGACCATATTATCCTAATAGAAACCCTAATCTAAGACTCCTCAAGCAGAATGGTGAAAGAGCAGATTGTAAAGAAGTGTAAGTGAATAATAAATATTTATTTCATATGATATTGTGAAAAAATTATCTTATATATATAGGTAAAGTTTACCCTAAAAATTTATAAAAATCTCAGCTAACAAGGTCGACCCAGTCAACCTAGCATAATTTAGACAATTATTCACTAGGTCATGATCTAGGTCAGCAAAGAGCCAAACTAGTTCCTATGTGAAAATCACCCAAAACTATATAGGGTTGACCCAATCGACCTAGTACAACTGAATGTCAAAAGGGAATTAAGGTGAGGAAGAAAAGATGGAAAGTGGGGAAAGACTAGAGGAGTGTCAAAATAAGGATTAATAGCTTAGCAAATGGTTTTGGGAGCTGGTTAAATTGGTAATAATGTTGTAATAATGGAAAATAATCTTGTGAAGAACTAATGGTTTACCCACCCCTTTCTTAGTGCACCCTTTAAGGTGTGTAATTAGAGAGATTGAGTCTTGATAGTTTCCTTCAAAATGTAAAGCATTAGTATTTGATAAAAGTTAAAAATATAATGTGTATACATATGCCTCACTCAAAGCTCATCACATGTAACTAAGGTGTAATAGGGGATGGTGCTTTGAGAAAGAACATAAGAACACATAATTCTGATGCTAAAAAAAGTTAAAATATTTTATAACATAAAATGACTAGAATTAAATGACTAAAAAGAAAATAATAAAAAAGTAAATGTGATGTGTATGTTAACTTATTATTATTGTTGGATGATTGTCAATTATGTTTTTAGTTTTGATTGTGTATGGCATAAAGATTTATTTCAACAAACCCAAGAGTACAAAAATAAAGAGAAAAGATAAACAAATGTAAGAAATCCAAAATAATTGGTTCTATATGGATGGGATGTACTTGTAAATTTGTCAAGTTAGCATGACAAGTGCTATGTTAGACCAAATGACCAAGTCAAAAACAAGATTAAATTGGGTAACCTAAAATCCAAGGCTACTAAAGATTGAAAAAATCAAATAATTAAGCCTTAAGTAAGAAAGATAAACTCACCAAGTCAAACCAAGGATACATGTATCCTTGGTTTGCCTTGTATCCTTTTTGACATGTATCCTTGGTTTGACTTGGTGAGTTTGCCTTTCTTACTTAAGGTTTACTTGTTTGATTTTTTTTGAATACTTGGGACTTGGTTGCTAAGAGAGATAAATTTAGAGAGCATGGGGTCTAAGAGTCTCATAAATCTAGGTGAAATAAGAGTTATATCTTGACTTTGAACTTGTTTTATCCAATGTGGATTAGAAGGAAGGGAAATCAATAGGAATCACACATATAATAGTTTGAATTACTTGAAATCACAAAAATGTGACAAAGGGGTAAAAAGGGATATAATGACATTAAAGTGTGACTTATTATCATAAGAATAAGGTAAGTGGAGGAAAATATGCTAACATATATTGTTGTGCAAATTCCATCTATCAAAAGAAACAAAAGCTAAATTTGAGAACAAGGATAAAAAAATTATAACTATTGTAAAACACATTCTAGAAAAGGAATGATAGGATTGTAATTTTATGAAAAAAAACAATTCCTATCCATGGTCTTACACTGTAAATCATAAAATAGAAACCCATGAGGGTGTCAAAAAGCATGTGAACATAAATGATAAAAGGATGATATTTTGTGAGGAAGGCCAAGTCTTATCCATGGTCTTACAATGCAACTAAAAAAAGATAAATCTAAAGGATGCCAAAAAAATGTGTAAAAAGAGTATGAAAAATAAAGAAGACTATGGTATATCATGAGGAAGACTAGGTCCTATCCATGATTTTTTAATGTAACTTATGAGAGAAAGGGAAACAAAAGACCAAATAGAAAGGACTAAAGGTTTGTAAAAAGAGAGAATTGTTGCAGAGGAAGATGCCCATGTAAGTAACCTAAAAGAAGTGTTAGATAGGTAGCATATAGAAAGCATGAAATAAAAATAAGGATCCTACATTAACATCTATATCAAGGATAAGTAGGTGAGATACAAGCTTGTGTCTCAAAAGGTTTCTTGAGGTTGAATTAATTTGGTATCATACTAGGTAGAATAAGAGTGAGAATTGCAAGATGCCCCAAAGTGTATGTGGATTTAGGGATGGGCATCATAAGATGCCCTAGAGTCTAAAATGATATGAGGGTGGGCATGTAAGATGACCCAAAGGCTATAGTAATGTGTGGATGGGAATCGTAAGATGCCCCACAAGATTAAAAGTGGAAGAAAGGAAAATAAAATATAAGAAGAAAATAACACCCTATATAGTTTCTAAATGGATTCAAGTTACCAAATAAGATTTTAATTAAAGACATGATGCTTGATGAAAGAAATAAGATGCTAAGGAAGACAAATGAGAGGCAAAGATAAATAAATAAGCTAGTTAAATAGAGATCTAAGTTAGACATATAGGGAAAGTATAAAAAGGTATAGAATTGACTGGGTTGACCTAGTATAAAAAAATAGGGTTTGAAAATTATACAGAGTTGATAGAGTTAACCTAGTATAGAAAATAGGGTCTAAAAACTATATAGAGTTGACAAGGTTAACCTAGTATAGAAAATAGGGGCTAGAAATTATATAAAGTTGATAAGGTTGACCTAGTATAATAAGTAAGGGAAAAATAGATAGTCTATAAGAGACCATGTCAATAGAAATGACTATGTACTAAAACAAGAAAAACTTTGCATCAACTTTAGGAAATAAATAAATTAAAGGAAATACACAATCAATTTGGTCAATGAGCTTTATCTAATTGAGTCACATAGAATAAAATATTACACTAATGTTGGCTAATGTAAGTTTTTACAATACAACATAAATGGAGCAAAGAGCAAGAAGATAACTTAGAAAGTAAAAGCTAACTATGTGGTCAACCTGAATGTTTTTACATTAGTCAAGTATGATTTTAGATGTGATAAGAAGTTATATATAAGCAAGGAACTAGAAATCAATCTAAGGATGGTTTCAAGATGTTTGGGCTGAAAGGGATCTATATTGGCAATGGTATCAAATTGGTATTATGTCATACCCCCTCACTTCATACACCATAGTGATAAGGGTTTTGGGTGCTTATCCAAAGTATACCATTAACCATGTGTTTATACTTAGCTAGAAAACCAATTTGACTTCCTACTTGGTGATGAAATCCAAGTAGGTTGGCCTTAGGTAAATAATTATTAAAATGTTTTTTGAGATTTTATGATTTGTTAGCATGTAAATAAAAGAGAAAATAGTGAAACTAAATGGTATATTGAAAACCACCTAATTATACTATGTGATCTTTTCTTAGCATGAAAGCAACAAGAAATGAAAGTGTGAGATAATTAATAACATATAAGGGTTAATTCCAACATTGAAACATATTATAATATCAATTTAGTCAACAATGTATGTAGAGGATATAGAATATGGTTGACAGTGTTACCTCTATACTAAAAAAATAAGGGTATTTAAATTAACTACATCGATAGATTCAACCTAGATTTCCAAATAAAACATAGAATGTAGAACTACGTTGATAGGGTCAACCTCGTTATCTATACAAGGGTAGTTTTAAAGACTACAAACTATGAAAAATAGAATTATAACAAATGCTAGAAATGAAAAAGAAGGATAGAAAGGAACCTTGGTGGGTTGGAAGATGCAAATAATGATGATATTTCTATTTAAAAACCTTGATTTTTACTTGAAAATTTTTCTAACTGTGTCGACCTAGATTTCCATATCATGTTTGTTGAAAACCTAAAAATATACAAGGTTAACTCAGTTGACCTAGTATGTTTAACTAGAAGTCTAAAAATGTAGAGGGTTGACTGGGTCAACCTAGAAGTATGAACCTGGTAAAAAGCCTACATAGATATAATAGGGTTGTATTGATATGATTGTATGGTAAAATTGGATACAAAATTTAGAACTATGTCGATATAGTCAACCTAGTATCATAAATTTATATAAATAAAATGATAAAGTTATAAAATCAGTGAGACTAAAACTTGCAAGGGTTATATTCATGTTGGGTTCATCATAATTTATGTAATCAAAAATTCATCATGTCTATAAATCAATCTTAAATTGGATAAGATAGATCATACCATACACTTCTGATTGGAGACACATTTTTTAAGTACGAACATGACCAATATGGGGATCTTATAGACCCAATTAGGGGATATCTTATCATAATAAATGATAGTAGTGAGGGTTCTAGAGCCTTCAATCAAGAATAATCACATAGCAACCCTAAGGGAGTCTTGTGTTTTAATATCTCACTAAACTAATAACGAGTAAATCAAATCTAATCTAGTCCTCAACAAATCTTGTGACATAAATTTGGGGTTAGTAAATAATTAAAACATGCATATGATAATCTCAATTAAGCTATGTATGAGTAATACTCTAATACATTTATTAAAGAGACTAATATTATTCAAAGACAATACTTATGCTACTTTTATCTACTAAAGAGAAGAGTAAAGTAAGAGAGTAATTACCTAAATGATGAACCCGTAATGACTCAATCTCTCCCTTGGACAAAGGGTATTCACAATAGGTTTTTTTGGTTTGTAAGGATCACTAAGAAAGGTGAAAGCATCCAATACTTATCCACAAGACTAGATTCTCCAAGTAAAAATCCTAAGCTAAGACTCCCCAAGTAGAATGGTTGAATAAAATATTGTAAAGAAGCACAAGTGAATAATAAATCTTGATTAAATATGAAATAATTAAAAAATGATCTTTTATATATAGGTAGATTTAACCCTAAACCATCCCAAAAACATTAGCCAATAGGGTTGACCCAGTCAACCTAGCATAATTTCATATAATTATTCACTAGGTTATGATCTAGGTCAACCAAGAGCCAAACTAGTTCCTAAGTGAAAATCACCCAAAACTATTCAGGGTTGACCCAGTTGACCTAGTAAAACCAACTAACAAAAGGGGATTAAGGCGAGGAAAATAAGGATGGAAAGTGGGAAAATACTGGAGAAGTGTGCAAAGGAGGATTAATAGCTTAGGGAATGGTTTTAGGAGCTGGTTTGATTGGTAATAATGTGATAATAATGGACAACACTCCTAAAAAGCACCAATAGTCTACCCACCCCTTTCCTCATACACCCTTTAGGGCATACACTTAGAGATATTAAGTCTTGATGGGTTCTTTCAAGATGTAAAGTACTAGTATTTGATAAAAGTTTAAAATATTATGTGTATACATTATGCTAATGAAAAACATTAGCTAACACTTGGTTGTAAGGAGTTTTTGGTGAAGGTAATCTAATATGTATCTTGAATTCCCTACCTCAGATGTATGAAAGAACACTCTTAACCTTTTTAACATGAAATATATCTATATAAATAATTAAATTAAGAAATAAAAATTAGAGTAGGTTAATACATGGAATTACCTTAGGTTTGGCTTAACTTTGATGGAGGCTTTGTTCTTTGATTGATAGGAGGTCATCTATGTATTGTTTCTCCTTGAGAGATAGTTGGTCCTTGGTAGAATATGGTTTTACAAACTTGACCTCTTCCTAGAATGATGATCAATGTTGAAATTTTAAATCCAATTCTCTCCTTTCAAATATGGTATCCATGTATATGAGTCCTCTTGTGAATGAGTAGGGAGAAAAAACTATAGATTTTCCCTATTTTATAGAATAAACCATTATTATTTGATAGATACTATAATTATATATGTGAACTCACTAGTTTTTTATGTGGTTTCTCATATAACAAATTAGGGGTTTTAGGATGTTAGGGAGTTATAAAAGTCAATCATTAGATTGAAAGAGTAATGGTGAAGTTAATCCCCCCTTTGTATAGATTTTACATATATTATTCCCAAGCCTAAGGATTAAATACATTCATGTGCCATTAATACCAATAATGAAATTTTCATTTTATTTCCCATTTTGATTTGAACTTGATACTCAACTTTGGTGTGTTGGTTTTTTTGTTACATGATGATATTTTGTTAAGTTCCAATGTTTGATAACTATTTTTTAAATATGTATTGATTAATCATTGACTAGTTATGTTTCCATATTGTCAACATGTTATACCTTGACCATGTACCATTTCAAAAAATGGCACTTGTCTAGCTCTCTTTAGTTTGTCTTTTTTATCCTTTCATTATCTTTTGTATGTTCCATAGTTTTTATTCAGCATGATAAATCTATGTGGCATGATATTGATGGTGCAGGGACTCATGATGTTCAAAGGCTTAGATCCTATTCAATAAACTATGTTTGTCCTAGATGATCCCAAGTAGTGAAAAGTAGAAAAGTGTAATGACCTCAATGGTATGGGAGTTCAACACATCAGAACTATTAGACTATATACTTTGAGTATGATTTGACTATCCCATAGTTGAGTTGAGGCATAAATGTGCCACTCATCAATTAATCAGATCATTAAAACATATAACCAGTAGACTATAGAGCAAAGGTCTATTTAATCCTTTCAGGGTTTCATTTGATAGAAATATTACTAAGTGTTCAATCACTCAGAGTTGTGGGAGCTTGAAGTATTAAACTATGGATCCCCAAAACCATTAAACTTTATGGATGAAAAATAAAAGTATCTGCATTGATGGGGTTTTGAGATGTTTAAAGGCTTGATAAGTTGAAAAACTTAAATTTTTGACAATTCTCTAATAGCCTAATGCTTTGAATGCTTTGGGATTGAGACGTACATTAATCTTGAGTAACTAAAGTGGGGCCCACTTGAGGAATTTAAATATATTAGTCAATGGTCTTATGATTACATTAAATAGATGCAAAACATGGACAAAATATTAATATCACTAGTTTATAAACCATAGTATAGATTAATAACTCTGATATTAGTTACATTTTTGATTTTTATGGTTTGATTTATTATAAATTTTGAATTTATAATTATAACCTTAGACTATGGTTAAAGAAAAATTATAAAAATAGACTTCTAAGGTTCATGGTTTCCTTAATTAAAATTTTTATCATAATGGGTCCCCATTTGAAATATAATAAAATGGTGGGTGTGTGTGTGTGTGTGTGTGTGTGTGTGTGTGTGTGTGTGCGTGTACGCATGCACGTACATGTGCACGTGCATGCATGTGTGTGTGTGTGTGTGTGTGTGTGTGTGTGTGTGTGTGTGTGTGTGTGTGTGTGTGTGTGTGTGTGTGTGTGTGTGTTAGTGTGTGTGTGTGTGTGTGTGTGTGTGTGTGTGTGTGTGTGTGTGTGTGTGTGTGTGTGTGTGTGTGTGTGTGTGTGTGTGTGTGTGTGTGTTTCTGTGTGTGTGTGTGTGTATTAGGGGCACAAAAAATGATGACTTACAAGATAAAATACCCATTTTTATTTAAAAAAACCATAATTTTAGTAATAAATTATAATAAAACTTCATATTGACTAAAAAGAGTAAGGAAACCAAGAATCCAAAACAAACTCTTATTTCTTCATGCAACATACTAAATTATCCATTCCTTGGATTCTTTGTGTGGTATTTAAGATAAATTTTCCTTGGTTCTGAAAATGTTAAAAAAGAATTGAATAAACATTGTAGTTTTTATATTGAATTTTAATTGTGCAATAAAAAGAAATCCTAGGTATTGTTATGATACCATCTAAGCATTTATATCCCTAACATAAGTACCTCTTATCCCACTCAAATCCTTATTTTAATTCCATCTAAGCATTAATATCCCTAGTAGAGGTTACTCAAATCACCCATCTTTCATTGGTTTACATGACTATTTTTCAACACATATAGAAGAAGGGTTGGGGGCCACCATTGGCTAGTTCTATGAATAAGAAAAAATATTTTTCAATATGTCCTTATTAGTGTATACCAATTTTTATGTTTTATTATTCCATATCCAAGTTTTATCATATAATATTATGATATTTAGAAATGGAAAGATTTTTTAAATTCACATGAATATATTAGAACAGGTCCTTGGAACTTAAAAAACCTATTGGATCTAAGTAAAAATTAGCTTAGTCATAATGTATACCTCAATACTAGATAGTCTTATACTTTTATAATATATCTCTCCAGGGACTAGTGGTTCCGTTTTATATGTCATCCCATTTTTTTTGGCTTATCTTTATACTTTCAACTCAATAAATTGGTGAGACAATTCTTCATTTTAAGAATTTAACCTAGAAATCATAATGACTAATCTAGAAAACAAAATATTTAAAATAGGAAATATAGAGTAGAAAATAGTTAAAAAACTAATCTATTGAAATCAAAATGTTAAAAATAGGAAATATAACCTAATAATAATTTAAAATTTACTCACAATTTACTATGATGCATCTCTAGTTGGAGTAGCCATAAAGTAATGCTTCAAAAAATGACCATTGATTGGAAAGGCAAGGTCATTTCCTTGAAGGTCTTTAAATCTAAAGGCATTATTACCAGGGATTTATGATATTTTATAAGGTCCAATCCATATGGAATTAAACTTGTCATGATATCCTTTCTTTTCATGAGATTTATACCATAAGACCACTAGGAATGAAACACTGAGTGCTTTGATTTTAGATATTTTACCAAACCATCTCTTGATAATATCTTGATGTTTTTGAAGCTATACAGGGCTTTAGTTCTTATGTCTTTAATTTGGACTATATCTAATAGCCTAGTTTGTATTCTTTGTTCTTCACCCATACACTCTTGCATAAATTAGTATATTGGTATCTTGTGAGTTATAGGGAAAACTAGTTCTTGTTCATATACTAGTAGAAAAAGTGAATCTTTAAGAGCTTGTTTATATATAGTTATATCATCCCACAATTCATATTTTAGTGAGAGATGACATTATTTGGTTTGTTTTATGCTCATTTCTTAATGGAATCTACCATGTTTTTATTGGTGGATTTAACCAATCCATTATCTTGTAGATAATAATCTGAATATAATTTCAGTATAATATGATTATCATAATCTCAATCTATGATCTCAGATGACTAGAAAGATAGACCGTTATCACAAACTAGGGAAAAAGGGATACCAAACCTAGTCACTATATTTTCCTCCAAAATGATGATGTCAACTATTGTAGAGTTTTTTGTTACTACTTATTCTATCCACCTTGTGTATTAATCTATAGATGTGAGGATGAAATTATGCCCTAATAAATATTTTAGTTTTATTACCCCAATATAATCAAGACCCCACTAGGAAAAGGGACATCCTTCAAAAACTAGTTGTGAAGGCACAAAAGCATTCACTACCCTCTTAGTAAATATCTACCATTCATGGAAGTTTTTAACATGGTTATGAGCATCTTTGAATACTATGGGCTAGTATTAACATATCCTCAGAGTATTATGATTTGTATTATTTCCTGAGGGGTATCCATTGCCTATCCTTTGGTGCAAATCATCTAGGATATCATTAGATTCTTTTTTTGGCATGCATATGAGATATATGCCTTCATAATTTTTTCTATATAGGACTCCCTTATTTATCATGTAGTGGTATGATTTAATATCAAGAGCTCATATTTATTATCTATTAATTTAGGAGGGAATATACTTGTGAGTAAGTAATGAACTATCTAAGAGTACCATTCACCTCTAGTTATTTGAGTTTAATTTATTTATTTAATATTAATGCAAAAGTCAATTTGAGTTAGCATCTAGATAATACCTTGGCCTCTTACCATTTTTTTGCATTTGATATCTAGATCCAACTCCTATAAAATTTTCATCCTTTTACCTCTCCTTTAACCAAATTCATTTTATCCCAACGTAAGTTTGATAATCAAGTCTGGAATAATGACATAATTTTATTTTACAAGATGTAGTGCCTGAATTTCTTGATGGATTTAATCAATAATAAATTTTATTATCTATCATGGAATATATTAGTTAAACATACATTAGGTTGGTACTCATGAAATAAATGGTATGTGCATTACCTTATACCCTTTATTTTAATACATCTATGTTATGATCTGAAGCAAATGTATAGATGTAAGACTACTTATTAATATTTGGAATTATCAAAACTGGGGCCTAAGAGATAGTAGTTCATATATCTTTTAAGGCATTATAGTATTTTATTTTCCTCTCTATCTTTCATATTATTTCATCATAATATTTAATGGTTTGACTATTTTGGTAAAACTATAAATGAATTTTCTAAAAAAGTTGATATTTCCAAATAATGACTTTAGCTCCTTCTTATTATTGGGAGGTGTTATCTTAGAGATGGCTTGGAATCTATCTAGACCAATAGAAATTACATATTTAATGATAATATGTCCTTATAACTTTCTATTAGTGACTTCAAATATGCTCTTCTTTGGGTTTAGGGGAACCCCATTATTTTTCCATCTATCAAAGACTCTATGCAAGTGATCGATATGATCAGTTTAATTTTTTTTAAACATAGTGAAATAATCCATGTAGATAATATTACATTGAACAAATAACCCATTATATTAAAAAACCATTTCTATATGAAAGGTGGCTTCTACATTGATTAGGTCAAATGACATCCTTTTATATGAAAAATTTCCCTACTTGGTGATGAATTCATTATTCATTCTATCTTCTGCTTCAACTAGGACCTGATTGTAACTAGAGAACCCATCCAGAAAGGAAATCATAATTGATTTGTGTAACATTTGAATCACCTCATACAAATAAGGTAGAGGATAACTATCTTTCTTCAAAGATTTTTTTAGATTCCTAAGTCAATGCATAATCTAATTTCCCCAATTTTATTTTTGACTGGTATTAGATTGGCTACCCAAGTTAAGTGTTTTATTGTAAATATTATTTTAACATCTAGGATTTTTTGTACTTGTGCCTATATAAGAGGTTTTAGTATTGTATTCACTAGCCTCTATCTTTACTTGAAAGGCTTGTGATTAGGTTTCAGGGGGACTATGTGAGTGATTACCTAGGGGTTGAATATATTTGACCCATCATATGTCCATGAAATGACATATTTGTAGTCTATGATTAATTTATTAAGTCTCTATTTTCATCGTTAATGTAGATTAGGCCCACATTCACATATTGGGGATGTTGATTAGTCCCTAAGTTGTCTTTGTGAATTCAAACTTAGTTTCCTTGAACTAATTTTGATTCTAAGCTTGTGGATCAATATCAAAGGTTCACTCTAGACAAACCATCCCTAAAGGGATGTTATTTTATTTTAACTATAAAACACCCTCTTTTATTAGATGTTTAATTTGCATAAGTTAAACATCCTTTTCATCTATCAACTAAGACTCAAAGGCTCTAGAATTAGCAAGGAACTACCTAAACCTTGTTTTGATCTAGACCCATCAAAATGGAGTGTCCATATCTAGGAAGGACCTTTAAATTATTGTTCATGTAGTGCATTTTATTTTTTGGTGGTGAAATTGTACACACCTATATATGAAGACACAAAGTCTACCTTTTCATTGATGGCATTGTAATCCATGATCATATGTTCTATTTTTGGTTTACATTCCACTTAGATTTGGTTGGGTATCCCCTTACAAGGTAATCACATGTATGAAAAGTCAAAGTCCATGTACCCATTAACTGTTTTAGATTAATCACTGCTCAGCAATAGGCCATAAGCTTCTTGAATGTCAATGACTAATATATCAATAGTCTATTTCACACATGGTTCAAATTTCATCTAGATGTGCATGTTGGTTAATTATATAACACATGGTATTGAGTATTTATCTGATTTAATAACCACCCTCTTTAATTTGTCAAGAGTTAGACCTATTTTTTGGCATACAACTATTAGCATCACATTGGTTGATGCTCCAGAATTGACTAGATAGTTGTGTGGATTATTTTTAAACATTCTATAAGTCATAAATAAATGTGGTACTTCTAGTTTTTATTTATATACCATCAAATTTGTGTGTAAAAATTTGGATTTATTAGGGGTGTACCTCTTGGTTAAAGCTTTGAGAAATATTTCCCTTTATTCAGTGATCTAGGCCAACTCATGTAGATTGATGTTAGCCTTCTTCTTCATATCCTCAATAATGGTGTATCCACATTTGTTAGAGGGTTATATAATTTTTAAATGTTCATATCTATTTAGAGGAGGTTGATTTTTAGCTTTTAGATATAGAAGATTAGTATAAATATTATTCGAAAGCATTTAAGTAGTTATAGGTTGTCTACTCCTCAAATTGTAATTATTTATAGATTGGTTATACTACTAGAAGGCATTAATCTCATTAATATAGTCCTCTGGTTCATTATCACCTTATTTTATAAATAGAAAACCATAGGTTTTGAAAACCATTATTGTGCTTGGGTGGCCTGAACCATTGGAGGAATATGACTCCTTCTCATGTGTAAGATTTTCCTACCTCTCTACCTTCTACTAGAAGATTTTGAAAGCAATGTAGAACTTGATACAATCTAATTATTTATGTTTTATAATTTTATGAACTTGACACTATTTTGGAAGATTTTTATCTATTATACTTATCTTAAGTATCTTATTAGATTGGGATTATTGTTCTTGAATGTATATAGACCTATTGAAAAGTATGTTATATCTATAAAATCCAAAATTTTAGTTAGTATTTTATTTGCCTATATTACCCATGAAGTTTTGCATGTTCAAAAACATGTTACTCAAATTTTATACCATCCTTTATATTTAATCCAATTTTTTCTTTGTGGAATCAAAATTAGTAACTTGTGTAGTATCTATATTGATCAGGGTCAAGGGATGACTTTGATCTTGTTGGTTGGAGGTAGACGTACAATTATTTAGGAAGTTAAGCTATTGGTTGGGTAGAGCATGACTTAAAGTCATTAGGATGTATACTTGGTTCTAGTTTTGGGATGGGAAAGAAATATATAAAAATTGAGCCAAGATCAAGCAGGGCTAAGGATTGCATCTAGGGGTTTAGGAACTTGTCTATACTAATAGCTTTGGTATAAGCCAAAGTCAGTAAAATAATTTTAGGAGCTTTATGTAATAACATAATATAAATTTGATCTAGTGAATTTTTATACATATTGAGGGCTCATTCATCATTTGGTTGATATTTAATATCTAGTCTATTGTACATGTTTTGAAATATAGCATTGAAAGCTTGGATTGGTTCAATGGGATCTCACCTTATGCTGGAAAAGTGTTGATAAACAACACTTGGAATAGTGATTTGGCCAAATTGTGATAAGGAAGTGTTCTATAAGTTAGGCCAAGTTATGATAGAACCTTTTGGAACATTTAGGAACTAGTCATAGACCATGTCTTGTAATGTGAAAGGGAATAATCTACAAGCCACATCTTTGTGGGTTACATTCAATATCTCTAAATTAGTTTTGAATTATTTGATATGTTCTTCTATAGTCCTTCCTCTTGAGGGAGAAAAGGTAGGGAGATATTTCTCTAAGTTTTTAGGGAAATCATGGATGACTCTAACAACATTGATAGTTGAACCTTTCACCTAGGTTAGAGCTTAGGGGGGAGGTGGTGGAGGATTATTCAATTATTGGTAAATTTATTAGACCAATAGGAGGATAGGGAGATAAGGTTTTATATTTAGGGATAATTATTAAGATATAGGTCCTCTCCCAACTCCCTTATAAAACCTTATTTTTTCATGAATTTTCAAAGGTGTTAATAATAAGTTATCATCTAAGATAGATCTTGTTAACATTCTATATGCTTATAGTGCAAATCAAAAGGATCTTTCTTAAAAAGATAAAGGTAGAGGTGATGTCCCTCCTATTATTAATTTTGGTGTTTTAATATATTGACATGGGTTTTATTCACACCCCAGTAACCCTACAAGGTTGACTCTAATGTTTTAGGATCAGTGAAATATTTCACTATAAGGCATGATTTGTTGGGTATTCAGTTTCATAATAACCTATTGGTGGAATAGAGGTGAATAATGTAGATTGTTTACCATGGGTGAGTTGACTATGAATGAACTTAAATTTAATTTAATTGAGTAGAAGGATTATTTTTTTAACTATAGTGGCCAGGATTATAAAATAAACTCAAAAATAAGGAAGGGTAAGGTAGAAAAGAGGCATATGTACCACACAAGATGAAAACCCTTCAAGACCAAAACTTGAACAACAAATCATAGGACCAATATTTTTTATAAGCTGATATAAAACACCAATAATCAAACATATTAAGGAGTCAAAGGGAAACAAAACACAAAATATTTAAACATGCATGAATCAAAGGTTTTCATGTTTACTAGATTGTTATTGCACATCAACATGGGGGATTGCAAGTCACATGTAAAAGACATCCAAATCAACAATAACTTAAAATAAAAAATAGCTTAAAATGAATAATTATATTAAATAATATTTAAATCATACACAACCACAAAACTAAAATACAAGAGTTATATCATGTCCCATACATTCCACATAGTTGGATAAGAATCAATATTTTCACACAAACACTAAGTCAAATAGAACTTATCATAATTTATTATTAATCTTAGCAGCCAAAATAATCCTCCATTTAGAATTGGGAGAATATATATATATATATATATATATATATATATATATATATATATATATATATATATATATATATATATATATCCTCCCAATTCTAAATGTTGGGAGGATATATATATATATATATATATATATATATATGACATGCAACTTTTTCATGGTTTCAGACGTATATTTCTTATTTTAAACTTGTAATTTTGGACAAAGATTGAAGAGATGATGCATCCCCATCCCAAGATATATATATATATATATATATATATATATATGTATAGGTATATGTATATATATATACATATACATATATATATATATATATATGTATATGTATATATATATACATATATATACATATACATATATATATATATGTATATGTGTATATATATATATATATATGTATATGTATATATATATATATACACATATACATATATATATATATATGTATGTATGTATGTATGTATATATATATATATATATATATATATATATGTATGTATGTATGTATGTATGTATGTATGTATGTATGTATATCTTGGGATGGGGATGCATCATCTCTTCAATCTTTGTCCAAAATTACAAGTTTAAAATAATAAATATACGTCTGAAACCATGAAAAAGATGCATGTCTCAATTACACATTTAGAATAGCCTCTTTAGCTAAAAATATAATATACATGCATGTTAAATAGATTAGGAACTAAAGTTATACTTTAACTTGAAAATACGTGGTTATTTATAGATCAAGGTGTTGATGTAGCATCATTAATTGAAGAGGTAAGTAGGGGTAAGTGTTGTCATAATTTATATAACTATGGGAGGTCCATATGGAATCAAAATTGGGCATGTTAAGGTGTTCATGACAACAAATCTAGGTAACTGAGAGCTTTATGATTATGGGGTGGCATTGATAGTTGGTTTTGTACATAGAACTCACCTTGAAGTTATTTCTTTGGCTCTTAATTCCTTGAATAATGCATAGGTTTTTTCAAACTCCTTATTTATAATATCAAAATTAATTAATGAAGTCTTCAAAATGTTAACAACTTTAGTCATCAATATTTCTTGCTCAAGTTCTAAAGTCTTGAATTTAATTATATAAACAAATACCTTAGTTACTCTATCCTTTGAAAATATTACCATATGGAATATTTCTTCACTAGTTTTATAAATAGTTTCATTAACTTCTTATTTGAATTTACCAATAGCTGTCTAAAGAAGATTTTAAAAATTGGGACTATTGACAAACTTTATTTTAGGTGTTCCCATATTAGTAACCTCATATATGCTAAAATTTGTAAGGTTTCCCCCTCATGAGTGAGTAAATTATCTAGTAGGGTCTTCATTTTCTTGTGCCATTTAAGAGAAGAATCCATTATTTCCCTTCCATAATTTAAGCACCAAGAAGCATCTATACTCACCATAAGACCTAATTTATTAAAAGAATTAGTCCTAGAGCTCTATACAAAAAAAATTAGTCTCTTTTCCATATCTTTCATCTCATTTCAAAATGTGAATATGGATGCCTTATTTGACTAGATCCCTACCCTTGAAACCTTTATTTTATACAAAATATTATACAACTTGGTTGTTTCACTATGTATATTGATAATAATTTCTTGAGCTACCTGTAGTGATGGGTGGCAAACGTGTCATTACTAAAGAACTCATATTTTCTTCCCCTGAAGAAGTAGTTGACCTATGATTTATAGTATCCATCTTCAAATTTTGAATGTTAGATGCCATTAATGTTAGAAGATACTTGGGGACCTTGGAGACCCCTTACAATTTCCCTCCTAATTTGAGGGTCTCATTATCATTGAGTTCTATAATCATATATTTTCTCATTTTCATATTATACTAAAGGGGAGGTAGGTATATACTATTGTTCCGTGCTAGTCGGTTGGCTTAAAGACCAGTGATAGATCCATACATCTTCTACCTTTTCCTCAATTACATATAGATCATATTAAAGGGCTTGTGCCCAAGCCATGGATATTGGTTTATTTATCATTTTCATCTAGACTTCATTATCATCTATTATATTTAGAAAGATTATGTCATGTTCACATTCCTCATTACCATAAGGAAATTATATTGTATTCTTATTCTTGAGATGTAGGAGATACCCACTTACCTTGTTCTTGGGCTCCTATTCTATGAAAGGTGTCACCTATAAATTTTACTAATTCCTAGACTTGCCAACATGGATAAAATGTGATCTAATAAAATATTTTTGTTGTCTAATGCTTATATGGGTTTTGAAATAGTATAAAAAATGTCTTTGACCTAATTCCTCATCAATGTTGTTATAAATTTGGTATAAAATTTCTTGTTCTACTATGTGATCTAGAACATGGTGTGGTAGTAGTAAGGGAGTGGTCATTGTCCTTTCCACCTTGATAGTAGTGAAATCAAGGTAGTAGCAGTAGTCTCCCATTTTTTTCAAGACTTTTCTAATATTTTTTGATAATCTAGGCATTGTAGTTCCCTATATAGCCTATAATATTTAAGGATAGACCTCCTTATATGTAATATTGATTTAATTTTTATGTCTATTAACAAACATGAAATATTAGTCTTCTCCTACCCTATTTTCTAGATATTCATTTAAAGGTTGTCATTCTTGACCATAGGGCTTGTATACTATGCCCATGACTACATCTAATAAGTAAGACATCATATGAAGTGTCCATTAGTTACTCTTTGATTAGGATGGAGGAGTTATGACTTTAGTTTGGAACTGATAATTTTTCTTAGTGTCACTAGTCTATCAGATGTCAAGAGTATATCTAACAGTAGAATCTACTCAACTTGAATGTTTGCAATATTGAGAAAACCATACAACTTATTCAATAAGGCCATAATTGTCCTAATTCCAAGCCAAAATTTGATGATGTAATTCAATGAGATAGACAATTCTAGATTGCTCCTTTGGAATTTAACAAGCCATTATTTCAATTTCCCATATATTATGTTATGCTCAAGCCAAACATTAGCTTAAACTTGGTTGAAATTGATGTTGGGTAGGGGAAATCTAATATGTCTCTCAAATGCTTGAGTTGAGATGTATGCAACAACATTCTTAGCCTTTATAACATGCACTATATCTATGTAAATAGTTACATTAATAGATAAAACTTAGATTAGGTAAATACATGGCATTACCTCAAGCTTGGCTTCAATTTGGTAGAGGCATTATTCTTTGATTTGTAGGAGCTTGTCTATGTATCATTTCTCCTTGAGAGACAATTTATCCTTGGCAGAATATGGCTTTACAAACTTGACCTCTTCTTACAATGCTGATTAATTTTGGAATTTGATATCTAATGCATTCCTTTTAAATATAATATCCATGTATTTGGTTACTCATATGAATTAGTAGGGGGATGGGACTATAGATTTTTCCTCTTTTATGGAAGAATCCATTATCTTTTGATAACTACTATAATTATCTCAATGAACTGACTGGTTCATTGTATAGTTTTTTATTGAATAATTTAGGGATTTAAATATGTTAGGGAGATCAAAAATGTAATAATTATATTAAAATATTAATGGTAAATTGAATCCCCCCTTTACATATATTTTACATAAATTATTCCCAAGATTGAGTATTTAATGCATGCATCCACCATTAATACCAATAAAAAACTTTTTATTTTATTTCTAATTTTGATTTGAACTTATTACTTAGCTTTGGTGGGTTGGTTTGTTTACTACATGTTGACATTTCATTAAGTTCTTCTATTTGATCACTATTTTTGAAATAACTATTGATTAATCATTGACTAGTTCCTTTTCCATGTTGTCAACCTTTTATATTCATACATTGGTCGCATCCTATTTTATAAAATGACACTTATCTATCTTTGGTCAGTTTAAATCTTTTATCATTTTATTGTATTTTGGAGGAAACACATCAATGATTCAACATGATAAAGATATGTGGCATGATCTCATTGGTATGGGTACTCATGATGTTTAGAGGCTTAGAGCCTATTCAATGAACTATTTATGTCCTGACTAGTCCTAATTATCAAAAAGTAGATATATGGAATGACCTTAATAGTAAAGGAGTTTAGGGACCTAGAGACATTAGACTATATATTTTGACTATGCTTTGACTCTCATGTAGATGAGTTGAGGAACAAATGTGACATGCATTGATCATTTGGATCACATAATCATGGAACCATTAAACTTCATAACAAAGGTCTATTTAATCCTTTTGGGGTTCCATTTGATATAAATATTACTAATTGTTAAGTAAATTAGATATGTGGGAAGTCAAAGGTATTAAATTATGAAGCCCCAACAACATTAAATTTTGTGGATGAAAAATAGAAGTCTCTACATTTCTAGGTTTTTGGGATGTTTGGAGGCTTGGTAAATCAAACAAACTTATAATTTTGCCAATTTTTTAGTATCCTGATGCTATGAATGATGTGGGAGTGAGGTATGAAACAATCCTAAGTAACTAAATTGGGGAATTCTTATGGAATTTAAATAATCATTTTTAATGGTCATGTGATTACGTAAAATAGATGAAAAATTAGGACAAAAGATTAATATTGTTAGTTTATAAACCATAGTATAGAAAATGAACTAATGAAAACTCAAGGCATATAACAACTTAATATATTAATTCAAGATTTGATTTTTATGGTTTTATTTCTTAAATAATTTTGAGTTTATTAGAGTAATATTAGACTTTGAATAAATAAAAATTAGGAAAATGGACTTATAAAGTTCATAGCTTCCTCAAGTATATATTTTATTGTAATGGGTCCCCGTTTGAAATCTGATAAAATGGTGGGCGTGGGTTATGAGAATAAAAATGAACTTATGTCTAATATTTTTTTAATTTAGACCTATATTTGGGCTATTATTTTGAATAATATTAGAATAGGGTTGAATATGAAAGCTTTTGGTAACTTGAGTGCTCTTTTCATTTAATTTCTAGGTTTCATAGGTGGTGAATGAATGAGGTTTGATATTGTATTTATACCAATCCTATCAAGAGATAACTAAAATAAAATCACTTAGGATTATCATTTTAATATGTTTCATTTGAAAATTTGATTAATTTAAATCACTAAACACTTACATCAGGACAAGATAGTAACATTAATGTTACTATCTATTCTAGACTTTAGTATACAGGGAGGAGAGAAAGCATAGGATCATAACTTGTAAAGGTATAAGATAAGTACATTTTAAGAATTATAGGAAAGATGGGGTGTTTTTATCATCAATATAATTAGGGTTATACTAAGAGATAGGATAAGGTGCACAATATAGAGTAGATACAAGGCTTGTAGAAGCAAGCCATGTGTAAAACTAAGAAGAACAACCAAGATCATGAGTTTTTCAAGTGTAAAAGACTGAGGTGCTACATAATCACAAAATATCATCTATAGTATGTATGTAATTGGTAATTTTGTTAATACTTGACAATCTTAGCTCTTGAATTCATTTGGAATGATTTATACTTGATTTGTGATTGCTCTTACTAATTGATAATGAATTTTAGAAGAATAGAGTATATTTTATCCATGTATAATAGTGTAATAGGTATATTCCAAATAGATATCAAGTCCATATTTTAAACAAGATTTTTATTTTATATATAGTCATCATTTAGAATAATTTCCTTTAGATAACTTGTTAAATGTGTAGAATGACCCATATGGATATTTTAATTTTTTAAAACTAGCCATTAAATGGCATAGGGACAAGGTTGCACTAATTATATAGGTTCACAAAAATAGTCATATCTATAGAATGCATACCTATCAAAGAAAATTAGGGATAACTACCCTTAGGGTGAGAGCAACTTGAGAGTAATAGAAATAATTTTTAGCAGTAAATTATAAATTCCTATGTAGTATTGATGCTAAAGAGAGGGGTAAAAGTTTCATATAAATGAATTAATATAGGAGTGAATAAAGAGTCATATATTTTACTATAATTCAAATGTATTAATATATGTACATAATTTACATTAAATAATTATGACTAGATTTAGGTACCTACAAGCAGTTGCCATAGGCATCCCTTAGACCAAGGAATTTCATCACTGGGTATGGGTAGCACCAAAAAATTGAAGTGAGGTAAGTTTAGGTAAGGGGGAAAGTGGCAAGATAAACTAGATAACTCAACATATCAATATTACCTACAAGTAATAGTATTCCACTAACACTTAATAATGAACATAAAAAACCATCTAAAATATAAAAATATAAAACATTTGAATAGACGTTATAGTTAAACATATTTTAATATTAGATAAAAATTCAAAATCACCTATTTTTTATGATAAATCCTACTCTAAACTTAATGGGGTTGGATAAATAGGAGTTTTTAATTCTTCCCCTTGCCTAAACCATTTTTTCTTACCATTAGAGGACTTTGGAAATATTAGTTTTCATATTTTCTAAATCCCATAAAATTGATTTATGTAGGAAGACTTTGGAACATATTTACCATCCACAAACCCTAATAAAATAATACATACATCAAACACACAATCTAATCCCATTTTTGTAAGTATAATAATATGATTTAAATTCAATTAAATTGTTATCAAAATAACAATAATAAGTGGAGTGAATTTTTTATCTCCATACCCTAAGAGGGATTAAAAAAAAAATTGGCCATAGGCCCAACCATGGAAAAAAAAACCATAAAAATGGGAAATCTAAATGGCTATGCTAACCATTTGAAAACTATCATACAATAATGGGAAAAATAAAATTTTGAATCAAATAATGAAAATATTTTTGTGGATGTAATGGAAAGTTATACATTAGTTCCTCCACTTGTTCCTTGAAATAACTCCTCCTAAAAGTAAATTGATACAAGAAACCCTTCTTTATTCCAATATTATTCTTCCTCATTAATCTCAAGCTATCCTAAAAAAATGAAAATAATGACCCAAAATTTCCTCCAAGGAAGGATTTCCATCATATTATAGAAAAATCACTAAAACATAATGTCCAATGGGAAGGTTAAACTTTTCCTTCCCCATTTCTTGGCCACAGTTTCAAAAGTATCCCATGTATTAAATTCTCTTACAAACCTATGTGATCATTTGAGGCTCACTGATGTTCATTAATATCTCTCTTGTCCATGCCATAAATAGACACATGGGTTATCCTAAGAACTTATTTAGAACTCAAAAAATGTCCACATAACCCACTTTGGTAAAATGGCATAAATGTAGATACTAAAATATTATTTATATAGTATCTCAGTCTTTTAAACATGAAAAATACCTATCATGGTGGTACCTTTTAGTTATATACCTTCCCACTACCAAAAGGTTCATGCTCATTATCTCTTTGCGCCTAATTGATTATCTATTACTATGAACCTTGTTATTATGATGACTCAAGGTTTATATGTTGTAAAAAAGTCTCTAAACCTTATGTTTATCATTTGTTACTAGTTTTGGACATGTACTTATTTTTTATCTCCCTAGACACTTACATCTGAGGTAGATGCATATCAATGCAACTATCCATTTTCCTACAAAGTTTCTAATCCTAAAAAGTGATCCAATTTTTAAAATAAATGTATCTAAAAGGTCATCTAAGTGATTTAATGTGAGATATTTCTAAAATTTACTAGTATATACATAAGATCAACCCTCAATCATTCCTCACCTAGAAATCACACACAACTCATAAGGAAACATACCAAGAATAACTAAATAAAAATTTCACATGAGAAAATATTCCCTATTTGTCCTTATTTCCATAATAGTCATAGGATAAGTATTTTTACATGTCTAAAGCATTCAAAAATCATCCCATGAGCCATATTTTCCAATTTATAAGTTAGGTAATTACATGTCTTTGATTATCACATATTGAACCCTTTGGCACATAAAGTCCAACATAGTATGAGGCCCTATATAGAGTAGTGTATATGTAGGTAGTGCCCATTTATAGAGGGGTATTTTGGGTAAAATTTATAGTGTTGTCTCGCCAACCCATTTCTCTCAAAGTCACTCTAAGGGTGAATAACTAGGGTTTTATCATTTGACAAAGAGTGATAGCCTATGCGCATGATCCATAGACATAATAAGAAAGGAAAAAGAAAACCTAGTAGGCTCTATCTAGTTGCATTTAGATCTAATAAATATTTTATATAGTACATATGTGACAGATTTAGACACTTGCATCTAATGCAAGAATTTGAGGCCATAAAAAGGACATTTCCAAAAATTGGTTACTATTCCAAGATCATCATCCAGTACAATTCTAGTTGTTACTACTCAAACATGTATGGACAAAGTAAACCAATTAATTATCATTATTTCTAATTTATTTCAATAACTATCAATATTTTTAATTTACTATTTCTAGTAATATCAGTTGTATAGATTTACAATATTGCTTGTTTGAGTTTTCTATTAATTCTCTTATTATAGAGGTAGTATATCACCCTTGCACCCTTGAATACTCTATCTTATTAACTCTATATCCCCTCTATATTTAAATTTAGGTTTACAGATTTGGTGAACTTGACCATTGATCTCAAAAGCCTAGTTGACTTAGAGTTCCTTGATTTCCTGCTTTCATAAATTATGATTTCTATTTTTCAAGTATTTAAATTTTAAAAATGATAAATTTATTTTTCTAAAATTATGATAAATATGGATACCTCTTTATAAAAAAATTAATTATAGTATATTAATGTAGTAATTACTTGTTATCTTGTCTACATTGTTATAAATTTCAAAATAATCAAATTAGAGAATGATTCTAATCAAGATTAAAATCAAATTTTTATTTACCAATATTTTTACAATAATATTAACCTTATTATTCTTAACCTTAAGGAGGGTGATAGATAAAATATCTATAAATAGGTTCATGTTATCACTCCTTTAAGGGGTAAGGTATATGGTGTATGATTATATATTCGATATGATGTACCCAAGGTTTTTACTTATAAAACTATCAAAGAAAAAATCATCCTTATGAGTAATTTAATATAAGAGTTGAAGATTAATTTTATTTCAAATATAAAATAATTGGAAAATAAGATTATATATCCAAAAAATAAAAAATATGCTAGTGTTGATCATGTGCTTGCATCTTCATTTATAAATGGTATACCCAATAAGGTTTCATATCCAAATGAAAACATATAATAGAATACATATAAAATAAGTGATTCAAAAAGTGAACACAAGTATAATAAGATTACAAGTCAAATAATACAAGAAATTCTTAAAAACAAGTGATATAAATATCTCAAAATTATATTGTGCATATCTTAGAATGTATGGACATCATACCAATTATTATTTTCCTTGAAAAACAAAATACAAAAGATAAATGATAGTGGTGATCATATAATTGATACATCATTAAATAAAATAACTCACATTATGATTACATATATAAATCATAAGTGAAAAAATAACAAACATGGATACCAAAGAATAATTTAGAGTAAAAGGAATTGTAAATTCCAAACCTCGAGAAAGAAAATATTCAAAAATCAAAATCAGAGTAAGAAAAGGATATAAATCTACCTCTTAATAATGATACTCATATTTTTGAAAAATATGGTACAGGAAAATAATATCTACAATATTTTGGTTATCATGCTCAAGGATTTAAAAAACATACACAAGAAACACTTGTCCTATCTCTATATTTGATCATAATGATCATCAAGGCTTGGAATATATTGAAAATAATAATGTAAATCATTCAAATATGCATATAATTTTTCTAATGGAAAAAAAAAGAATATATAAATGGAAATAGTTCTAAGTAAAATTCATAAATAGAAAAAAAAAAGTACAACTTGGAATAAGAATAGGTACAAAAGGAACAATTACAAAAGACAATGTTGCAAAAATAGAAATGGGCACATCAAATGTTTAAATCCATATTTATAACACAGAAGGTCAATAATCAAGAAAATATTGAAAAATATAAATTTAAAAATGTGGTTAAAAAGGGGGAAACCATAATCTCTTCCTCATATCAAAACCCTTCTCCTCTCACTACTCATATAGAGTTTCATGTGAATAGTTCAACAAACTATGTTTTGATACATTCAATAACTTATCACATAATTTGGTCATACTATAGGTCCTAGTAGTTATTGGATAAATCCATCACCAGTAGATATGAAACCAAATATAGATAAATGTAACAAAAGATACCAATTACGAACTTACCAAAAGATCGTGATACACTCTTTGATTTTTATATGCATACATATGGCACATTTTGTTTAGGAAACATTATTCATTTACAACTCCTCAAAGATCATCAACCTCATACTGAGATAATTAGATATATTATATAATATATAAAATATCCAAAACCCCCTAAAAATTGAATATTCGAAAAAATACAAAAACATTTTAAAATTTCATAAAACACCAAAAATATTTAGCATGTTCTTACTTCTATTATTTATTAAACTTATGTTTTCTTATCCATGTTAGTAAATAACATATAATTCCTTTCCACATACACAAATATGTTTCATGCATACTTTTAGTGAGATATATGCATACCTAGATACACGGTATATGCACATACATATTTTGGGCCTTCCCTCTAATCACGTCATAAGTATGTTGGGGGAATATTCTTATTTGATCATAATACACCCGAGTTATGCTATTTTATGATAATTTTACATTATCATATTTGAGATTAGATACTTATACATGATTATATCCATGCTTATGTATTTTCATAGTATACTTGATATTCTGTGTAGTTAACATTTTTTGATAACACATATTTGTAAGAACTAGTATGTTATGTTCGTGGTGATTGATTTTATTCCATGCTTTATTCTTTGAACTTTCTTGATTATTTTGTCTTTCTTATGACTGTCTTTACTATTTAAGCATCAGGATACACAAATTTAATTTTGTATCCCATGCCTTTGTTTTCCTACTTGGACATTTGAATATGTCACTCTATGATTTATGGACATTTGACTAAGGCATGTCCTTTTAATTGTGCATAATTTGAACATGCCCCTTGTATGAGGTCTCCTTGGACCTTTTAATTTTGATTTGATTTTGAGTCTTATTATATTTGTTCTTAATTTATCAATATTCTTGTACATTTACTCTCTATACATTTCCATGATCTATATAATGCATCCTGAGACTTGATGTGACCAAATATTGCATAGGTCAATGCTATATTTACCTAGACATGTTATTCCTATATGTTACATGATCTATAACAACTTATAAACTTATATTATCATTTTTAGGTAATGTAACTACTATATTATATTTACCCTCACCTCAAAAGGGAGGAATTTCAATGGGGAAATGTCATAGAGTCACGACTTCCACATTTTCACACTTTTAGACTACAGTAGGGGCATGTTATAGAAACATGTTCTCCACATTTGAACTAGGTCTTAATTTATCCAATTTTAGTCAGGGAATATCATATAAACATGTCCTCCACACTTAATTACTTTCAAAAAAGGTTATATTTCACAATTATATTATTTATATACACATTTGTGGCAACATTATATACATTGGTAATATTATTATACCTAGATTTCAGCTTAGGACATATATGAGGTGTATATGCCATGCAAGGGGAAAATAATTTTTTTAAAATCAAATCATTTTAAAGATTTAAAATAATATTATGGATTATTATCTTACATAGTTTGGACTATAATGGACTATTATTGAGCTAATTTTCTATAGTAGTTAGGTCACCTTTGGAAGGTTAAGTTGATTAAATCTCTCAATATTACCAATTTTATAAGTTATATTTGATTAAATCATCTAATTTCACTATAATTATAGGTTATATTTGATTTAATCATCTACCCTCACAAGATATATAGTGTGAGTTGATTAAATTTCTCACATTCGCTAGGTTATGCACATATTTGGGTTGTATAATTGAGATGAAACAAGCTCAATGGACATTTTTCAACTCACCTTTAAACCAAGATTAGGGGCATGTTTTCATATAATATCTATATATACATTCATTTACAAGTTTATAATTATCATAATCTTAGTTTAAATGATTCATAATGAGGCATCCTTTCAATTAAAATTGCCAAAAGGTAAGATGGTTGCATTAGCACACATGTGTACTCCTAACCTTGCTCATTTTACTTTCAATAATTTAATTATTTAAATTTAATATTGTGTACATTTATTATATACTATAACCTACTTGTATTTATATGTTATCTACCAAAAAAACACTCAAGGTGGGCTTGTACAAAGATAAGGTGTGTCATACACACTTAAGTACACATGTATTAACTTTAAACTAGAAATTCAATCACTAAATTAAAAGGATAAATTTAGATAATAAAATATGATTTATATATTAATTGATTCTTTTACACTTGTAAAATATCTATCATGGTTGTACCTTTCAATTCTAGACCTTCCCATTGCCAAAAGGTTCACATTCATTATCTATTTGTGCCTAATTGATTATCTCTTAGTCCAAACCTTATTATTATAATTACTTAGTCCTTATATACTATAAAAAATTCTCTAAACATGATGTTTATCCTTCTATTAGTTTTGGACAAGAACCTATTTTATATCTCCCTAAACACTTGCATCCTAGGCAAACATGTGTTGATGCAACTATTCATTTTCTTACACAGTTCTAGTGCTCAATATTCTATCCAATTTTAAAAATAAATGTATCCAAAAGGTAAAATTAATTAATTTAATGAAAAATATTTCCAAAATAGATTGGTATATATAAATTATTAAGCCTCATTCATTTTTCATATAAAAATCACATATAACTCACAAATAAAAATATCTAGTAATATTAAATCAAACATTCAAGTGATAAAATTTACCTTATTTGTCCCTATTTCCATATTAGTAATAAGATAAATCTTTATATAGGTCTTAACAATTTAAATAGTATCATATGAGCCATATTTTCCAAGTTAGAAGATAGGTCATTACATGTCTTCGATTATCACATATTGCACCCTTGTGCACACATAAACCAACATGTAGGTGATAAATACATCAATTTGAGTCCATATTCAGAGTAGTGTCTATGTAGGAAACACACATTTACATAGGTTGTTTTGGGATCAGATCAACACTATGATCCCACTAACCCATTTTTCCCATAGTCACTCTAAGGGTGAAGATCTAGGGTTTGATCATTTGACAAAGGGTGACATCCTATGCACATCATATAAAAACATAAGAAGAAAGGTGATAAAAAACCTAGAAGGCTCTAGTTTGTTACATCCATATCTATTAAATATTTATTAAAAATCACCTATGGTAGAGTTAAATGCTTGGGTTGATGTAATTATCTAGATTTCATGCAACCATCCAAGGCCATAAAAAATATATTTATAGTTATTGATAACTATTCTAGGATCATCATTTATTCTACTTCCAACATGTTCCTACTCAAACATGCATGAACATAGTGTATACACATAATATTTTAAAAAAATTATTGATTATGTTTAGCATGGTCATTGATGTTAGGTTGTAACTAATGTCAAAGAAAGCATGATTCATAGTGCATTAATGAAAAAGTGATCAAATTGATAGATTAGAGAATATATGGTATATGTGAAAATCAATAAGGACAAAGAAGAGGTTATGGGGCATCCATAGATGTATTGATGATGTTATGGTGTGCCATTTGATATTTTGGAATGAGAAACAATCATATTCTATCTTAAAAAATCCTAGACCATCATAGACCATCACTACACATCATGTAAACATGAATGAACTAGTAAGTTTGTGCATTTATTCTAGGTAATCAAAAATTCAACAATGGTAAAATATTATCATGGAGATGCTATCTATAGTGTCAAGAAGGTGCCCTAAATATTTGGAGTCTTGAAGTGTTTTTTATCTCAAGATATAAATATTGAAAGTTTCTCTTCCAAATTATGATGAACCAAAAACCATCAAGTTAAACTACGTTGAAGTCTAGGGTCAAATAGTCTAGATAGATATAATGGTGAACATTAATTAGATCAAGATATAATAATAAGCATTTAATATGACTAGATAAGGATCTAATGGTGTGCATGATCTTGTTAGTAGTGATCCAATAGTGCATATTTAGTCAACATATCAAAGGTTTCTCAAAATACATGTGAGGTTGTTAAGTGGTAGAAGCTCATTAGAGTTATCAAGTCAATATTCATAAAAGGCATGTTGGGATACCAAGTGGCATGATCGTGGAAGCATAGATCTAAGATAAATGGTGAGAAATGCAAGATAAAGACAAGGCTAACTGAGGAGATTGATAGAGTGTGTTTTTTAAAAATGTCTAGGGAGCATGAGATGAGGTCAACATGTCTATTGTTTAACATTCTCTCAGTGACCATTGGAATTAGAATATTCAAATTTATGAGGGAAAAATAGTTCTCAATTTTTAAGCTATATATTTTGATCCTAGATAAATTTCTTGATGCAATAAAACTCAAAATTATAAAGGACTTTAAGATGCATCCAGAGAATCTAGTTAAAAGGTCTGAATGTTTGTGCAGTCAAAGTTATGGATATTCAAATTTGAATATTTTTTCACTCAAGGTGTTTATATGTACATAATAATGTTTGAGAAATTTGTGCTTTAAAAGAAGAGTGTTTTAGTAGGAGTAATCACTTTAATATGTAATAAGGGTTATATGGAGTGGACCCATGTAATTGAAAGTGATCTTATGTTTTTTATTTTCTAGATGAAGTGATAAATGGATGAATAGGTCTCCATGAGAAATATAAGGTCTAATAAGGCCTAATTAAATAGTGTATCTACTTAAGTGTGAACCATGGATGCTATGGCTAAACTATGAAGATAGTATTGAGATTTTTGTTAACATGATATATGTCTTAGGGATTAAGTCAAGTATTATGGTTGACCGAGAAGTTGTTATTCATAAAGACTCTATAAATAGTGGAGACCAAGGCAATGGTTTCTAAACTAAATTTTTATATGTTAAGAGAGTAAAAAATAGAGGTGAAGGAAAGAGATCAGTGAAAGTGTCCTCAATGGATGGATTGAAGTACATAGCATATTGAGGATGATTAAATAAGACTAGAGAGATACAAAAAGAGTGTTTAGATGAATTATTTGTATGATAAATTTTGAGTGTATGTGATGAGTTGAAAGAGATTTTTTAAACATTATTTCTCCAATCAGATTGATCTACAATCAAAATTCTAGAGTTATCGTTTTCATAAGGTGTTGTGTGGGTGTTCAACATCTAGAACAAGTGGGTTCTTGTTCATACTTAGGGGGGGCATCTTCCTTGTGAAGTGGGTGATTCAGTAAAATGTCTCTTATTTATAATCATCTTATAGGACAAGTAGTCCATGTGTTTTCAGGCTTGAGAGTGGGTTTTATTCCCCAAGAGGGTTTCCCACATAGATCTTGTGTTATGTGTGTGATATGGCATCATATTTCTTATTTATTGTTATGAAAATCTTATATGATTTATGAATGTTTATGGTTATTGATTAAGAGTTTTAAATGATTATAATTGAAGTTTGAAATATTTTCATCATTAATTCACTCCCCCAGTGATTATACCTCTAATAATTAGTATCATAGAAGGACCTTCATTGAAAGTTTAACCACTTGAAGGTGATCATAGGTATAATGAAAGACAAAAAGGATAAGGATTTTATTCAAGGTGAACTAATATGTGATTTTTTATAACTCAAATGTTCAAGGGAAGAAAATGCATGTCTAAATGAAAATATTGAAAGATTGAATAACATGAAAGGGAGTAAAATTTCAGACCTAGCTTCCTCTATATGTTGTGAGATGCTTGCAAGCATAGATAGTTTGAAGATACAAGTAAGAATAATAGAAACAACATTAAAAAATTTACAAGTTATAGTTGATACAAATTTGAATAAAATAATGGATCAATTAGAAGGTAAATTTATGACTTATATTGATGCACTTTTTATCTAAAAATAATCAAAAATCTAGTTCTACAAAGGAATTTGTGGATGAGATGTCTTGGTGTATTGATGATCAAACAAAATGGATGATTAACATGATTAACTATAGTTATGATTTCAATGGACATTGTTATAATTATAATGAATATGGTCATAGATATAAGGATTGTACTTACTCTCCAAGGAGAATAAATGAGGTTATTTTCTATAACTACAATCAATAGGGACATATAGCCAAGTATTGAAAAAGGGACTTTTAGAAAAAAGGAATTTTAAGTTTTTGACACCATCAAATGGTTCAAGAA
This sequence comes from Torreya grandis, assembly GCA_037957365.1. Lineage (NCBI taxonomy): Eukaryota > Viridiplantae > Streptophyta > Pinopsida > Cupressales > Taxaceae > Torreya > Torreya grandis. Next base: position 1,446,916 of record JARHVA010001322.1, on the reverse strand, counting down.
AGATAAAACCAAGATTCAAATAAATAAGGAGAAGGAATGAAAGGAAGGATCCATGTTTGTACAAATTGACTTACTTAAGAGGATGAAAACAAGAAATGGTACAAAGACAATGGATGTTGAAGTCATATGATAAGAGATAAGAGGAAGTTTATTTATTTCAAAAAACACAATTTAGGTTCAATAAGGTTTGGTGACAGAAAATCTATTAACATAGTTAGGAAAGGCTTTATATGTTTGGATAATGGTTATACTAGAACTAAAAATGTTCTATATATAAAAGGTTTGAAACACAATTTTCTAAGTGTTAGCCAAATGTGCAAAAAAGGAAATGTAATGAATTTTCATGACAAAGGGTGTCAAATAAGAATTTCTGATCTCACAAATTAGTTACAAACATTCAAAAAGGTAGATAACAACTTGTATGTATTCCAATAATCTAATTATTGGAAAAGTGATTCATGAATCACTTAGAGGAAAGTTGGATTTGGCATAAAAGACTTAGACATTTTAACTTTGATAATTTGGCAAGGATCGATTCAAAATGACTAGTGAGGCATATGCCTAAAATAACTAGGATTCTTCATACTCTCTTCAAGGCATTCCTTCATGGAAAATAAGTCAAAAGAAGATACAAATCTAAGGAGTACTCTATCATAATATCATTGGAGTTGATCCACATAGACATTTGTGGACCTACGATAACTCAAGGAATTAAAGGTAATAGCTAATTTATGTTATTAATTGATGATTTAACTAGAATGATTTGGATATTTTTTCTTAAAGATAAATCAAAAGATTTTGGAAAATTTCAAGCATTCAAAGTTCTTGTTGAAAATGAAAAAGGATCAAGAATAAAGTGTGTAAGATCAGACAAAGGAGGTGAATTTTTGTCTTATGAGTTTGATGACTTTTGTGAGGAACAACGAATTAAAATAATATACTTTGCTGCTAGGATAGCCCTATAGAATGAGGTAGTTGATAGGAAAAATAAAACTATCCAAGAAATGACTAGAACCATGCTTCAAGATTCTAAACTTTTAGATGGTTTTTGGGAAGAGGCTACCAATACTTATATTTATATATTAAATAGATTCAAATTTAGATAAAATAGTGATAAGACTCCATATGAGCTATGGAGAATTAGGGAAGCTAATGTCAAGTATTTTAGAGTGTTTGGGAGCAAGTGTTTTATCAAAAGGAATGAAGAAAATATACGAAATATTGACTCAAGATCTGATGAGGGCATCTTCTTAGGTTATTCCTCCATCATTTTTTCTTATATATGTTTCAATAAGAGACTCCACAAAGTTATTGAAAGCTCTAATGTGATATTTGAAGAAGCATGAGGCATCAAGAAGCCTAGCTTTCAGATAATTAACACTACTAAGGATGTTATTTCAAATAATGAAAGCATACCTAATCAATCAGATTATGAAGAGGAAGAAGTAAGATAGGATACTAAATCCACTTCTAGGAGAATACAAAAATATCATCTAGTTTCCCAATTTATTAGAGATGTGAATTCTAGTTTACAGACTAGGAGAAGAAGGTTGATCAATTAGAATTGACAAGACATAACTTTGTTATCCAGGATTGAACCTAAAACTTTCTTAAAAGCTAACAAATATTATAACTAGATATTTTCCATAAAGCAAGAACTCAATCAAACAGTAAAAAATCAAACATGGGATTTGGTTCTTAGGAAAAAAGACAAAAATGTGATAGGAACTAAGTTGGTTTTTAGAAACAAGATGAATGAGAAAGGAGAGGTCACATGAAATAAGGCTAGAATGGTGTGTAAAGGATATGATCAAATTTAAGGAATATATTTTGATGAGACATTTGCTCTTGTAGCAAGAATATAAGCAATTAGACTCTTTCTATCATATGCAATCTTCAAAATTTCAAGGTTTACCAAATGGATGTGAAATCTACATTTTTCAATGGTAACTTAGATGAAGTTTATATTGAGCCACTTGAAGATTTTTTAATGAAAAGTAATTAGGACTATGTTTACAAACTAAATAAGGCTTTATATGGTCTTAAAAAACCTCTTAGAGCTTGGTATCATATATTAGACAAGTATATATTTATCTAAGGATTAAAAAAGGGGATAGTTGATAGTAATTTATATATCAAGACTGATGGAACTCATCAATTACTAATAGTATTCTATGTTGATGACATAATATTTGGTTCTAACAATGACAACATGAGTAGAGAGTTTGTAGATGCTATGAATATTGAGTTTTAAATGTCAATGCTATGACAACATTATTTCTTTTTTGGATTACAAATTAGCCAACTTAATGAAGGGATAATCATTTCATAGGAAAAATACATCAAAGATATGCTAAGAAAGTTTGACATGTTGGATTGTAAACCAATGAGTACTCCAATGATCACTAGATGCAAGTTATGTAAACAAGATTGGATGTCTCCTATACTCTACTACTTCTAAGCTTGATATCATGTAAGCAGTGGGCCTTTTAGGAAGGTTTCAAGATGATCTTAGAGAACCTCACTTGAAAGTAGTCAAAAGGATCTTTAGATATCTCAAGATCATAATAGAGTATAGTATATGGTACCCTAAGAGTAAAGACTTTACTCTAAAGACATACAATGATGTAGATTTGGTAGGATGTGTAGATGATAGAAGGAGTACCACTGGTGGTGTGTTCTTCATGGGTTGATGCTTAGTGTCTTGCTTAAGAAAGAAGCAAGCCTCTATATCTCTATAAATATTAGAAGCTGAGTATATATTTGTTTCTTCCTATTGTAATCAGGTAATGTGGATGAACCAAACCTTAGAAGATTATAAGGTAAGACAAAATGGACCTTGTCCCCTCTATTACAATAATACTAGTGAAATCGTTATCTCTAAGAATTTTGTTATGCACTCAAAAACTAAGAAAATTCATATTATATATCATTTCTTAAGAGAAAAATAAAGTAATAAAAATTTTAAATTAGAATATGTGTCTAAAAATGAGAACTTGCAAAAATTATGACTAAACCATTGATAAATTCCACATTTGAGTATTTAAGACAAAGTTTGAGAATCATCTCCTTGTTTATGAATCATTAAAAAAAGGTCATTTGAGTAGGAGGATAATGTGTTTTCATACTATTTATATCATGAAGGAGGTCTCATAGTTTTGTATATGAGAAATTTGTGTATGTCATGGAGTTCTTAGTGTTTTGAAGATGAGATGGTTCCATTAGAGTGTTTTAAAATTTGTTTGAAGTGTTGCTAGTAGACCTATTTCATTGAGAGGACTTATTGAAGATGATCTTTTTTATATAGAGCATGGAGTTAAGGGGAGCTAGATCAAATAGTTTGAAAGGATTGAATAGATGTGCATAATGTTAGGGGGAGCTTTCTAATCTTTGTGAATAATTTGTCACATCTAAGGATCAAAGAAGTCTAAATTGAAATTGTTGCATGTCAAAGGGGGAATAATTGTTTCATATGCTATAAATAATTTAAGTATCCTAAGCATATTAATAATATTTGAATGCATACCTGATGTTAAGGAATGATTATTGTCATGTTGAGGAAAAGACCCATTGTCATTGATGGAAAAAGGGGAGAAAGAACAGGATGAATGAGTTCAAATAAAGACATTCTAAGGGTGTTTCACCATCAATGACAAAGGGTGAGATTTTTGAGCATGTTCATTGATTTTAGGTTGTCATTGATGTCCAAATGAGCCTGATTCATTGTGAATTAATGACAAAGTGATCATGTTTATAGATTGGAGAATATATGGCATATGTGTAGATCAATAAGGATAAAGAAGAGGATATGAGGCATTAACAAATGTATTGAAAAAGTTTGTGTGTTTTTTGATCTTTTGGAATGAGAAACATGCATATTATAGCTTAAGAGAAGCCAGACCATCATAGACCATCACTACATGTCATGAAAAGATGAGTGAACAAGAGAGTTTGTGTATTTATTATAGGTACTCAAAAAGTCAATAGTGGTCAAAGATTTTCATGGAGATGTTGTCTATAGTGCCAAGAAGGTGCCCTAAAGATTTGAAGTCTTGAAGTATTTTATATATAGATATATAAATATTCAAAGTTACTCTTACATATTTTGATGGACCAGAAACCATCAAGTTTAACTACGTTGAATTCTAAGTCAAATAGTCTAGATATATCTAACGATGAGTGTTAATCAAATTAAGATCTAATGATGAGAATTTAATATAACTAGATAAAGATCTAATGGTGCACATGATCTTGTTAGTAGTGGTTTAACAGTGCATATTTAGTCAATATGTCAAAATTTTCTTAGAAAAATCATGAGGTTGCCAAGTGGCAAGTGGTAAAAGCTCATTGGAGTCAACAAGTTAATGTGCACAAAAGGCACATAGGGATACCAAGTGGCATGATATTGGAAGAAAAAATATAAGATCAACAATGAGCATTATAAGATAAAGCCTAGGTTAATCTAAGGAGATCAACAGAGTTCATTTATTCAAAATTTATAGGGAGCATGATATGAGGTCAACATGTCTGATGTGTAGCATTTACTCAGTGATTATTGGAATTTGAATATTAAAATTAATGAGTGAAATTAGTTCTAAGTTTTTAAGCTATATATTTTGATATAAGACTAATTTATTTATGCAGTAAAAAACAAAGTTGTCAAGGACTTCAAGGTGCATCTAGAGAATCTAGTTAAAATGTCTATTTGTGAAGTCAAATTTATGGAGCTTCAAAGTTGATTATTTGTTTATTCATGGTGTTTTTATGTATATAATAATGTTTGAAATATTTTTAATTTATTATAAAAGTGTTTTGGTGGGATTAATCACCTGAAGATGACATAAAGGTCATATCGAGTGGACCCATGTAATTGAAAGTGATCTTAGGTTCTTAATTTGCTTTATCAAGTTCTAAATGGGTGAATAGGTCTCTATGAGAATTATAAGGGTTATTAAGGCATAATTGAAAGGCATAGATACTTAAGTGTGAGCCATGGATGCTATGGATGACCTTTGGGGATAGTATTAAGCTTTATGTTAGTATGATAGATGTCTTGAGGGTTAAGGCAAGTATTATGGCTGACCTAAAAGTTGTTATTCATGAAGACTCTATAAATAGTGGAGACCAAGGAGTTAGAGAGCTATAAATGATGTCATGGAGGTGTCCTAGTTAGTGGATGAAGTTACTTGATATTCTAAGCTACAATGATAAAGTGTGTAATATGTTCATCATAGTACGATTCAAGGAATCTTGGTCGATCCTTAGTTTTGGCATGGCTAGAGATGTGTAGAATGAGTATGGTGATTTTAGCATGTGAAAAGGGTCTTATAAGAGGTTTTATATTATTTTAATTATTATTTTCATGTATTAATTTTTTATGGTTAATCTTTTTTTTCATCTAGACATTTTGGGTCTAGTAGGAAAAAATATAAGTAGGTAGTTTGCTGACATTACTATTAACACATGTGGATGAGTCAAGGGGAGTTGGTCATATGGTTATGATCACATTTGTGCCTAGTTTTTATGTGATCAATTTTATTTCATGAAATGAATCATTATAAAATATATTCAACTGAAAATTTGGGCTCCCATGTAGTTTGATAGTGTTTTCCCATACTTAGCCAAATTTACATGAGGCAAGAAAGAACCAAGTAAGTAGTTTGGTGATGCATATCTCACACATGTGAAGGTTCAAGGAGAAAATGATAATATGGGTTTTTTTATTTTTATTAATATTTGATTTTTTATAAATGTTATATCATGTAATGAAGTGTGTCAAAATTTATGCATGTTTAAAGTTGTCCTCCCAGACAAGTTTTTGGCATAGTTGGCTTTATGGCAGAAAAATTTTAGTGAGCATTTTAATATCATTATATCTCAAATGTGTGAGGGTTTCAAGAAAATATTGACACATTATTATATTATCATATGTGAGGATATCATATTGTCAAAATTTTAGAATATGCATTTGAGTGAAGCAAAATATATGGAGGTGTGAAGTTGGCCTTCCAAGTAGATAACAATGGTTCCTATACTTAGTCTATTTTGCATGATGTTAAAGATCAGGACCAAATGAATATATAATGGCTTATGGGAGATCATACATTGAATATATATGGTGCACATCAATTTAAATATGTGAAATTGGTTTTTGGCTAATAGAGATAAATATCAAGCTCCTTACAAAAGGATCAGTGTAGCATGTTTGTTACAAGGTCTTATGAAGCAGTGAGCTGAGTACAAAAGATTGATGGTTACTGTTAAAATTTATTAGAAGGAATGTGAGGTTTAAAAGTCTCTAGATAATGGGGGTTATAATCAAGATCAAATGATGAGTGATATAAGATAAAGACATGGCTGATCTGTAGAGATCCATAGTGCACATTGAGTCAATATTATAAGATTGCATGAGATGAAGTCAAATGTTTAAGATTTAACATTTGAAATTGGAGAACTATGAGTTAAACATAGAGATTAATACAATAATATTTATTTTTCATGAATTATATAAATTATCAAGGATACAAGATGCGAGCATAGTGTTTGATGTTTAACTATGAGTGTTTGAATTCAAATATTTGAATTTAAGAAAGGAAAAAATAATGCTCAATTTATGTGCCATAAATTTTGATCTATGCATAGTTTAACCATGATATAAATATAAAATATTAATATGAATCAATTTTTCATTTAATTAACCTAATTTTTAAATCCATAAGTGTGTAACGTCAAATTTATGAAGGTCCAAGGTTGATTGTGTGTTTGACTATGTTCTGTAAGTAACCCAAGAAGGGTAAGTAAGATCATTCTGATGTTGTTTCAATATTTCATGATGAATTAGATATTTGGTAGTGTTATAAACTCCATGAGGACCATATATGTTTATTATTAAGGTTTGAACAATCATATAAAGTATGAACAAAGGTTTATAAGTTGATTGTGTATTCATTCATGGTGATTATGTGCATATAATGTTGATTGAGAAAATTATGCTTAAGAAAAAAGGTACTATGATCATTTGAGGATGTAAAATGGGTCATTTGGAATGGTTCCATTCAGTTTTTAGTGGTCTTATGTTCTTATTTTTATCGAAGAAGTGTCAAAGAGGTGAATGGGTCTCTATAGGACCTAAGAGGTGACTTAGGCTTATTTGAAAGAGAGTTGTGCTTAAGTGTGACCCATGTAAGATGCCTTAAGGGTGAAGGCATGTGTTATGGACAATAGGAAAGATTTTTATCTTGATAATAATGATATATCTATAAATGGTGAAACCAAATGTGTTGGTTTCTAGACTTGTGAGTGAGACTAGTGAAAGGTGTAATGTGAGATTTGTGGAGCAAAGTATAGGAGGTAGAGTGCCTAGTTGATGAGTTGATGACTAGAGAATATTTTGAATTTGTATATGACCTATAGGTCATATTTATGATGTCATAATAGTAATTTTCAATATTTATGATATGTGAATAGGTTTGAGTGTGCATATGAAGATAGTTTGAGTGAAAAAGGAGAGAGATTATGGTTTGCCTATGTGAGAGGCCTATATGAGATAGAGAGGAAGTATATGCAAGGTTATATAATTAGATATCAATAATCAGGTGTTTAATTAATTGGTTCTAAGGTGGAGGTGTTCATCTCATAAGAGGGTCTAAAGGACATGATCTTCTTGAGGGGTAGTTACTCTTTATGAAATAGGTGTTTCACTAAAGGCCTTAGGTCAAAAGGACTTAACCAAGGTTGATGGTTAGAAATAATTGATCAATATCTTATTTTTAATCTCTTATAAGACAATTAGTCCATGTTTTGTAGGCTTGATATTGGGTTTTATTACCAATGAGGGTTTCCCATATGAATTATGTATTATGTGTATGATCTTATGTATGCATTGAATGAATGAGTTCTCTTGCTAATGTTTCTTGATCAAGTTGATATATTATGATCATCTAATAGTTTGAAAGAATTAAAATTGAAATATATAGACTCACTTATTCAATCCCTCTCTCAGTTATTGTACTTCTAACAATTGGTATCAGAGTGGGTTTTTTAGAGGAAACTTAACATCTTAAAGGAGATCTTAAGTAGGTAAAAAGATGGCCAAAATGTTGAAGAAAGAGACTACATAGTGGAAGGTTGTGATCAAGGAACTTGAAGAGTAGATATATAATTTGAATAAATATGCCAAAGAAGATGAGAATCTTATCAATAATCTCAAGGTTAAGCTAGTAGATGCCAAGACAAGTTTGTGTTCAAAATAAAAGGACATCATGTTTGAAAAAGAAACTTTCCATAACAATATAAAAGATGATAGTAAGGAAGAAGAAGTTAATATATAAGCTAAGTTCATGAGTACACTTGGTGAACTAAAGGAACAAAAGAAGAGGAACCATAAAATGGGGAATACAATCAAAGGTATTGAAGCACAATTTAGCTCTCTTAAGGGAAGTTTGTTAGGCAAGACTAAGAAAGATGAGAAGAAATATCAATTAAATATCAAATATATTGAAGTGAAAGTATATATATTGAAATACATCTCCAATAAGGCCAAATAAAATGAAGAAAAGATCAGTATTCTTAAGGATTGGTTAAGTATTGTAAGTGAAAATTTGATAGAGATAATAGATGAGTACACTCTAATAAATATTGAGATGGAGTCATTGAAGAGTGAGCATGATCTTGTTATAGTAAAGTTGGATAAGCTTTAAAAGAATCATGAGAAGCATGAGTATGTCAAGGAGGATAAAATATTTGAAAGTAATGAAAGAAGGCCTATTAGACAACCAAATGCTTCAAGGTATGTTGGTTTATTCCATGGTCACTATTTTACATGTAATAAGTTTGGTCATAAAGCTAAAGACTGTAGAAGGAAGTTAGTCAATAAGGAGTTCTCATGGAGCCTTGAAAGAAGAAGCAATTGGTCTTGGAGAAATAATATCTTAGATCAATCAAGAGCAAAGAAAGAATTAGATATGAAAAAGATACATAATGTGTCTTCTATCCAGATATAAAAGGAAGATCACAATCATCATCAAACAAAAGGTATGAATGATCTTCTTTGTTTCAAATTTCATAAAGATGGTCACATTGCTAGATACTAAAAGAATAGGGTGAATGAGTTCTTAAAGAAAAACAAGGTTAATGGATCTCCTAATATGCAAGGAAGGGGCAAAACATGGATTTAGAAACCTATGTCTATTAGGAGAGATCAGTTTGAAATGAAGGATGGTTTGTTTTCCTGATAAACAAAATGGAAAATAAAGAGTTTCTATTGACAAAATTTACTGACAAATCTAAAGAAAAGAATGAAATCAAGGATTTAGTCAAAGTCAAGCAAGACTTCAAGTCAAATGAGATTATGAAGATATGGGACTCTCCATAGGTTTTGGAATTTTAGGATCTCTATGTTAATGGGGTGTCTCTCTCTAAGATTCAAGGAGAAACTTTACAAAAAAATGAAACATGGTGTATGTTGGTTGGGTCTTGATTGTTGTTGAAATACAAAAAAGGTTACGATATGTGTTGGCTTACTGTGAAGGACTTTGTTGATTTGTAGACCTATGTGTCATGTTTGTTTTTAGTTTTTGAAAAACTAGCTCAATGAATTAAAGTCATTGAATTGAGGCTTTGATGTATACAAACCCTAAGGTCTGTGTTCATGATGCTAATGACTCAATTTTGGTATATGAAGCCAAGTGAACATTAGGAGGAGAATATGATCAGTTGGTGACATGCTTGTAATGCATGGTTGAGCTTAGTTTAGTGTTATTTATCATGAAATAATGTTGGAAGTATGTACAAGGTCTAAAATTAGGGAATGTTAGTTTTCAAGTTTTTGATTAAGGATGATGTGGTGTCAAAATATTCTATTACATAAGAAAGACTAAAGACAAAGTTGATATGGAAGATGATGAAAATGTATTGTCTTATATATGATATCATGAATAAGGTCTCTAATTTTTATATATGACAAGTTGTGTATGCCATGGAGCTAGGGGGAACTAAATTAGATAGCTTGAGGATCTTTGTATAAACAAAGGGGGACCTGTGTAATTGGTTAGATTCTAAGATCAGAGGACTATGTGCTCTTAGGTTTATTTATCTTGTTGTAGGTTAAAATCCATGGTATATGAATTTAAGGTTCTCAAAGATACGGAAGCTCAAAACTTGGTCCAAAATAGTGTAATGGTTATATCCAAGTGTATAATAAGTTTTAGAGGTGTACATTGACCAGAAGGAGGTTTGTTAACTCTATTTGTTTTGAGATTCTATGGTTTTGGGATCTACTAGAAAAGTGGGTTGCCTTTTGGTTTGAGGTTTGAGGCTTATTAATATATTGAATTGGAAAAAAAAAAATCTTCACATAGATTTTAAGGTTTGTGTTTTTCAAATTATTCTTGTTTTTATCAAGATGGAGGCCTAATTGGGTAGTAGGTTTTTGAAGGAAGTATGTTGTAGAGGATGAGATAGGTGATTAAAATTGGTGTAATTAAGGGGGAATATGATAGTGATCCATATATGAAGTATGAGGTCTTGATAGTGTGTCTATTAAAAGTTGTGGGATTTGAAAGTTCTAGGTAGGGCTACAAGGAGACTAGATAGGCCTTGTAAGAAGAGAGTTTTTTGTTTAGTTTCTCCAAAAGATCAAGGAATGAGTATTTCAAGGAGAGTTATTAGGTTTTATTAGTGAATTTTTTATATTTTATGAGTGGCATTAAGTTATATTGGTGGTCCTTGAGGTGGTTTGAGAGAGAAGGCTAATATGCCTATGTGGTGATTCTTCATGTTGTATGAAGATTTGAAGACCATCAAGATATGTAATGGATTAGAAATATTAGGGGAAGTCCTTATCAGATTTTTTTGGTAATTTACATCAATATTTCAATGTTTTATGTGTATTTTCTTCATTGGTTGGAATGCTTGGTTGAAGTGAGTTTTGGCATGGAGCAAGAGGAAGTTGTCAAAGCAAGAAGAGGTAGGATCAAGGTAAGAGGGAGTTTGTATAATATTTATAACATGTTCCTATCCTATTGGTATTATTTTTAGGTCCTTATTATTAATTTTTTTCCCACTTTGTCACTATGTCAAAGGGGGAGAAAGTTCCTATTGCGAGAGTGCTTGAAGAGAGAGAAGAAAGGTAAGTTGTATATTGATGGGTGTTGACATCAATGATAAATGAGATATTTTTGGAGAGTTGTAAATTATTTCATGGAGGTGTCTTTTTGAGTGGATGAAGTGCCTTGATATTTTAAGTGATAATGACAAAGTGTGAATGTGTTTATCCTAGTATGCTTGAAGGAGGCTTGGTTGATCTTTAGTTTTAGCATGGATAGAGATGTTTAGGATGATTATTGTGATTTGAGAATGTTCAAGGGGTAATATAATAGCTTTTATATTATTTTAATATTTTTTTGGATGTATTTATTTCATCTTGTTGATCATTATTTTCATCTAGACATTTTGGGTCTAGTAGTAAAAAATCTAAGTAGGTAGTTTATTGATGTTACTATTGCCACATGTGGATGAGTCAAGGGGAGTTGGTCATATGGTTGTGAAAAAATTTGTGCCTAGTTTTTTTGAACTCAATTTCAGGTCATAAAATGAAGTGTGAAAAAATATATGCAAGTACAAAGTTGGGATCCCAATTAGTTTGATAGTGTTTTCCCATACTTAGCCAAATTTGCCTGAAGCAAGAAAGAGCCAAGTAAGTAGTTTGGTGATGGCATATCTCACATGTGTGAAGGTTAAAGAAGAAAATGATTATATGGGTTTGTTAAATTATATTCCTAGTTTATTTTTTATAAATTATAGATCATGTAATGAAGTGCATCAAAATTTTGCATGTTCAAAGTGGGCCCCCCAAACAAGTTTTTGACATAGTTGGCTTTGTGGTAGAAAATTTTGAGTGAACATTTTAATGTCATTATATCTCACACATGTGATGGTTACATGATATTATTTACACATGGTTACATGTGAGGGAAAATTTTAGAACATGCACTTGAGCAAAGAAAAGACATGGAGGTGAAAAGTTGGCCTTCCATGTAGATAACAATGGTCCCCATACTTAATCTATTTTGCATTATGTTAAATAATAAGACCAAATGAATATATAATGGCTCAAAAATTATATTAAAATTAACATATATGATGCATAAAAAATCAAATAGGTCAAATATTTTATTGTTTAAGAGAGATAAAGGTCAAGCTCCTTATAAAAGGATTAACGGAGCATGTTTGTTCCAAGGTCTCAAGAAGTAGTGAGATGAGGACAAGTGCTAAATGGTTAATGGTAAGAATTCTTAGAAATAAAATTAGGGTGACAAGTGTCATGATAATGGGTGTTATGAGCAAGATCAAATTGTGAGTGTTATAATATAAAGACCTAGTTGATCTGCATAGATTGACGGTGCACATTGAATCAATATTTCAAGATTGCATGAGATGAGGTTAAATATTCAAGGTTTAACATTTGGAATTGGTGAAATATGAGTTAAAGGTTGAGATTAATAAAATAATATATATGGTGTGTGATTTTTATAAATCATTGAGGACACAAGATGCAAGCATAGTGTTTGATGTTTAACTGTGAGAGTTTAAATTCAAATATTTGAATTTAACAAAAGAAAAACTAATGCTTAGTTTATGTGACATAAATCTAGATATATGTAGAATTTAACCATGATTTAAGAATAAAATATGAATATGAATCCATTTATCATATAATGAACCTAATTTTAATATCTAGAAGTGTGTACATTCAAAGTTATGAAGGTCCAAAATTGACTGTGTTTGACTATGTTATGCGAGTAACCTAAAAAGGGTAATTGAGCTAATTATAAAGTTATTTTGATGTCTCATGATGAATTAGATAGTTTTTATTTTTTTAGTATCCATTAGGAGAATATGTGTGAATTATTAATGTTTTAACAATCATATAAAGTATGAAAAAATGTTTACAAGTTGACTATGTATTCATTCATGGTGATAGTGTGCATAGAATGTTGATTGAGCAAATTATGCTTAAGAAGAAAGGTAATATGATCCTTTAAAGATGTAAAATGGTTCATGTGGAATGGTTCCATGCATTTTGGATTGGTATTATGTTATTATTTTTATTGGAGAAGTGTCAAAAATGTAAATCGGTTTTTGTGGGACCTCAAAGGTGACTTAGGCATATTTGAAAGAAAGTTGTTCTTAAGTATGACCCATGTAAGATGACTTAAAAGGTTAAGGCATGTGTTTTGGATGATAGGAAATATTTTGATCTTGATAATAAATACATATCTATAAATTATGAAACTAAACGTGTTGGTGTTATATGAGAGTTGTGGAGTGAAGAAGAGGTAGAGTGCCTAGCTGACGATTTGAGTAGAGAAGATTCTTGACTATGTGTATGACCTATAGATCATATTTATGATGTCATAATATTTATATTTTAGATTGATGATATGTGAAGAGGTTTGAGTGTGCATATGAAGACATTTGAGTGAAGAAGGAGAGAGATTGTGGCATGCCTATGTGAGAGGCATGTATGAGCTAGAGAGGAATTTTGTGCAATGCTAGTTAATCAAACATCCATCATCAAGTGTTGAAGATATCAGTTCTAAGGTGGAGGTTTTCATATCTTAGGAGGATATAAAGGACTTTATCTTCCTTAGGGTTAGTTTCTCCTTGTCAAATAGCTGCCTTAATAAAGGCCTTAGGTTAGAATGACTTAACCAAGGTTGTTGGTTAGAAGGACTTGAAAAATCTCTTGTTTGTAATCTCGTATAGGACAAGTAGTCCATGTGTTATAGGATTGAGAGTGGGTTTTATTCCCCATGAGGGTTTACCACAAGAACTATGTGTTTTGTATGATTTTGTGTATGCATTAAATGAGTGAGATATCTTTATAATGTTGCTTGATCAAGTTGATATATATTGATTATCCAATAGTTTGAAATGATTGAAAATGAAATATCTAGGCTCACTAATTCACCACCCCCCAACTCTCAATGATTGTACCTCTACCATGAGACAATGGTTTTTAGACTAAATATGCATATGTTGAGAGAGAAAAAGATAGAGGTAGAGGAAAGAGAATAGAGTAAGTGTGCTTAGTGAATGGACTAAGATATATAGAGGATTGAGGTTGAGAGAAGAAAATTAGAGAGATCCAAAAGGAGTGTTTGGATGCATTGATTATATGATCAAGTTTTTCTATGTGTGATGAGTTTAAAGAGATGTGTTAAACATTATTTCTCTAATCAGATTGATCTATAATTAGAATTCTAGAGTTGTTTTCATAAGGTATTGTTTGGATGCTCAACATTTTGAACAAGTGGGTGCTTCTTCATACTTATGGGTGGGTGTCCCTTGTGAAGTGGGTGCTTCACTAAAATGTCTCTTATTTTTAATAATCTTATAGAACAAGTATTCCATGTGTTTAAAGTCTTGAGAGTGGGTTTTATTCCCCAAGAGGGTTTCCCATGTAGATCTTGTGTTATGTGTGTGATCTTGCATCATCTTTCTTAGTAATTATTATGAACATCTTGTATTATTTATGAATGCTTATGGTCATTGATTAAGATTTTGAAAGGATTGAAATTCAAGTTTGAAATATCTTGCATCACTGATTCACCCCACTCTCAGTAATTATACCTCTAATATATTATTAACACTTTGTATCTTATAGGAACCCATTGAGTCTCAATCTCTCTGAGTACATTCCCTAAGGGGTGTATAGGGAAAGGTGGGGTAATACCATATATTATTTATAGGATTGTTTCCCATTTTTCCACTTTTTATCTACACACTTTTTTTCCTAAAACCATTATCCCTATGTTTATTCTTCTCTATAGAATCCTTTCTAGTCATTTTTTACATTTTATCCTCTTCTTCCTCACCTTAATCCATTTTTATCAATCAGCTGTGCTAGGTTGATTGGGTCAACCCTATATATTTTTAGGTTATTTTCACTTAGGAATTAGTTTAGCCATTGGATAACATAGCTCATAACCTAGTGAATTATTATCCAAAATTGTGCTAGGTTGATTGGGCCGACCTTATTGGCTAAAAATATTGTAATAATGGTTAAATCTACCTGTATATACAATTTTATTTCCATCATTAATTATGAGAATAATAACAACTAAGAGAGACCTAACTTCTACTTATTAGCCATTCTACTTGAGAAGTGAATCTCGGGGTTCCATACTTTCTTTGGAGATACTAATATTGTCTTATGGATAAGTATTTTGGATGCATTGATAGGTTGTATAGCCTAGAGCTAATTTATCTTTGTCATCCTTACATACCAAAAACACTTATTACAAAGGACATTGGCTAAGGGAGAGATTGAGGCTCAATGGGTTTGTCTTCAAATGCAAGTACTCCTAACTTTGTTTTCTCATTTGTAAGAGTAGATAGATATGTATTTGTACTTCTCTTCCATGAATTAGGATTTTGTATACATTAATGTGAGTAAATGTCTCTTATGCATGTTTAGTTTTATTTTTTATAATCCCCACTTTATGCCACAAGATTTGGTGACAACTGGATTAGATTTACTTTACTTTTTATTAGTTTAGGTGAAATATCAAAACTTAGGACCCCCATAGGGTTATTACATGGTTGTAATTTATTGGAGGATTTGGAACCCTCCCTAGCATGGTGTATTATGTTAATAAATACCCTAATTGGGTCTAGTCGATACTCATATTGGTCATGTTCCTACTTAAAAAATGTGTCCCCCATCAAAAGTGTATGGTATGATCTATCCTCTATAAGTTATGATTGATTTATAGATATGATTCATTTCTAATTTCATACATTATAGTGAACTTGACATGAATCTAACCATTGTAAGTTTTTCTTCATTTATTTGATCATTTTATTTTTCATATATTTGTGATGTTAGATTGACGGTATCAACACAATACTAAATTCTATGCATGGGTTTAAAACACATCTACATTAAAATGACTCTATTTTATCTGTGTAGGTTTTCCAAAATTTGAGTTCACACTAATAGGTTGACCTAGTCAACGTTGTATATTTTAAAGCATCAGAATAAACAAACTAGGTTAACCCAGTTGACCCTATACATTTTCAAGCTATCAACAATAGGCTTCTATAACACATGGTTGACCCAATTAACATAGTTAGTAGAATTTTCAAGTATAAATCAAGGTTATCAAAAACAATATTATTCTTCTTTGTATCCTCCAACCCACCAAGGTTTCTTTCTATCCTTCTTTTTAATTAATATCAATTGTTACATTTCTATTTTTCATATTTTGTAGTCTTTAAACCTACCATTGTACAGTCAACTAAGTTGATCCTGTTGACGTAGTTATGAATTATGTGTGTAGTATGGAAATCTAGGTCAACTGTATCAATGTAGTTCAATTTCAAAATAAATTCTTCCATAGTTCATAGGGGACACTATTGACCCTATTTTGTATTCTCTATATACACCATCAACTAAATTTAACACTATATTATGTTTCAAAGTTAAAATTAACCCTTATATATTAGTAATTAGTTCACACTTTCATTTCTTGTTGCTTTCATGCTTATAATAGATCAATGGTATAACTAGGTGGTTTTCAATATACCATTTAGCTACACTATTTTATATTTTATGCACACAATACCAAATCAAAAAATATTAAAACACATTTTAATAATTGTGTATCCAAGGGCAAGCTACTTAAATTTCATCACCAAAGGGGAAGTCGACCTAGTTTTTTAGATAAGTATAAAAACATGGATAATGGTATATTTTGGCTAAGAACTCAACACCCTTATTGCTATGGTGTGTGAAGTTAGGGTGTAGGACCCAATACCAAACTTGTAACATTACCAATACAATGCCTTTTCAACCCAAATGTCTTGAAACCATCCTTAGATTGATTTATATTTCCTTACTTATAACCAACTTCCTATCACTTCTAAAAATATACTCTAATAATCTAACAACATTCAGGTTAACCATTGATTTAGATTTTACTTTTGAAGTTGATTATTTAGTCTTTGCTCAATTGTATGTTGTATTACAAAAAATTGCATTAGCCAGCATTAGTGCAAGGTTTTGTGTTATGTTCCTTAATTGGATCATTAATCTAATTTATTGTGTGTTTCATTTCATTTCTTACTTTCCTAATTACTTGAAAAAAAATGCTTGTCTCAATATAAAGTCATTTTTGTCAACATGATCTTTTATAGACTATCTATTTTCCCTGTCTATTGTTTTAGGTCAACCTAGTTGACCTTTTACACTTTTTTAGCCTCTATCTACTATGTTAGGTTGACCTAGTCAACTCTATATAGTTTTTAGGACCTACTTTTTATGCTAGATCGACCCAGTTGACTTTGTATAGTTTGTTGTCAGTTTCTATTTCCTTGATTTTGCATCTCTCTTGCCTTGTTTAGTCATTCTCCTTCATCATGAAATATTTGGTTGAATACAATACTAATTTAAATTCAATAAACATTATGAGTTTTACCAACCCTCATTGGGTCTTCCATAAGTAGATTAGGGATCCTCTCCTAGATGAGAGTCATGTTCATATACCCACTCACATAATGAACTATGGGACCCCTCCTCATTCTTCTTCATAGCATAATCCTCTCTTCTCACTTGAATATCAACTCAAATTAGAGTATACCCTTGAAATGCTCTTATTTATATCCAAATTTCCTCAACATTAAGGAAAATATCCTTCTACCATTTACCATCTCATGATTAGTGGTCAAAATGAAGAACACCATTCACCTTCTCCCACATTCTCACATAGATTTAGGGTACTAATTTATTTTATTATCAACCTCTTCCATTGATTATGACCCCTTATAATACTATTATTTATTCCTCTTTGACTTATTCTACCTACATACCTAGTATATCCACTAACATGGTAGGTTCTACATCTAGTGGGCCTATCCCAAGACCCACTCTCCTTAACCCTTCCCAAGGTAATCATTTTCTACCCAAGGTAATCATGATTTTATTGATTCCTTGTCCCATCCCTTCACTTGTCCATCCTTTTCCACACAATGAAAATTTACCACTAGTGCCTCACATTCTCATAGTTCATCTCAAGATCCTACCAACACCAATAGTGGTACACAAGCCACTCCTTCCAACTCTAACGCTTCAAATAATGCTAAAAATGCTAATCAAACCCACTAAATCTTGTTACAAACACTTAATCAAATGAATAATTTTCAATCTCATAATAAAGATCAAATGATGAGAATGTAAAATCACCTTATCCATCTTCCAATTCATCCTTAACCAACATCTTCAATCATACATAATTAAAATGTTCCCCCACCTCCTCTTCAAAATTTCCAAGGAAATCTCATACATCAACCTCCTTTAGTCAAAAAAACCATTAATCATCTTTAAAATGAGCCTCTTACCACTCAAATTGATAATATTGATACAAGAGGTATAAACCCTACCATTTATTATAATGGGTCAACTGATCCTACTCTTTATCTCAAAACATTTGGAAATCTCTATAAAGATTGGGTTAAATTTAATACCTTTTACACAACCAATCTCCTATCCAAAGCCATCATGGGTGATGATTTATATTGGTATAACCAGCTTAAAACTCATTTTATTACTATTTTGGAAGATCTAGTAAATGATTTAGTCCAAGAATTCTAAACTAGTGATCTTCCTGAAAACATTGTGGCCCACTTTATAAATTGTAACAAATTTGAAAATGAAACTTCCCAAGATTTTCATAAGAGGTGGAAAACATTTTCCAATAAATGTGAACAAAACATGGCTAATTATAATCTTTTCCATCTCTTTACCAATGCTCTTTTTACCAAGTTACAATATCAAGTCCACACTCTCTCTCCACATACCTTAAAGGAGGCTATTGACCAATAAAAATGTCAATATTTCCTTATGCATCAATTCAAGCCACCCTAGCCTTCTACAGGTCCTCACATCTTACTCAAGAATAAAAATCATAATGCTACCAATGATGGCATCATGGAATCTTGTGATACTATTCACACTATTCAAGATGTTATTCCTACCTAATCATTGGAACTAGCTCCCCCTTATTAACAATACACCAATCCTCATTTATGTTCACCTAATAACATTAATTTTCATAAACACGTATCCTTAGTTGAATTACTAGAACATCTACCTAAGCCTCTACCATGAGAAATTGATCCCACTCATCTTATGAAATCCTAGTATGATCCCAACAAATTTTTTTTAGTTTCACTCTAGTTGGGTTCATTATCATGAGACATGTAGGCATATTCATAATTTATCTATGGATTTTCTTCTTGTTCCTAATTTTTATCATGATTCTATCATTTGAAAATGTCAAAAAGCCTATGACATTGCTTTTAAGGATCATGAAACACATACTAAATATCAAGCCTTGAATCAATCTAATGCTCATTTAACTATCTATAAAGACCCTCTTCTTAATCATCAACCTAATCAAGATACCCAGGATAAGTCAACCTCTTCCACCAATAATGTATAAATTATTTTTGACCCCACTTTTGAAGATAATGTGGCTAATATGACTATTATGCAAAGGGTGGTTACTTTTATTGATCCTCAACCTATCTACACTCCACCATTGTCTCACACATTTTGTGTTATCTAGGATTCTTCTCAAACTCACTTAAATGAGTTGGGGCAAGATGAACTTATAACATTTGAAGATGAACCAATTATAATTCATCCCTTGAATAACACTTCCCATTCTATTTCTACCATCCCTCTATCTTCTCTACCTAACACTAATGATAATCAAACTTGTATCAACACTTCATTTACCAACTCTCAACCTACACCTGAACCAACTACTTATCATTCTCAAAATAATTTACAAACTTTTTATAAACGTTATCCTTCTTATAAAAATAAATTCTATTGCACTTTGGATCCTCCTTCTGAGGACCTTATTAATCACTATGCACCTATTTCTAGCAGCCTTCTTATGGGTTATGATGAGTGGAATACAATCATGGAAATCACTAGAATCCCATCCCAAATTCCATTAATTGAGATTATGAGGACCTATTTTCATCATCAAAATTATCTTATGCAACTCTTGTTTAAAATTAACATCCCTCATTCTCCCCTAGCAGGATGTGAAGTAACCTTATCTAGATCTGAAGATAACATATTAAAACAATGTGAAGAAATGTCCATCCATGTTGACAAAATAATAGACACTTATCTTTACTTAAAAATTCCCATTGATTTTATAATTCTTGATGAGATTTTTCTTCATGTGGATGATCTTCCTCTATTCATTAGTGTCCAAATTAGTGATATCCAAGTCAAGTGTGCCTTGATTGGTGAGGGTTCTAGAATCTATGTTACCTCTCTCAATTTTATCAAAACCCTTGGATATTCTAAATTCAATATAAAATCCACATGAATCACATGCCAAAGATATGATATAAGGAAAATGCCTCCTCTAATTTATGTTTGTCTTCCCATTATCATCCTACCTATCACCATTCATGTGAAGGTGATGATATTTAACTTTCTTATATCTTACATCTTGTTTGGTAGGCCATGAACTCACTGTATAAGAGCAATTACTTATTCTAACTACCAATGTGTTAAATTACCTCATAATGGAGCCATATATAGGATTTATGGTGACACTAACCCTTATAATTTTGAACAATTCTAAGACTATGCTGTCTTCAAGATTCTTACTCTTGAACCTTTACCTAGTCTTTTATTCTATGAGTCTCAATGATTCAAATTTCTCATCAATTACAATTGATGTTATAATGAGCATCCAAAACTCATTAGGAATATTCCTCCTAACCTCTTATATTTTAATGATGATTAACTTGATGAGATTAACCTAAAGAGTAAAACTTTTGATCTCTCATCTATGCCATTTCTTAGCTTCTTGTTTCATTACAACCTCATTATCATAGACCACTCTGTGATGATATTCTCATTATATTGACTAATAATTGGAATTCAATTCATCACACTTTATCAAATGAAAAATTAATCCCTACCTACATCATTTATATTCACACATCTGACTATGATGATGGTTATCCCTTAGATGATCCATTTCTAGGCAATCTTTTTCAAGCCCATGATGTTAAAATTATCTATTATTTTTCTTCTTTACTTTAGTATTTTTGTGTATATTCCCATGTTACATCATTTATAATTCATAATTTTAGTATTTTTCCTCTTTATCATACGTTATAGATGGTGTTGACAACTCTAATTTTTGAGGAACCTCATAGGAGTATGCTCATGGATCATGCTATGACTAGGCCTTAACAGTTTACTAGGTACCCTAATCCCTATAGCCTTCTTATCCTTTAGTTGCATGTAACCCTTCTTCAATATTCTATAGACCCTACCCCTCCTTAAGTAGTTCCCTTATTTGATCCCATTCCTTCTCCTAATATAATTGATCCCATTCTCACTCCTACTATAGTTGAGCCTATTATGTTCCTGATATTATTAATCCTATCCATACTTTTGATCCCATTTTCGCTTCCATTGAGAAAAGTTTCATTCCTTCTCCACCATCACCTTCTCTCGGTGATGGTTTTCTTCCTTTACCTTATATGGCTCCTTTTCCCACCAAATGGGTTGACAAGCCTTCCCAAGCTCCTTCCATTTTTATTACACGTCCTCTTATGAGTACTTTTACTAAGCCTAATCATAGGCATATATGTTCCTTCCATAATAGATATAACCATTATTCCATGCACTATCACAAGCTATGATAATATATTGATACTTTGCATCTTTCTTCCCCTCAATCCTCAAATAAGGCAATACCTCCCCAAAAGGTACTACTTGAGTATATTCCTAAGTATGGATATGTTTATTATCTTTGGCACTAATGTGACACCCATCACACTGATCATTATCACATCCTTTAGCAACATCTTAAAGATCACCTTATAGCTATTCCCAGACCTTCTACTATTTCTCCCATAGGTCATTCCTATAAGAAGGATTCCCCTTATACTCCCATGGTTCCACCTTTAGTGGTTATATCCCCTCCTATGGTCCCTTTGTAACCTTTAATTTTTCCACCTTTAGTGGTTAAATCCTTGACTTGTAAACCTTCCCTCAATTATAGATATTTCTCCACCTATGAGTCCATCACTTGTGGATCCTTCCCTACTAGTGATTCTTGCATCTCCCATAGAATCCACTCCCATGTATTCTTATGAGTATATCTTGCCTAATATCTCTCCTTAACATGATCTATTAATAATTCCTACCTTTTATGTTTAGGAGATTAAATGAGAAGTATTTTCCCAAATTTTGTTGAAGATTGATGAGACATTAATAGTAGTTCATATCCAAATTCATAGAGTCTTATCATATGTTTTAGATAATTTATGTGGGTAAATCTATCAATATTTATGAACACATTCATATTGTTCTTGAATTTTCATTTTATATTAGATGTGTGCTTTGATCTTATCTTTATCTATTTGTTATATCATTTAACATTGTGTTAAATTCTCATTTACCTTACATGGTGACTTTACTTTTTGTACTTTATATATTACTTATACTCTCATTGATGTTTTCTTATGGATGTTTGTTTCAATGAATTTTAGCTTGTATCTAAAGAAAATAATAATAAGAAACTAAATATGGGTATGGTTGGAAAACTTGTTTGGTTAAGCATGCATTGAATCAAGATTTTGAATAACTCCTCTTTGGCTTGGGAAGATGACCTAAAAATAAGACAACACTAAAGTAAATGGTTGGTTAGATATATAGCTAGGTGGATTGCTTAGTGCTAGTTATATCTTGGAAGCATGAGCTTTCTTGTGGTCTATCAATCTACACATTTTAAATAATTAAGTTTATATATAGAATGATAAAGTACTTTCATCAATAATCAAAAGGTACTAAAATTGAATACAAGGGATGCTTGATAAATAAATAGACTAGAAATGAATAATATCGTAATAATCAAGTCAATATTAATGCTAAAAGGATCAATTATGCTTCAAAAAATAATATACGAGTCTGTGAATAGGTAGGGATAGAAAATTGGATTTGGTTGGGGGTGAGAGGATGAAAATAACTTGTTATTTTATTCTACCATAGTGACTGTTGATGGTTAGGATGACTATCAATAGTTAAAGTGGCCATCAATGATCAAGATGACCATTGACAATTAGATAGACCATCTATAGTTATTATGTGTAGGTTTAAGCCAATAAATAGATTAATTAATGAGATTCCAAAAGGAAATTATGGGAGGTTAGACTATGTTAGGCTAATTATAAAAGACAAATAAAGTAATTGAACATAGAAAAATAAGTAATTAGCTTGAAAAATATTAATCAAATGAGTGGTTAAGTTCATTGGCTTGTTGATAGAGTTTGGCATGATTCTAGTAGAGTAATAATACTTGGCTATCGACTAAGGGGTGGTGGAAAATTAGCTCACTGACATGATGGATAGATCATTGGATTGATAAAAGAACACCTACAAAATAAATATTTGGATGTAAAATCTCTTGATAGTTATGGATGGATTTTACCTCCTGCTCCTCTCTTTTTATAGGTAAGCAAGGAGAGGTGCAACAAGATGTTAATTAGGATTTATAATTATAAATCATACATGTAATGGATTATACATGGATTTAGATAAGTTAATTTTATAAAAATAAGGTGGAGTGTTTTTCATGTTAGTGTTTGGGATGGAGGACCCTAACCATCAGTTATCAAGGTGACCATCAGTGGTCATCCTAAATATCAATGGTTAAAGGCCAAGGTAAAAATGTGGTTAAAGGATGGGATTAGTTAGTTGGTCAAACTAACCATGGTTAGGCTCGATTAGGGGTTAAAATTCCAAATTGGTTTGAAAGGCATCTTAAAGTAGTCTATGGGTGTTTTGACATTTAGAATTATAGTGTGCATATTTTTGGTGTCTACATTTTGCCCCTTTTTGTTATGCAATTTGTATCAACAAGATGTAAAACAAAAATGGATTTTTGGTCCAAGGTTAGGTTATCCTAAGCATGGGAGAAGGTGTTCCCCATCAAATAAAAAATTTATGAGGTAAAATAAAATTAGGTGAGGGTTTGATAAGGTAGATGAAGGTGATGATGAAGGTGGACATCATAAAGGTGGGTGATAGGTTGGGCACTAAAGAAAAAAAATTGAAAAAAATGTGTGATAGCTAAGATTTCACATAGACTATATTACCATAGTTAGTAAAATTAAAGGTTGGTGCTATAAGGATAAGTGACAAGTGAACTATGTGACCAAATTTAGGCATGGTAGCTGGGTACACTCATATGCAATTCTCATAGGTAATGTCTATGTTTTCATGGTTATTAAAGGTAGGAATTACTCTTGGTAAAAACACAAATAGGTTAATTTTCATGGGTATCTGAGGTAGTAATTTATCTCAAGAAGACATAATTGGATCAGGAATGTGCAAGGTGGTGCAAGTATAAAAGGGTCATCATGGTAAATGTTGTCATTACAATAAAAGGATTGGGTAAAATTCATCATAAAAATGTGAATTAATTGGGTATAAATGGACCAATAGTGAGTTGATGAGGTGGTCATGGTGGGTGAATAAGGTAGTCTACATGGGTGGGTACTTGGCTTTGGGTTTGATAGAAAAGGGCTACTCAAGATAAGAGAAAAAAAATGAGAAACCTAACCATTGAGGGTTAGGGTTCTTAAGGGTGATCATCAATGGTTACCCTAACCATTAATGGTTAGGTTGAAAACCTAAAAACTATGGAGGTCAAAAGTAAAAAGTGAAACATATTTACTCATTTGAACATGTGTTTTGGCTAACTTTAGGGCTCTAGGTTTTGGAATATTGGGAAAAGTTTGTAGACAGTGATTACTAATATGGATGATTGATCCTTGAGGTGGATGAGGTTGATCAAGAGTGATCAATCCAAGATGCAATACATACATAGATGTGGCTAGACAAGGGGTCCTAAGATTCCTCCTTGATGAGAGTCATAGAATGAGGTAGGGGCCATCCTTAAATTGATAGGGTAGTTTTGGGATTGACATTGTATTTGGTTTTGTAATTATTTGTTTGATTTTTGTGGGTAAACTTGGGTGTTTCTTAGATATTCCCTAGGTAGGGTTTTGTTTGAATTTGGTAAAACTAGGTAGGTGAAGTCCAACTTTAGGAAGATAGGTTAGTTAAGGATGGGTTGGGGGTAGGATCGGTAGTATTTAGTCAAAAAAAAGGTAATTTATAGCTTATTTTGAGTGGGTTAGGGTTTTGGGGCATTTTCATTATGGTTACACATAGTGATCATTAGTGGTTATCCTAACTATTGATGGTCAATAATCATTAGCCAAAGGGTGGCCTAACCATCAGTAGTCACAATGACCATCAATGGTTGCATAATGTAAAATAGGATTTTGAAACTACTTAAAGTGTTTTAAATCATATGAGATGTCATTTTATTGGTGTAGGTTGATCCTATGAGCTAAATGGTAGGTTTGGTAGTTTTAAGGTGGATGGGTAAGGTATAAGGTAGTGTGGATATTGGTTAAATGAGTAAGATGGGTAAATAAAATATTATAAGTGACTAAGATTATTTATGTTGACTATTTATAGGTGTGAGATCAAATTATAATGCATGATCAAGTACCACATATCTTTGCAAAGGTTCACTAGGAGATGATCCCAATAGGTTGGGCTCACATAGAGTAGGTGGACCTCAGAATGATGAGGCATTATCAACATGTGCCACATGATGTGTTTATGATCATGGATATCATCAAAATATGGTATCCATCCATGAATTCATTTCTACTATCAATTGGTGAGATGAATATCTTACTAGAGGACATCCATAGGTTCACTAGACTACCTCTATGGGGTGATTTGATTTACCATTTTGAGTGGGAGGAGTGAGATAAGTTGTTAGAGATGATATACAAAGATGACCAAGATCATGTCAAGTGGCATTCTAGGGGTTTTAACTATAGTACATTATATCATAGGGTGATAGGAAAATAGATACTTATGACCATGATGATGATGATGACCATTTCATGATTTTCCCTTCCCAATTTGAGTAGTGGGAGATTCCCATATTTGCTAATAGGGCTATTGGTTGAGATTTTGTTGGGGTAGATAGTATTTAGATGGGTACCTATGATTTTGGTGTAGATATATAGGGAGATATGGGGTTTTAGGGCCCACAAAAGATTGGCATCAGTGTTGATCTAGTTCTTCACTACTAGGCTTATGAGAACATTTGGGTGCTAAGGCCAGTGGGGATATCATGCATAAGATATGCCCAGATAGAGTTCCCAATCAGGTTTATGTAGTGGAGAGGTGACTTCATCACTTTAGGTGTTAAAGGAGGAGCCCATGATGTTGATTACTTTAGGGGTTCTTTAGGTGCACTAGTGATTGGAGACATTATCTAAAGACCATATGTTGGTTTCTTAGAGTGGGTTAGGTATAAGAGATAAAATTTCTCCTTATAGAGTTATAGGTGGATTCTTAGTTAGAGGGATGAAGAGGTGGATATAATCCCATTTGATAGGGTATGGAGGTAGTTTAATGTTATATAAAGTATTATAAGTGTATTTCCTAGGTATAGGCATGAAGATGTAGAGATCCTATTTCCAAAGCCATATCTAGTATGGACATTTCTTGACTTTAGGAGATACTAGCTAGGCCAATGCTTGATGATGTAGATTTTCTTGATGGGTACCCTACATGGTATCAGGCTTTATATGTAGTAGTATATTTTGGTGGAGATGATGGTGGCTAGAGGTAGATGGATGTGGACCTAGTCAAGAGAGGGGATCAAAGGGCACATATACAAAGAGGTTCCATAGATGGATAGGTAGGAGAAATTATAGCCACAACACAATCATAGGTTACAACTTTATAAGGGTAGGTGGCTACATTACATGGTCAGGTTACTACTCTTACATGTGATAGGGACCAAGTTAGAGCTTCACTAGCCTGGGTTACACATGAGAGAGACTCCTTAATGTAGAAAGGAGGAAGAGATACAACATCTATAGGATGACTTGGTAATATCCCCATGGCATGATACCTACTCATATTATAGGAGTTATGTTACTATAAGGTTATATTCTTGAGGTGGTATCTTGATTAGCCTTGATAGGATGAGTACATATCTAGCTTGGTAGGTGGTGCTAGTGTGGTGATGCTAGGTTAGTAGGTAGCATTTGTAAGTAGATAGACATGTACTATAGGGGGTATAGACACTAAGACCTAGTGGTGATCTAGGAGATAGTGGTTCCCTAGGGGCATAACTATGACATGGTTCATATTTATTATATGTTGTTGTATATCATTTTGATACCAGTCTATGAGCTGATGTAGTGAGATGTAAATTTTGAGAGAGAGACATGTATATTTATTGTATACATTATGATGTTATTTAACTCATGATTTATATATATGATCCTTATTTATTTCTTATTGCTCATGGTCTACAGTTTGCTTTTATGCTATAGGATGATGTGATGTTTATATTGATTATGCTCATGTTATGGATATTGGATACTGATGTAGACTCACCTAGCTAGGTATGTGATGGATTTTATTATGGTTATACCTTAGGGCATGCTAAATTTATGAGTGCTAAATTTAAATGTGTATATGCTTCATTTTTTAGATTTAGACATGTGGTGAAAATGGTTTCTTTCTTTATTGTTCATGGATGTTTGACTTTGACATGCTGATGGATTTTCTAATGATATATATATATATATATATATATATATATATATATATATTTATTTATACTAATGTTATGAGTATGCTTGTTGTTATTTTTTTAAACTTAAAAACACATAAAGTGAGTTTAAATAGCAACACTAGATGTGAGAATGAAGAATATAATCAAGAGACAAACGTCTTAGTGAATATATTAAATAGTCATGATAGGATAGGAAGATGGAATGATGCTTCTTATTTTACAAGGAATAAAATAAAAATTGAAGTTGGATTGGTTCAAATAACATAAGCTCTTTAAATGCTTTGCATTAGTGTTCATTAGCTAGTTAAAATGGTGTCTTAATCACATAATGTCAAGTGAGCTCAAAATCCATTTTTTATAGTGTATAAAGGGGGGATGGATGAAAATGGAACCTTCTTGTGAGACTATCATGCCTCTTATGTAGGATTTCAAGGATTCAATATAAACAAGTTTATGTCATATAAATTATAAACTGATCGTTATGGGAAGTCTACTCATGAGAGCCGATTGTGCCTTTCAATATTATTTTACTTATGAGAGCTGATTATAGCTTTTAAAATTATTGTGTTTTGATTTTGATATTGTTTTAAAATGATTTTTTTTCTTAGGAGGGTTGTCAAAATTGATCGATGTAGGAAGCTTCCAAGAAATTGCTTTTTTTGACAAATTCTTTACTCAGCCATTCTTCGAGGGAGCGGTCTAAGTTTGTGTGCCTTTTTTAGTGCCATTGATATCTATCCTTTAAGGGAGAAATACACCTTATTTTTAAAAAAATTGAATATGTTTTAAATAGATGTCCTTTGAAGGGAGCATTCTGTGAATGCTAAGGAATGACCCATGACCACTATTGGTTTGGATTTTGATTTTTTCTTGTTTGATTTTGCTTGACATAGAATTGCTTATATTAGCTTAAGGGTTCATCTTTATTAAGGCCAAAATAAAAGAAACATAAGGTTGATTGGGTGTAAATAAGTTTAGGTGACAATGATCATGGGAATCCATCCTATAAAAGGGGGGAAAAATACCATGAAAATCATGTCATGGGTAGAACCGTGGTACCCATTAATCAAGATTAAGCTATGATTATGATGCATAATCACATGATTTATTTATAATTGGTTTCCCATAAAATAGGGAGATGAATGTGATTTGTAATCAAGGGACAAGCTTATGTTAGATATAAGGTGAGTTTGATCCTTTTTAATAAAAGAAAGGATGTAGATGTAAAGCATTGAGGGGTTTAGGTTTTGGGTTTCCTTAAAGATAGGATAATTGATAAGATCTTGATCCATATTTATGGGTTATGATATAAGTTATATGCCAATTGAAAGCAAACTTTCCTCACTTGTTTTTCTCCATATTGGTGAGATGTTGACTTTACTTTAGGAAGAGGTCTCTAATGTTGAATTCTCTCACTCTTAGGTATTTATTATATGCACATTTAATTCACTCTTAATAGACATGAATATGGGTAAGGGTGGATAAGTGACATTATTCAAGTAGATCAAGTTGGGATAAATGGTGTTTATGATAAGTGTTCTCAATTATATTAGTTCTTTTAGAGATATGTGAAGATATGGGATTTAGACTTCAAGAGGCAAGATGGCCTCTACTTCAAATATAAGAAGAAAATGAGTAGCACCTATAGGTGTTTGAATGCTAGTGAAATATGCCCATAAGGTGAATGGAATGTGTGAATGCCAATCCCAACCAGATGAATTAACCATTTTAGTGGGCATGTTGTTAAGAGTTTTGTTATAGGCCTCAACCTATCCATTTTATTGAGGGAAATAGGGAAAAGAGAAAATTAACTTAATACTAAATGTGTCACAATTACCTTGGAATTATTTGTTATTAAAATATTTTCCATTATCAGTGATAATTTTGTGAGGAACATCAAAATGGTAGATGATGTGATGGTTGATAAAGTCAATAATATTTTATACTTTGATTGAGACTAGAGGGATAACTTCTACCCATTTGGTAAAATATTTAGTCATAATGACCATATAATTATGTCACTATGAAGAAAGGGGGTCAATTTCACCAATAAGGTCTAGACCCCATTGTGAGAAGGGCTAGAAGTTAGTAAAAATGCAAAGACTATGGCTAGGTGTGTGATACAAATTGGCATGTTGTTGACACTTAACACACTTTTCATGTAGTCACAATAGTCTTGGTTAAGGGTAGGCTAATAATAGCTGAGGCAAAGGATGTATTTAGCTATGGTGAGGCCACTAAAGTGTCCCCTATAGATACCATCATGTGTTTTCTTGATAGCTTGACAAGATTCGTGACTACATAAGAAATGAAAGAGGAGACCATTAAAACCACATTTATAAAGAATTCCTCTCATAATGTTATAACATGAGGTACTCTAGATAAATTATCTTTAAGCATTTTGAGAAAGACCAAAAGGAATAATGACAAGGTTGAGATAGTCAAAGGTCTACTAATACCAAAGGTTAGGTTGGGTCTCCTTCACATTGAAGATGGTGGGAGAATCTAGTTTGACATAGGAAGTCTAGGTATGTTTGTGGATAATGATATATAGATTAGAGTCAAGGGTGTAGATCGGATCTAAGAGGCAAGAGAAGCCATAGTGTTAGTAAACTTATTGGTAGATCATGGGGTTGAATGGATGTGGTAGTGTTTAAATGATGCTAAGAGTTCATCAAATATATGTTTGTACCATTGAAAACATCATTATTTCATTGGCAAGATTCATTTATTTGATTAACCACAAGTTAGGAGTCACCAAAGATATTGGTTATTTTGACTCCTAGGGCTAATGTAGTTTGAAGGCCTATGACTAGGGATTTATACTCAACCATATTATTGATAAATTTAAAATCTATCTTGAAAGATAAAGGAAGAGGTTCACCATCAAAAGGAATAAGGATGATTCTATCTCCCCTACCATGTTGACACTTAAATCTATCAAATAACATGGTGACTTGATAGGTGAAGTCTGCTTGAGAGATGGTCATGATAGATTCATTAGGGACCTCAAGAGGAGGAGGTTGGTTGTTTGCTAATGGTACCTTAGTTAATTGGTCAGCAATGAATTTCCATTTAATTGACTTTTTATAAATGAAATCAAGGTTAAATGCTACTAAAATCATGAGCCACTTGGCCATATGTCTATTTTGGTATGTTTTGTAGTGCATATACTTGAGTGGGTGGGTATCAGTTATGACATAAGTTTTTTGGTTAAGGTAGTGGTGAATTTTATGGCCATGAAGACTAAAGCTAAGAAAAGTTTCTCAGTATGGGTATACTGAGTTTCATACTATATAAGTGTGTGGATAATGTAGTAGATGGATTGCTCTTTGTGTTGTTTATATCAATGAACAAGAATCGATCCTCAGGAGTGGTCAATGGTGGAGATATAAAGGTAGAAAGGTTGGTCATCCTTAAGAGGGTTTATGATAGGTGGAGATAAAAAGTACTATTTGAGTGAATCAAAGGCCTTTCTATAGTTGTTATTCCACTTGAAAAATACATCCTTACTCAAAATGTGGTGGAAGGGTTAGCATCGATTCAAAAGTTGGGAGATAAAGTGATGGATGGCTTAGAGATTGCCATGAAAACTATGGAGTTATTTGAGGTTTATTGGAGGAATCATATCAAGGATGGATTTGATTTTGGAAAGATTGACATTGATCCCCTTAAGGGAAATGATAGAGTCAATGATATTTCCTGATAAGACCCCAAAAATGCACTTCTTGGGGGTTAATGTATATGTGGTAATGGATTAGGTGCTCAAAGATAATATTGAGAATAGCTAGATGGTCTTTATAATATTTGGATTTCCAAAAGAGCACATCTACATAGTCTTCGACAATCTTGTGGATAAGGTCATGAAAGATGTAGGTCATGGCACATTGTTAGGTTGTACCAATGCTCTTTAGTTTAAAATGCATGACTATATAGTAGAAGGTTCCCCATGGGGTGGTGAAGGTAGTTTTGTGTTGATATTTGAGGCAATTAGGATCTAATTGTAACCCAAGAATCCATCTATGAGAGATAACATCTTATGTCTGGTTGTAAGATCAACTATCTAGTTAATGCTTGGTAGAATAAAGTCATCTTTGGGGCATGTAAGTTATAGGTCATAAAATTCTACACAAATTCATAGTCCCCCTATGTTTTTGGTGATATGAATGACATTAGAGACCCATTGAATATATTCAATGGTTTGAATGAAATTGATAGATAGGAAGAGTTGAATCTCTTCTTTGAAAAGAAGGGATATGAAAGGGTGCATGTGCCAAAGTTTTTACTTGATGTATTTGACATCATAGTTGGTGACTATGTTATGGGTGGTAATGGTAGGGTAAATTATTGGAATGATAGTATAAGGCAAAGTAAATGTTATGCTTTGATTTGGAGGAAGGAGGGGAAGTCCTAAAGTTCCTCAACATCTAGTAATTGGCCAAATTTGACAATGAGAGGGTTATATAGAGTGCAAAAGTTGATATACATGGTGGATTCATTAAACATGGTTGAAGTCTTAAGAGGAATGGATTTATGGATGAAAGAATCTAGGGTACCAAGGGACGTGAGAATCAAATCATCATCCTAGCATTGAACAATGTTAATAGTAGGAGAGTCATATTCTATCATCTTAAGATTGGTCAAAGAGATGGCCATGGTTTCCCCATCCTTTAAAAAAGTTACGGGTCTAAGGTTGATCACTTTTATGAAAAAAATTTAGGGGGGATGATGTCATCATCCTCACATATAGGTGGAGGAGAAGTTGGCGAGAGGGGATGTCTTCCTCAACAATAGTGATGGTAGGTGGTTTGGTTTTCCTCTTGGTGGGTATAATGAAACCAAGGTCATGTTTCTCATGAGGCTTCCTAATATTAATGTAAATCAACTCATGTAGACCATGTTCATATCATCCAATACCAAATCCTTTCCAAGCACACTTGTGGAGGTATGTCTTGGCAAAACTTGGTTTTTCTAGATAGAAGAAGCTAGAGTTGAATGCTTGAAGTGAAGAAGATGTGGTAGAAACATCAAGTGGTTTGTCAAGTCCCCCATATATGAAATGTGTTTGATAGTACAAAGTTCCAAGGAAAATAATAGACCTAATAGTAGGGTCATATATAGGTTGGTGGTCAAGTTTCTCATACTCTTGGGGAGTAGGGAAAGCATCAAGGGAGAGGAGGTGATATTAGCCCAATGAAAGTCATTGGAATGTGGATTTAAAGTTGTCTAAGGTGGGGATCAAATTAGAAGGGATGGATGAGCTAGTTGATGCCTTATCTATAGAAAAAGGTATGACTTCCTCTTTCATGGTTGAGGGTCTATTTTTAGCTGATGAGGGTGTGCTAAATAGAGGTAGGATGATGTCGTTGGGCTGGTAACTCATGTTTCATGAGGAAAAAGGCCTTAGGTAAGCTTTTATAGTGATAACCTAACCTTAATGATTAAATTTAATGCAATGATGAAGGGTAAGGGGGACATAACCCATGGAGCAGATTTAAGGTCATCCTAGAAAAACATTATATTAGAATTCACCTTCCACTACATTGAAGAGTTTGGAGAGAATGCATGGGCCAAAATGGATATGAAGGACAATAGCTCCTAGAGTAGTGACCATGGTGTGATTGAAGGATCAAAGGATGGTCAAGGTTTCAAACATGACTTTATCTAATAGGTTGAGTTTGTTATAGGCATGGGAGGAGATGATATTAATATTGGCTCCCCCATTAGACATGACCCATTTGATGTGGGTTTGGTTGATGTAATAAGAAATAAATATAGGGGGTTTGGGTCATCAAGATGGATATAATTTATTTATAAATCCTTGAAGGTGACAAGGTTGTAAATTTTGAGTGTCAACAAAGGTTACCAAAGGTTAAGGGTCTTCAAGTTGGACCTCTACTAATTGTAATGCCTCTATCATTACTTGGTGATGATGATGTGAACTAGAAATCAACTCATAAAGGCTCATCTTCACTAGGGTATGGTGAAGCTATTTGAGTACAACTCTCATAATGGATTCAGAGGGGTTAGATTGGGAGGTACCCAAGATATATACCTTGGGTTTGGTTGAAGGTGTTTGATTTTGACCTAGTTGAGAGGTATAAGATGGATATGTCCATGGGATGGACACTTTGGCCTTCCCATTATCTTTATGATAAGTGTCTGATCATGTGACCACATGGATAGTATGGATAGAGGGAAGAGTTAGGGTAGGAGGTTGGTTTAGTTCCTTGTCACTTTGAGGTGAGAGTGGGGGAATGGGTAGGTGTTGGATAGTGTTTTTTGGTTGTTGGATTGGTAATAAGCTTATGGGAGGTTCATATTATAATAGATCATCCTCATCATAGAGCTGATGGATAATGGTTTTGAGAGATTTGTAGTTCTCCATGTCATACCCTAGTTCCCTATGATAGGAATACACTTAGTGGTTATTATACTAGATTGGTTTTAGACCAAGAGGGTCAAATGACCTGATAGGGGGTAAGGTCAAGCAAGAATCTTGATATAAACTTTGGAAACTAGTCAAGTAGGATTCAACTAAAGGTGGAGAGGTTTTAAAGGTTTTGATATGGGTTGGTGAGATGGAAGTCCTTTTGGCAATGGGATTGGTGGTAAGAGGTTTGGGTAAGGTAGTGATATTAGATGATGGTCTGGTTCTTGGTAAGGTGGAGGTTGATAAGTTGGAGGTAAGAAGCTTTAGGGTATGTATTTTGGTTATTCATGGCTTAATGAAGATGGGGGTGTCACAAAATAAGTGTGTTGGTGTAACTAATAATGATAGTTGGGTCTTGGTTGAAACAATTAGATTACTAATCAAAGTGGAGGGATGAGGGCCCAAGATAAAGGCCAAGGTTGAGGGAGGTAGAAGTTTGTCCCTTTGGCCTTTTACTGGCTTATATTTTTAGAAAGGAAGAATAAGAAACTAAATACATGTATGGTTGGAAAACTTGTTTGGTTGTGAAAACATTAAATTAGATGATTATCAAGATCTCCTTTTTGTCTTGGGAGGATGACCTAAAAGTAAATCATCACTAAAGCAAATGGTTGGTTATATAGATAGCTAGGTGGATTTCCTAGTGCTAGCTAGATCTTGAAAGTAAGAGTTTCTTTGGGGTTGTCAGTCCACACATGTTAAATAATTAAGTTTATAAATATAATGATAAATTACTTGTATCAATAATCAAAAGGTACTAAAATTGAATACAAGAGATGTTTGATTAAAAAAATAGACTATAAATGACTAATATAGCAATAATTAAGTCAATACTAATGTTAAATAGATCAAGTATTCTTCAAAAAATAGGATAGGTGTCTATGAATAGGGAGGGACAAAAAAATTGGATTTGGTTGGGGGTAAGAGGGTGAAAATAACTTGCTATTATTTTTTTTACCATAATGACTATTAGTGATTAAGATGACCATTAGTGGTTAAGGTGACCATCAACAGTTGGACAAACCATCAGTGGTTAAGACAACTATCGATGATTATTATATGTAGTCTAGGGATGATAAATAGATTGATTGATGAGATTCTAGAAGGTAACTCTGGGAGGTTGGCTTGGGTTGGGCTAATTACAAAATACAAAAAAACTAATTTAGTACTAGAAAATAAATAATTAGCTTGCAAAAGATTGATTAGCTGAGTGGTTGAGGTGGCTGGTTTATTGATAGAGTGTAGCATGATTCTAGTAGAGTAACAATACTTGGCTATCAACCAAGGAGTGGAAGAAAGTTGGCTCAGTAACATGATGGCTAGATCATTGGATTAATGGAAGAACACCTACAAAAGAAAGATCTAGATGAAAAATATCTTGATATTTTTGGATGGATTTCATCTCTTGTTCCTCTCTTCTTATGGGCAAGGAAGGAGAGGTACAACAAGATGTTAACTAAGATTTCTAATTATAACTCATGTATGAAATGGATCACACATGGATTTATACAAGTTAATTTTATAAAATCAAGGTAGAGTGTTTTTCATGTTAGTGCTTAAGATGGTGGACCCTGATCATCGGTGGTCATCCTAATCGTTGACAATTGAGGACCAAGTTAAAAAGGTGGTTAAAGGGTGGGCTTAGTCAGTTGGTCAAGCTAACCATAGTTATGTTAGGCTAGGAGTCAAAGGGACAAATTGGTCCCAAAGAGGTCCTAAGGTGGTCCAAGGGTGTTCCAACATTCAAAATTATGATGTACATATTTTTTGTGTTTACAATGTCTTCTTTATCATTACTTTATTTTCTTTCTTGAGTTTATTTCTAAAAAAACTCCTTTATTTTTTCTTCCGTATTGTTTAGTTTCTTATATCTATTTTTTCATGGATAATTGTCATTGTGACTTGGTTATACAAACCTAGTTCCTTTTAGTTATTCCCTCTTTACCATGTGATAAGTTAGTAAACAATTAATCTCAGTATAATCTCCTTTCATCATTCCACTTTGGATCTCCTTTATTTCCTTTTCACAAACTAACATATACATAATTGAGACTTGATATAATGTGTTGGTTCATTGTCAAGCCTAAGTTTTTTAGTCAGTATTTTCTTTGGTTACTTAGATTAATTTAACCTAAGCATACATTTCATTCATGTGTATCAATTTATCTGTCATGTTTGGTCATTCTATGTCTGTATGGAGGAGGAATCTTAAAAAGACTTAAAAACCATTTAAAATCTAAAACATTTAACAAAAGGTAATGATATAACATGAAAAAGCATTTTAAAATTCTTAAAAATTAAATCACACTATAATATTTAATTCAAAGCACATCTCCTTTTTATTGTCAAAGGTCAAATTCCATAGTTGGCCTCATAGTAGAGCCAAGGTCCATTGGGGTGCAGTAGGCTAATAGATTATAAAAGGAGAATAAAAAAATATTTTAGTTCTACCTACTTTTTCACACAAGTAAACAATCTTCATAGTAGACTAATGGCTCTATAAGGGGTCTTGAGGAATGGGGAACATGTCATGAGAAGGTAAGTCCATTTTCATTTTCTTGTACCAACCTAACTTCATGATTTGATCTGAATAGCATGATTATTTTCCTTTAAATATTTGTGTCTATAGAAAATAGGTTTACTTTGTACATTTATGATCATTAGTCACTTAGTGTCTTTTCATGTCCTTAGTATGCCTCATGTTTCCTAAGGTCTTCTCATATGACACATCAGCTATGATTTTTACATTACCTTTTTCATTACCTATATTACTCATATTTCCTCTTGAGAAATATTATTTTTTTCAATGATCACTCCCCTTAGAATTCCATTTGTGAGTTGTATTGTAAGACCATGGATAGGACCTAGCCTTCCTCAGAAACTACCAAAATTTCACATTCCTATTACCAACATCCCTTATTACCATATTTTCACATTTATTCCACCTCATTGGTGTTCCATTTATGATTTTTATTGTAAGACCATGGATAGGACCTAGCCTTCCTCACAAAATTTTCCAATAATCCAAGTCACAATCAAAATTATGTGTCAAATATGAATTAAGATGTGATCTATTATGAAATTACACGTCATTGACATGCTTCCCAGATTGATTTAATATGTTTTATGATCAATTCATTTCTCTTTCAATTTTATCTTCTTATTTTTTGATTTCATGTAAAAATCCAATCATTTATCAAATTTTTCATACTTCCCAGCTTGAATTAGTATGATAAATTTAATAACAATTTTTTTCTAATTTTGTTTTTCTCTTATACTCTTCAACATGATTTAGTATGATTGATTGATTTATTTTTATACCATTTCTCTTTCACATACATTAAATTTTATTAGATTATTTTCATACTTCCCAACATGATTTAGTGTGATTTTAGTTGTTTTAATTTTGTGCCAAACTTTTGCTTGGTTTAAAAAAACCTTTTTACCATCTTGTTTTACCACCCTCATTGGCTATTTATACTTATTCATTTTATTGTTATTACACATTTCCCAATTTGAAATAGTGTGAAGTATATTTTTAATTGATTATATTTTACCAAGTCTTTTTACCTATTTCTTTTTAACCATGTATGTGTTATACATAATGCTAGAAAATAAACCACAACTCATATATTTCCCATAGCATATACAATAACTAACATACATGTGTTAGAAAGAAATATATCCAATCATAAACAACCAAAACCATAATGACAACACATACAATCAACATCTAAATACCAAAATGAAACACACACACACACACACACACACACACACACACACACACACATATCATAAGTTTTAAATATAAAAATACAACCTTAGATAATGCTCCAGCTCAATGGTTGGGCTCCATCCTATTTATTTTGTGGCTTAGCCATACTACTTATAGATGCCTCAATTTGACCCCTCTAAATAGAATTTTGTAAATAAGCTATCCAAGATCTCAATCTTAATACTTGCCCCTATAGATGAACCACCTGAGTCTACACTTATACCAACTAAACTAGGGTTGCTAGATGTGTTTCCCTCTCCTATACTTGTACCTATGTCATATGGGTTAGGGTTTGTATATGTGTTGCTCTTTTTTGGGATTTTTATTATCCCATTTATGTCATGATTGATAGATGTGTGGATATCTCCTTAGCTAGGGCCTACCATGTCCATGCCTCTCCTACACCCACCTCTACTAGTGGTTGCATCCTTTCTATGTACACTTGCAACTACCTCATGACCTCTCTCTCTAGTATAAACTAGCTTGCCTAAATAGGGGCAAATGATACCCTAAGATCCTCTAGTGTAGTGTGGTTGTATAATACTAGTGTCTTATCTAGAATATCATGGAGTGATCCCCTTTCCAAGTATTCCCATCTAGTCTCCTCATCCTCTGCTACACCTCTAAAAATCACACTAGATAAATATTAATTATTTGATATAACTCAAAATATATCTATCTCTACTCTATATCAAATAACTTAAATAAAATTTTAACCATATTTTATAACATGTATGTGTGTTAGCTACTACTATCTTACCATCTACATGATCATCAAGCATAGTATCCCCATTGGTACATCTTCTAAGAACCTCCTCTATATATCACTACCTAAAAACAAATCCTACATTTATCAATCATACGCATCTCAACCTACACCTAGATGGTCTCTCTATCATCCAACTTTGCTCTAGCCCACCTACTAGGTCATGTGAGATTGTGATAGTCTCTAATCTCCCCTAATCCTATTGCCTTGATCGATGCCATGTCCATGATGGTCATTATTCCTCATACTATGTATTTGGTAGTGTTACCTTTGGTATTAATACCTTTGTGTCCATCTCCTCTAACTCTACTCCCTATCATGCTTGACTAGTCCATGGTCTATCATGATATGGCTTGAACATTGACCTCATAAGTAATGGCCCTAGTCCTTCCCTTCCCCATGGCTCTCACACATGTCAGGACTAGAACATGGGTATCATTATAGGTAATACTAAGTGAGGCAATCCCATCTATCTTGGTAATCATGTCACTAGATGTGGTTTACTCCACTATGTATAGTGCCCTATCACCTCTATCCATGTCAAAGCTGGTATAACTATCTCCCAATTAGGAAATATCATAATGATGTGCCTAAATAACTAGTATACATTTTATACTCACCTCACTATCTAAAATGCTAGCATATGGGGCATGGCCTATGCTACCTAATCCTACACCATCTCTAAAGCCAAGGTAACCTATCATTGACTGCATGGGGTAGCCAAACCTATTAATACACGAGGAACCTCTCATATATACATGTCATCAATAATATAATTGGTCCCACTAACTTCTTCCCTTTGGATAACATTCCATACATATCATGCATGAGTTATACCTAGATGACATATCCCAAGTCATATAAAACCCTCTAATCTAAAATATTTTGCTCAAGGATATCACAAATAGTGGCACTTTGCCATCTAACTTATGACATAGTACTCATGTTATCATAATTCCTATCACTGCCTTCAAGATATCTAGAATATGTGATGTATATACATCAAAAATGTTCACCTTAATCTAGGGTGTATCATCTTTGAGCCCATCACCCATATGGTTAAGGCTCTCCTCTCCTCGTTATAAATTAGTCTTGTGACTGCGTGTGTCCCTGATATAGGTAGTCTTAAGATGGCATGCACATCATCCAAGGTGATACCAACCTTTATGTTCTTCCCCTCTACCTCCCACTTGAATGTGTTAGTCAATCATTCCTAGGCTCCCAATAATATTACTAACAAATCTAAACTAAGTGTAATCTTACACATTTCTACTATGCCTCCTAAACCTACATTAATCAATCTAGCTCTATCATCTATAAACACTCACTCTAATATGTCCAGAAGCCATGATGCATCTACCAAATTCCATAATCTCAGATTCCCCTACAACAAATAAATAACAAGAGATGTATTAGATCCTTCATGTCATTTATAATTAAAAAACATTCTTTATAAATATAAAAATAGGACTAATTACTTTCATTTATTCATTTCTAATAAATTCAATCTATTTTTAAATTGTTTGGCCCCTTTTAGTCCTTAATCAATCATTCTAGGCAATTTTAGCACTCTTTTAGCCTATTGCATGCATTTCTATACTATTCTAGTTCCATAGTCAAACACTAGTTTGACCTTAGTTTTCTTATTTTGACCTAGTTGACTTAAAAATCTAAGTTAATCCCTTTATATTTTCCATCTTAGTGTTGAGTTATCACATTGAATTCTATACTAGGTCAACAATAATGTACTAAGTTGGCTATCTATAAAACATACTACATTGGCACATAAACACTAGGTCAATAGTATGGATTTTGCCACTTTTCAACTTATAGTTTGATTGAGTTGAGCTAGTTACTTATCCTTATCGACCCCTTATATTTTGTGAAATAAATGGCTTATGATAATTATTTCCCCAAAACCTTCAAACCCATTTCTTTAAATGTTTTTTCCTACCCTTAGCATCTGATTTGATTTCATTCCAATAACTAAAAATCATTTAAATTACAAATTTCTAAAAAATACTTAAAATAATTAAAATATTCAAAAACTAACTTAAAATTCTCAGTTTCCTACCTATAGTGCACTTGTTGCTAATAGTTTAGGTCCCTCTCATCTATCCTATCATCTCCTCACCATCCTAGCTCATTTTATCTATCATAGCTCTTTTTCTCTCCTTCATAAGTCAAAAATAAAAAATGACTTTCATTTCAACCTATTTAAAAACACTTTTCAAAAATCTTAATCTTTCAAATCTTTTCCATCAGATTCCTTATTATTCCTATATATTTATTTTTACTCATCTTTTTCTAAACCATAAAATATTCTAAAATCATGATGATGTAGAGGATATTTTCCACTTCTATATGCCTATCTTCCAATTTTTTTATTTTTGGTTATTTTTTACACTAACTTCTATAGGTTTGCCTAATGTTCTTCACATTTGGACACCTTCACTTATCTTATAGTCTAATTATTTATCTACATCACTAAAGTAAGTAAAGGTATGTGTTTTTCAATTTTTTTCTTTCATATATCTTATTTTATCCTTATTGCATCTTACTTAGCATCAATGTTATGTGTTATCATGTTCTATTTATTGAAGCACCATGCTATGTTGTACTCACATGACACATGATGATATTTGAGTGGGGTATATGTATACACATAATATTTTAAAACTTTTATTTATTACTAAATTTTTTTATCTTAAAGGAACCCATCGAGTCTCAATCTCTTTGAGTGCATGCCTTAATGGGTGCACTAGGAAAGGGGTGGGCATACCATTGGTGCTTCATAGGATTATTTCCCCTTTTCCCACTTTTTATCTACACACTTATCTCCTAAAATAAGTATCCCTAAGATTTTTAATCTATGTTTTACCCTTTCTAGTCATTTTATACATTTTATCCTCATATTCCTCACCTTAATCCCTTTTTATTTATCAGTTATGTTAGGTCAACTAGGTCGACCTTGTATAATTTCAGGTTATCTTCACTTAGGAATTAGTTTGGAATTTGATTTACCTAGCTCATAACCTAATGAATTATTGTATAAAATTATCTTAGGTCGACTGGGTTATCCCTATTGGTGAGGATTTTCATAAGGGTTGAGGGTCAAATCCACATATATAAAAATTAATTTCTATCATTTATTATGAGAAAAATAACTAAGAGTGAACAAACATCCACTTATTGATCATTCTAATTGAGAATCAAAGATTAGGGTTCCATACTTTCTTTGGAGATACAAGTCTTGTCTTGTGGAGATTTATTTTGGATGCATTGATAGGTTGTGTATCTTAGATCTGATTTGTCTTTGTCATCCTTACATACCACAACAACCTCTTGCGAAGTGCCTTGGCTAAGGGATAAATTAAGGCTCAATGGGTTCATATTCAAAGGTATGTATTCCTAACTTATTTTCTCCTTTATAAGAGTAGATAGATATGCATTTGTACTTATCTTACATGAATTAATATTCCATATACATTGATGTGAGTATAT
Organism: Torreya grandis; assembly: GCA_037957365.1. Lineage (NCBI taxonomy): Eukaryota > Viridiplantae > Streptophyta > Pinopsida > Cupressales > Taxaceae > Torreya > Torreya grandis. The sequence continues at coordinate 1,404,701 of JARHVA010001322.1, read as the reverse complement.
GTCTTTTATGCTTGTTTAGTTTTATTTTTTTAACCTCAACTTTATGCCACAAGCTTTGGTTAGCAATACAAGACTCAAGACTCCCATAATGTTATTGGTTTAGGTCAAATATCAAAAATCAAGACTCCCATAATGTTATTTCATGGTTGGGCTTGGTTGGAGGCTTTGAAACCCTCCCTAACATGTTGTATTGTGGTAAGAGATCCCCTAATCAAGGTTGTAGATCCCTATATTGGTCATGTTCCCACTTAACAAATGTGTCCCCAATCAGAAGTGTATGTTATAATCTATCTTCTCTAAGTTAGGAATGAATTATAGACATGATGAATTTTCTATTACATACATGTAGTAAACCAAGTATCATTGTTTCAAATTTATTATAATAATTATTAATAATAATACTTTACTATTTTCAAAAATGTTATTTTTATAAATTCATAATACTGTTTCTATGATTTTTCTATTAATTAGACTTATCTATAGGTAATTTACCACCATTTTAACCTATAATATTATATATTATTAACCCTATATTCCTCATATATTTTGATATATGGTTAGACACTTAAATACACCTAATAATATTTTTTTTTGCTACCTTAAAAACTCAGGTATATTTTCCCATGCAATTTTTATAGCATGGAAAAACCTAATCTGGTTTCATATTCACCTATATAACTCATTATAAGGTTAAAATAACTTATAAAATGTGGCAAAGGGGTGTGAATATTCTTAAGTAGGTCTAAGATGCCAAAGACTCAAAACTAGTTTACAAGAAAAAAACTAGGATCATATTTTAATTAAGGGTGTCATGTAGGACATTACTCATATAATACCATTGGTAAACTCATGCATGGAATATAAAAGTTCCATCTCTTTTTTTTCACCTACACACCATTTCACCTATTAAGTTTCTCTACCCTATATAGTTGAAGAAACTTAATATAATAATCTAAAGTAGCATGTATCCACAAATAATGCATATATAAAAAACATCTAAAATAAAAAATCTCAATATTAATTAAGAAGTGATATAAACATGTCAACATCCAAATTACATATACTCAAATCATAATATAAATAAGTGATTCTTCTACTATCAAGATAAAACAATGTGTAGCTTAATGAACAATTGAAATTATCTATAACTAGTATAAGAATAATACTCATATAATAAAACTAATAACATCGTGTACATAAAATCCATTATATCATTCACAACATAATAATAAAATATCATGCCTAAATTAATGTATATATAAATTAGCATTAATACTAGTGAAAAATAATGAAAATTCCAAAAATTAGCACTTTGAAAATTAGGCCTCGCATCCCCCTTCCCTTAAATAATTCATCCTAGAAGTCACTTAAAAAGCTAGGGATATTAGATCCTCAAAGGTGAGGCATTATACCAAATGGAATATATATCATCATATTGATTCTATTGAAACATGACCTAATACAACTCTCTATCTTAAATTTCCAACATTATGCATGATAGATTTGCATAGGCTATAAATCTAAGATATTGTCTATCTATACCTACAATGTCATTCAATAAAAAACATGGGTAGTCTTAGGTATGTATCAAAACAAAATGGAAACATGGAAAATATCATGACTACATGATAGGATAAGTGGTAGGGAGAAATAATAACCTATATGGTTGATGGCCTTCATGATTTTAAATGGAATGATAAAGTGATGTGCCAACTTGAAATTATTTCCATAATGGATAGGGATATTATTGTATGTCAATCTAAAAAATACCTTGTCTCTCACTTCAAATTGTCTAGTATTAATATTCACATTTGTATACTTATTATACTATTATTTTATCCCTTGAAGGTACTACAAAATTTGAACAACTATCATTCCATATCCTACAACATAGAATGACATAGACAAATATATTCCAATTGTGTTCCCAACTCAAAGGGGTCATAAAATATCTACCATATAACAACTTTTAGGGAACTATTTTGATCAAATTATGGTATCTATTTTTATAAGAAAACCCCACTAGGTAAAGGTAAACCCCCCAATAAGACTACGATTCCATTATATATGTGTGAATAATTTTATAGTAACTAAAATTAACATTTAAGTCTAAAAAATACACTTGTGACTAATCCTTATGCACACTTAGTGTAGGATTAATGCCAAACTTCCAAACCTCTATTCCTCTACATCCATTAATATGACCCTTTATCCTTAATTAATTATGATACTAAACAATTTTATTATTCATTCTATGTAGCCTAAACTCACTATTATACTAATTCACACTTCCACTTTAGTTATCTTTGCTCTTCATATAAGGCCATTCATTTAAGACAAATGTGTTTATTGGTAGTTTATAAATCTATAGATATCATATTCTTACTAAAAAAGCATAATTTATCAAATTAAAATTAACCTAATGATTCATCCTACACATTTATCATGTCCCATTCAAGGAAATATTAAAAACACCACTATATAAGAATATTTTTCATTATTTTGTTCACTAGTGGGAAAGAGGATTATATATTACAAACTCCATATTAATCCAACTACAAATTAAGATTAAATCACCTATTATTTCCAATTCTAAGTCCACACAACCTAAGTATCCTTAATAAAACTCTATATACACCTCTAAGGTCATAAGTCATTATTAAAGCATAAACATTCATAAGTATTTCACCAACATATAACATTACACAAGTATTTAACATATACCACTAGATCATGGGAGAAATACATGGATTTTTATCCCTCTTTGGTGTATTCGTATGTAGATAATGCTCAACATAGGGGGTTTTTATATTAAGCACAACTTTATTCCCTAACCTATTTTTTTTCTAGTTATCACATTTATTCATCTTTGTATATTAAGATAGGGTTATAAGTGAAGAATAATGTACACAACAACTCTCAAAACAAATAAAAAAATCACAAAAATGCACATGGGACCTACAAGTGAAGGAACATAGTTATAAACTTACATAGACGGTAAAAATCCTATTGGATTCTAGCACATATTATAAATGATAACACATATTAGACTTGTTTGAATAGCATAGCCTTGTCCCATATCTATACAGAGCCCTATTATTCATTCATGGTAACCTTACACAATCTCACATTTGATCACAAACCCCTTATTATATTTATTCAGATCCAAATTTTAATTAAGTTTTTTGTTTTTTCCCCTTTTAGCATATTTTTATAATTAGAAAGTTTCAAATTAGTCTTGTGTATTTATTTCATATATTATACATTTATAATTTACTCAACATTTTTTCATAATTAGATTAAAAATTATTTTATTCACTAAATTTTGATAGAACACTTGTCTTTAGAAACCTATTCGACTCACTATTACTATCTATTGGTATCAAGATGGTAAGAAGTACAAAATTGAGATGACTGTCCAATGCCTCTTATAGAGTGGTCCAAAAGTTTGATATGTAAACAAGATGTTGATTAGATATAATATTTCATGTAATCCCATGAAATAAAAAAATGTCATGAAATAAAATCCTTACCATTGACATGACATTATAAGTGGTATTTGTTGGATAAACATTAGCTACCTTTGTCAATTTATCCATAGTCACCATGATCATGCCATAATGGTAGGATGAGGTAGGTAGTCAAATAATGAAGTCCATGGATATGGTGTCCCATTTACATTACATAGTATCATAGGTGTATAAAAAAATTCAAGATATTGATGCTCAATTTTGAACCTCTATCACTCAAGGCATTGAGCTTATATGTCTAAAATGCCATGCCAGAAACTAGCCCAACGATACAATTATCTTAACTTTATATACATTTTATTCACTTTTAGGTGTACTTATTAATGGGATCAATGAGATTATAAAAAATTGGACTATATACACCACCTAATTTGAGAACATAAATACACCCATAGTGATATAAAATACATTTTTTATGTAGTGTAAATTCATCAAAATTTCCCTTTAGGTCCCTATCTGAATCTAACATTTTACACACTTCTTGGTAGAAACTATACTCAAGATGATTCCCAAGGATTTGGATTCAAAAATATGTGCATAGCCTCATCTCTATAAAATTGTGTCATCTCCTACTCAAAACATATACAACCATGATTTATTTTGCATTAATTTATTAAATATCACGGTCATACTTACATAAAATTTCCATCCATTATTGCTTGTATGCATTAAGTTTAGGTTGATAAAATATTATTCAAATTCAATTGATCTATGTTCCATATAAAGTGATGAAAAATAAAAACGTTTCACCATATTGAAAAAAGTGTTTAATATAGAATAAAAATGAATGTCATGTGTCAAATATCTCAGCTCCTAGTTTTTTAAGGTTTTTATAATAATAGGAAATCATCTTAGCACATTTCATTAGGATGGATCCCAACCTTGTAAATTAGGGAAAGTGCATATAATTAACTGTTAAATAGGATAATGCAACAATGATATGGGAGTACTAGTGAGAATATTCTTAGAAAACTAGAAGGAATTATCACACTCTTCTATCAAGACAAGATTATACACTTTCCTCTAAACAGAACTGATGGGGTTCATAATATGAGAAAAGTTCACAATAAAGTGGTGGTAGTAAATTTAAAAAACCATGAATATAAATAATTTTATGATAGTAATGGGTGTATCCATTAAATAATTAAAAAATATATTATAGGGTTATATTGATATCTACTTCCCAAAACTAATGTGCCCAAGATACTATACTTATGATTGTGTAAAATTATAGTTTCCCAAGTTGTCATATAAATGGTGATCTATCAAAATTTTCAAAACATGACACAAGGTATCATCATGTTCCTCCTCATTTTGTAAGTACAAAAACTATCTATAAATGTACAAAAAACTTTGTTCATGAGGCTCATGAACACTTCTAGAGCATTAGTCAAACCAAATAGTACAATTGTAATCTGATAATGCCTATATCACATTTAAAATGTAGTCTTGTGAATATTTACCTCTATAATTTTAGTATGATGATACTTATAAATTATATTTGTTTTGGATAAATATATATCTCCCATATCTAGTCAACTAAGCCATAAATCTTGGGTAATGGGTAACAATTTTTAATCATTACTTTGTTTCATTTATAGTAATCAAAACATATTAAAAATTATCCTTCGCTCTTATTTATTAATATAATAGGTTATCCCCATGAGTAAACATTAGGATGAACAAGGACCTTATCCAACCGTTCTTATAGCTACATCTTGAGCTCAAAAAACAAAGGTGTGGTCATTCGATATGGTTCTTTGGATATTGAATCAACCCAAGGTAAAATTTATATATAAAAATTTGTCTATTAAGGTTGGGTAATCCTAGGAAAATAAATCACAATTACATCATAAAATCTTCAAAGGATGGGATGGTCATCTACTAAATCCATCTCTACCTCCTCCTTTGACATATCACTCAATGTGATAGAAAACATCTAACATTCCTTCCACATACTTTAATTAAGTTTCATCATAGAAAATATGAAAATGGAGATGGATATCTTGACCCTTATGATAATAATATTTATTCCAAGTTCATTGACACACTCTATAACCTTATTATGGGAATACATCTTAACTCTTTGAAAACTAAGCTAGTCCATACCCAAAAGAACCTCAAAGTCCTCAAGGGTATAATTTTTAAGTCAATAAGGATGTAAAATACACCTAAATAAAGAACATAAAAACTCACTAGGGAGATAAAAAACATATTGGCCTTAATGGTCAACTCAAATTCCCAACACTCCAGCTATCTTAAAACCACCAACATACAATGGTCCATGACTAAAGGGGATATGAAGGATTTAGAGGCTTGAAAATAAAAAATAAAAATAATGAACACCTTATAAACCATACATGTGGTATAAATTACCATAGCCTAATGTTTTACTTTATGGCTTTCCACTATTTCACGCATTATGTGGCCCTGACCCACATCATCTACAATCTACTTAGACATCATAACCTTCTACCTTGTTTCATTTGATGATCTTTGAATGAAATATATTGCGTAGTGTTATGGTGATCCATAAGTTAAATAAGTACATTTGATATAATCTAACCTAGATGGGAATAAAATAGATTTCTACATAGCTATAGATGCATCGTACTTGAACAAAATATTAAGTCTATGATAACCTAGTTTTATATATATTATGATTTCTATCTTACCTTATCTCACTATTTTTTCACTTTTAGTTTGAATCCCTCTTAAATATCCAAGTGTTATCATTAATATGTTTATTATATTTCTATTGATGAGAGGGTCCAATATCTTAATAGGTAGGTACCAAACCTTCCATTGGTGTGGGTTGTTTACCATGTGACTTGAAATCAAGTTTAGATTATAACATACCATAAAATCTCTCTTGAAACTCCAAAGACTTACCCAAAGTATCATATATAATGTAAGTCTTTTTCACCACAACCACTAAGGTTAGTGGGGAGAGTATGTCTACTATGCCATCCAATTATAAATTTAGATATCTAATAAAATGGCTCACATAAAAATATTCATCTATCACATACAACACACACTATAATGATTTAAGTAAATGACACTTGTATTCTAACACTATACTACTCATATGGTGATGTACATGGAACACATCCACCTTCATTCTATACTAATATTGCTATTCAATATATGCAAAAATACCCTTAATGTAGGAAAACACCATATAATACTCCTTTGGGAAGGAATAACTCCATAATGTCTCTTCAAGGGGACAACCTCCAATATCCTCTTACAATGAAAGACTCAATGCTTACTTGATATCTTTACCATGATAATCATCTCCTATATATATATATATATATATATATATATATATATATATATACATATATCTAACCCATGGATGGATAACCTCCTAATCCTAATGTAGGCTAACCATTACCTAATGTACTACTTCCACAAGTTACTCTATTATCCTAATATATTATACCCATATAACTAACTAAGGGGATGTGTGCCACATGTCAGTATCTCCATCAACCCATATACATCAATATATCATATTCCTAGGTACATAGCATTACTTCCCTCTTTGACATGTTTTATCCCCAAAACATAGGAAGAAACCAAATAATGAGTGTGCTTCAAATCATTGCAACTTATCTCCAATCTCGATCATCTAACCATCCATATGTGATCTTGGTAGGTGATATCTCTCCAAGCTTGTGTCCAAAATCCATTTTGCTCCTCTGATTTCATTCATGATCATAATTATATTGCTTTGGTGTCTTAGCATAATTACTCCTCTTTTTATTCCATATACCATATTTTGTTGTGCTACTCTGATTCCAACCATGACCATAGTAGGTATTCCTCCATGCATAGTCATAGTGATTTCCCCATTCATTCCATGTTGCATAGTATTTTTTCTTTGGATTCTATGCATATCCAAAATGATTGGAAATTTGATTTCCTATATAGACAAAATGATTGTTGTTATGACACTTCCTCACCTGGTTCCGTGATTGTTTCCTCTCATGATGATGTGGGTGTCTATATACCTCAACCTTTTCCAATACTTTGACATTATCCACCTTTACTTCTACCTCTTCTACATTTTCCTTCTTTGTCTCTTGATTAGATGAAGTTTTCATTTGTAGTGTGTCTTTATCTATATCATCTAAATATTTATCATGATCTTCATCACCTATTTTAATCTCATCCTCATGATCTACCTGGATTATTATTGGTACCTTTTTCACTATGATATCTTATAAAGTGATCTTCTTTTTATTATACCAAAACTTCATGAAATTTTTTTGAACATTATTATTCATTGTTCCCAAAGTCTCTAACCATGGATATCCAGGAACTATATCCACATCATTCATATCCAAAGTATAAAAATCTAAATGCAAAACATATTTTTCCATAATGAGCTTTATATCTTCAAACATTGAAATATTCTTCCCATCTACTTGAACCTCTTTGATATTCTTTGCTTGAACATATAGATGCTTAGACACATTCATGTTGATGAATTTATACTTATCGGTAGGGTTTATGGACACAATAACCCTTTTATTTTGAATGCATCCATGAAATTCAAAAATTGGCTCAAATTTCTTTAGAGCCAAATAATTTGAACCTTTATCATCCAATTCTTCTTCTTCTTCTTCTTCTTCTTCTTCTTCTTATTTTTCATGTGCTTCTTCTTCTATTTCTTCTTCTAATTCTTCTTCTTGTTCTTTTGTTACCACTTATAATGATCTTGCTATTCAATATATGCAAAAATACCCTTAAGGTAGGGAAACACCATATAATGCTCCTTTATGAAGGAATAACTCCACAATGTCTCTTCGAGGGGACAACCTCCAATATCCTCTTATAATAGAAGACTCAATGCTTACTTGATATCTTTACCATGATAATCATCTCCTATATATATACATCTATCTAACCCATGGATGGATAACCTCTTAATCCCAATGTAGGCTAACTATTACCCAATGTACTAGTTCCACAAGTTACTCTATTATCTTAATATATTGTACCCATATAACTAACTTAGGGGATGTGTGCCACATGTTGGCATCTCCATCAACCCATATACATCAATATATCATATCCCTAGGTACATAGCATATTCATATGTATCTTAGTGAAATATACTAATATCTAAACTAATTCTCAAATAACTCGTAGGTAGTGATGGATGGGGTTAAATAGATAATTCACTCATATAACTCCCACCATATCTTCCCTCTATCTTTTATTAGGTGAGTATTTAGATGATAGTTTCTATTATAATCATAATCATATAAGGTAAAACATCCTTAAACACTCACTAGCCATGGATTAACTACAAAACCATCATGGATAATAGTGAAATTTGGTAGATGGAGTTAGATTAAGTCCTTAACTATCTCTCTTATTTTTGGGCTAATATGTCTATCATAAACTTACCTCTTCCAATTCTCCTCTCTATGTTGAGATTTTTCTCTATCTCCCTTTACTCACTGGCATGAGGGGTTGTAATATATAGTAGTCCTCTTTCCATCTCCTTATGTCCTCTGCTATATTATTCTATGGGTAATATACCTCTCTCTCTCTCTTGATTGAAATTTTTCCAAATCATTAAAGATGTGGAAAATGTCTCTTAAAAACCTCTTTCATGGATGGTAACCTCTTGATACCCTGAGTTATCTAGGGTTGAAGGTCTACTAGACCCTATAAAACTATATGTAGGTAAATATAACCATCCATATCATTATATAAAAAAAATTATCCATCATGAACCATATTACATAAGTAAAATATGAGTGTTACATCAAAATGAGAGAAATGAATTAAAACAACAAGTTATTAAGTTACCTAAAGCTCTTGATGTTGAAATAATTCTATGATACAAAAATTTCATGCTTAAAATTTAGCATGATAGTAACCAAACATAAATAGGGTAGTTTGTTATTTAGAATTTAGAATTCACATTATACAAAATTGCATCACCTATATATTAGCCATCTTAGCAACAAAATGTGCCCAATACATTGAAATAAGTACACATTCATAACCTACATAGACTATGATGAGTAGTTGGTTGAATTGTTTCTAGCCAACCATGTCAATCCCACTTTATCAAATTTACCTATAGGCCCTCCATGACAATTCAAATATCACATAAATTATAATAACATTTAGGTTGAACACTTCTTTAAAAACCATAATTGGTCACCTATAGTCCATTGACATTGAAGGTTAAGATGGGTGATATCTCAAATTTCATAATGTTCTAGAAATCATGGGTTCCTCAAGGACCTCCATTTAGTTTCTTGATTTAATTGGTACATAGTCAATTTGGGTCCTTTAGATTCTTTGAAATCCATTTAATATCCACTTAGAGGTTAACCAAGAATGTAATAATTTGTGTTTTTAAATATTTGTTGAGTGCATTAGTTATATCTCTAATGCATAACAGTTATGAAAATAAGTTCGGTATATTAAGGGTCACCCTACCTCTAGGTTCTCCATGGTCCATAAATTTTTTTTTTAAGCCAAAAAGTACCCTTTAAAAGAAAGGGTTAAAATATTACATAGTCTTAGTGTTTTTTATCTTGAAAAAATTTCTATGTGGTAGGGAATGAAAAACTAAGGGAGGAATTTTTGGGCCACCCCACTCATGGGACTATAGAGTGCCCTATCTACCCTACATAAGTCTTTTGAGCACTAGGTCTCTAATGTATCCCATATTTTAAGTTAAAGATTTTTAAAAATGGCTTTAAATTAATAGGAATAACAATTTATTCCATTAATAACAATAAGGTTAGTCATTATTTAAATCAATTTTATACATAAAATCTTAGTTAAATGTAGACCAAATATACATATTATGTTCATCTTAGAATAAGTGAAAAAAAATTTGTAATTCCACTATAATATTAATCCTATGTAGATAAAAAATAAATTTAATATAATACATAAAAATTAAACTAACTCTATGATATTCTTATAAAAAAATATAATAAGTTAGGTTAAAAATATTGGCTAACTATAAAAAATCCATGATTGATAATAAAATAAGGAATGCCACTAACTTCCTTATCACCACCAAAGAGATACTGAGCCACCACCATTACTGACTATGGTCAATGAAGCAACTCCAAACTAGGTCAATGCAATTAACATTTCCTTCTCCTCTACCACCAAATACAACTCATCAACTCATGGATTGCAAGAATTTTTGGAACCTATTACTGGGTGGTGGACTCCTTATTCATAGTAGATATTTCTTGGCTACCCAAGCCCTTTCAACTTAAAATACAAAAAATACCTTTAATCTATTAAATGTCTTTAGATACATTTGTCTATCTACATTATGAGTCGCATGGCCTCTTGTCTTACAAATCTTATCTTTGCCTATATAGTGGCACCACCATGCTCCCTAATCCTTAGGAAGTTGCAATAAATATGTTAAGGGTTTAATGGCTAGTGGTTTTCTATTCACTCATGTGTACAAACATCAATGGTCACTAGAGTTCATTTTTTTTGTTTTGGTTGGGGTTTGGTATTGATCACATGGGTGATAAAATGATATCCCTACCCTTCAAAATGTATTATTCCCTATAAGAAAGGGCATGTGTAATTAGGAATGATACTATAGAGTTAAATTATTCAAAAAAAAATATAAAATCACTTTGTTTCTCCTAAAATGGTTAATTTTTACATGATTAGTAAAACATGGTTTTCAATCATAAATTAGTCTAGGCATAATTTTTCATTAATTTTATTGTGAATAAATTACATAAAGTTATTCCTTTTTACTAAAGTAATTAGGGTAGAATAATAAATCTAAAATTAAAATATTGTAACCTTAAACCATAAGCTCTAAATTTTTCTATGAAAATTAACATAATCATTGTGGATTCTAATACAAATATAAATTTATTTTGGTAGAATTAGGTGAAAAACTATAAAGAAAACTAGCAATTTTTGGGCCTATGAAAAAGGTTACCCTTCAAGGCATACACATAGGGAGATTTAAACTCAATAGGATTCTATAAGAGAGAAAGCATTAGTAAATGATAAAGTTTTAAAATATTATGTGATACATATTTCCCAATTGAAGCTCATCATACATGGGATGGTGATTTGAGAAAGAATCTAGCAACATGATAACTAAGCTACCTAAATGTAGTTAAACCAAAAAGTAAGTGAAAGTAAATGAATTGTAAATAGGTACCTTCACTTAAATTTTTTATATTGAAAATAATTTGCATGAGTAGTAGATGATGAGGGTTCCTAATGTGCATAGAAAGAGGCAAACCTAAAAAATCAGATAAAATATGAATTTTTTGTAAAAAATATTCTATTAATTTTATTTTTACCCTATCTTGGAAGGATTTTAAATAATTTTTTATTTCATGAAAATGAATTATTAAAATAAATGTATGTGCAAAAAATTAAATCTATAAATAAATAATTTAAGGCTAAAAAAATTTAAATTTTTTTTAATAAAAGGACAAATAATTATTTATTTACACAATTTCTGTTTTTGGAAACTAGATTTTTGTGCGTATAAATTTATCAAACTAAGAGATGATTATCCAGAAGTGAGGAGGTGGATGAGTTTATTAAAATTATAGGGTGTATTAATTATTAATTTTTAGTATTTTTGGATTAAAATTAATTAGATTAGGAAAAGTAGGTGCTGAAGCAAACTGTGTAGACGAATTTTCCACAACAAGCATAGGTTTGGAGTGAGAAATAAGATGGATAATTGGTAGGTGACTAAAATTAAATATATATATATATCTATAAATGGTATTTATTATTTCCTAAATAAAAATCATCATGTATTTTTAATGGTATCAACTAGGTTGATATAATATAAAAACAATGATAATTAATGTTGCTGATTTAACAATTTTGGGAATATTGGTGTATTATTCCTAATTTAGTTAAAGGGTCTAAGTAGTAAAATCATTAAATAAATATAAAATAATTAAGCTAATAATTTGTGTAAGTTAATTAAAATTCAATTTTTTTTTAAAATATTAATAATGAGAAGAAAATAAAACTTAGCTAGAAATTGATTGATTTGACTGAGATAGAGGCTAGAATTCACTATGCAGGATTGAGACACTATCACAAACTAAGATATATAATTCATTTTGTGATTGGATAGGATCACCATAAATAGATATTAGTGGTAAAAACACTATATTCCACCTCTATTACTATTATTTTGAGGGTCTGAGCTTTCTAGGTTTTATTCTCTATGTCTGTGTGACCCTATTTGTGATGTTCATCAACTAGAAGTCTGTATAGCTCCATATAGAGTAGATTATTTCTTCAAACCCTCTCTTCCATTTTACTTTGATAAATTTTGATCAAGATGGGGTTTAGTGTGTCTAATATTCATTATATGTACTTCACACCCCATGTGTGGGAATTCTACCTACATACCAACACTTTGAAGAGGGATCAATCCATATGTAGTTCTCCCCACTTGATGTGATTTGTGAAATTGTGTATATGATGATGTAGAATAATAAACTAGATGTGATTGAGGTGGATACAGACCAGTGTAAGGATTCAAATGATATTTTAAGTATCTTGGCTAGTTGTATGTAGAGAATAGGTAAGATTACTTGAGTAGTCTTGCTTGTATTCTTACTTTCTCAGTGATAATTGCAAACCATTTCAAAATGATATTTGAATGGGGTTTTATAGAGATTTATTAGTCATGGGTTGAATGTACTCATGTTATGATGATAATTAAAAGGATGGGGAATAAAAATAAATTGTCCATTGTGTCTAAAAATGGGTTTGGACAATAGCATTGAAAGTGGATAGTAGTCACACCAATGTTATAGTCCAAGTGTGGTGCTATTGTCCTAAGTAGATGAGACCTAGGGGGATTTATTTTTTATGGAAAAAGGAGTCTAGTTTAATTGGGATCAATTATAAAAGGCTATAAATGACTAGGAATCAATGAAAATAAGCCTTATATGGTCAGGAGAGCAAGTAAGAGGGAGTTAAGGGTTGGGTGTCATTAGCCATGCTCAAGTTACCAATTTTTGCATTTTATATGACTATAACTATTTGATGCCATATGAAGTGGATGATGAAGTTAAACCATTTATGGATGATGTCATTAAGAATGAATGTTTTAGTAGGGAGATAATAATGTATTTTATGGCATATGTCATGGTACATATCATTAAAATATAGTCTAGTTGATGTAGTTTAATAAGTGATTGATTATGTATGAAATATTTTATGGATGACCAATGGCATATCAATAGGTTGATACATTATAGGTAGAAGGTTGATCCCATATATTAGGACCAATATAGTGAAAAGTCATATATAGATGATTTAGTAATGTACATAGTTGATATAATATAAAATATGGATGGCTAATGTAGTAATGTACATGGTTGATGAAATAGTTAATTTGAAATAAATGTTAATGTTACTATTTTTAGGGTTAATTTATTTTAGTTTTGGAAAGAGACATGGTTTTTACTCTATTTTTTGGAGTTTTGGAGAGACATAAGATAATATGGATATTATTATATGTGATATGGATTATAGATATATTGGATAGGCTATTTATAGTACATTTAGTTCAGCTAAATTTTCTTGGATTCAATGGGATCATGGAGATACACTGTATTCCCTTGAGTGTAGAGTTAGTTGTCATGTTATTAGAATCATGAGAGAGACTAACACCTTCTGGTGGGATATGAGGATACTATCAAGGTGGATATCACCTTAAAGGATGTCTATGTGATCTTAATATTTACAAATTATGGGAACACTAGTGGTGTGTAATACCCCAAAATTGATAGATAAGAGGAGGAACTTAATTTTTTGGGATACAAGCTAAAATAGATATGATGAGTGAGGGATTATCATTCATTTATTTTATGTAAATATATCAACCATTATATATGTCTAAAATTCCATAATTTGTGTTATGACATCTAAATTTATATGTCACAAGTCATATAGGAGAGATTCTTTGTATATTATAGACCTATGAAGCTCTATGTTAGAGCATGGCACATTATATGATTTAGGTTCTACAATTTAGGTGTAATTAGTGCATGTATTTTCTGGGATTTTTTCTAAAGGCCATTAAAATATGGGGTTTTCTATTCTTTTGGGGATATATATTTACAAGTGGTTCCTAATTTATAGGCTGATAGGGTTACCACAAGCCATGGATGATTATCTCCCAAGATTAAAGAGGTGTACATAATACCATCTAGTGTAGTCCATTAAACCATGGTGACTTTATAGATAGTGTGGTGGGATTATATTATATGTCATCTATATCTGGGCACTATTGATGCCTATCTGTTATGGCCATCCACTGTTTAGATGCACTCACATGTAACAAATATATGCAACTACTCATGATGGGTAGAGCCTCATCCTTGCTATTTTATACCAAGTTATGTTGGGTTTCCACACCCAACTACTCCTTTATTGGTCCTAACATTTTGGGCTCACCATAAAATAGAGTGGTGTGTTATGAGAGGTAGAGGAGTACCTTGTGGGATACCATTTACAATGCTTCATCATCCTATGGTGGCAAGACAATATGAGGAGGAGAAATAGTAATTTTTCATAAATAAAAACATACACTACTATGGTTATGAATATGAATATAAAAATGGGTGAAACCACATCCATAATCATAGCCAAAACTATATCTGGGGGATCTTATATCTCAACCATCACTTGGGTAGATGATAGTGTGATAGTTACATTATGAGGCATTGACATGTTCATGTCATCTAGTTGGGATGGTATTGAGGTTTTATTATTCCTCCTATCCATGACACCTATGAGGTTTTTGGTATATGAGAAAATGGTACTACTATGGGTGAGTAGAATGTATTATGTTTATTGATTTATATTTTACCTGGATACATACAGATATATACTAGATAGTTGATGAGGCTTGGATTGTATATGAGATATGATGTTATTTTGGTCTATATTTTATAAATGTTTTAGAATATGTAGCTTGATGGAGGACCATGGTGGAGACTACACACAATGATATCCTAGGTGATCTGCTACCACAACATGATACTACAAAGTTGATTGATCCTTTCATGTCTTTAGCCCAATAATATATTATCTAATTTATGATGGTCGAGGAGGTTACCTAAGAGTTGAAAATATTATCAGATGGAGCCTCAGATGCATTACCACTAGGATTTGACTAGGGAGATTTGTAATCATGGTAGGCACTAGATCATGAGATAACTAATCATTTAGCTACAATAGGTTAGCTATAGAGATTATAGGACTAGGTGGCTAATTTATAGGGATAATTATATGGGTTTTATTAATTAAAATGGTCCCTGTGGTGGATTTAATAGAGAGGGAATTATAGACAAGACTCTATGGTTATCCTCCACTAGATGGATAAGGTGGACCTCAGCCATAGATATATTTGTACTATATTATATCTTTTTGTATTATGATGAATCAAATTTTGATCTTTGTGTGTGTGTGGGTGGGTGGGTGGGTGGGTGGGTGTGCATGCACATGCGTGTGCATGTGTGTGTATTTTAGTGTGACTCATGGATGTATTTTATTTCTAACACATGTTTATGATGTATTATGATATGATAAAATGTATGTTATATGTTTTATTATTTTATATAAATTTGAACAAATGAACTATAAAAAAATGATAACAAAAATAAAAAAGTCATAAGTATATAGAAAATTGGAAAACAAAATATAATTTAAATGGTAAAATTAATGTAAAACACACCCAAAAATATGTAATATAGTGTAAGTAAATGAAATCAGTGAATGGAAAATTTCAAACATAGATGTAAGTAAATGAAGTATCAATGAATGACATAAAAGGCACACAAAGATATGTGAAATAATAAATATAAAAAATATGGATGAATGGTAAAAGAGTGATGAATCAAAATTAGTTCTTGTGTTAACATGTAATGTAATAATATATGACCACCTACTGACATATTAATGATGGAAATAGGATGATGTGATAAGAGATGATGTAAAAGGGAACATGGGTATTTTGTGAGGAAAATATAGCCCTATCCAAGGTCTTACATTGAAACTCATAAAATGAAAGCCAAAAATTGTAAGTAGGAAATGTGATCAAATAATAGTGATATCCATCAATGGGAATATTAGGGATAATAATATATAAAGAATATGTTTGAGGCACCACATGGGTGATGTGCATATCCTTATCAATAATGAGATGCACAAAATTATTAACATTAAGGAACTAAGACAATCCAACTAGTAAACACAAAACTTGGGTTGATAAGTGAAGTATGTAGATCATTCCATGAAAGTTATATGTATGAAAATTAAAATAGACATACCTTCACACAACATGTTCCTTATTTATATAATATATTTGATGTTTTTTAGTCTATGTGATTAATTTGAAAAAAATTGAGTGAAAATGTGTGCTTATTTTTGGATCATAGTTTCACCTAGAAATTTATTTATCAATGTTCCTTATTATTTATGACCCCTTACAAAGCTATCAATCTAATTTGAATAATGGGTACTTGTGTGAGAAAGTAAGTGTCACTATATAATATATGATATAATGATACCTCCTATCCTAATATATTGGGCTACCACACCCAAATGTACCTTGATTCTATCATGAGGCCAACAATGGAGTTTGAGATTCAACTAGGATAGGAGATGTGCCAAATAAATATCATGTATTTTGGTGTGATTTAAATTCTAAGATTGAATTTTACTTTTGGTCATTTCCTTTTATTTATTTTATAAAGTGAATTTTATATTTTTATGGATTTTTATATTCCTCCTCTACACAAATTTGAAAAAATAATCATGAGTGAAATAAGTGATGAATGCAAGAGAGCTTAAACTTGTCACTAGAGGGAATTATTAAAATACCATGATGTCTAAAAATTCTTCAACCTGACCACAAGTGTGAAACATTAAAATTGACCTATATGTGCTTGAAAATGAAGGGAGATAAATGGAAGATCCATCCATGTAATAAGTGTTAAAATGATGGGTATAGTTTTAGCTAATCATAAGGATGTAAATTAGTAGTGTGACATTACATGAGCTATGTTATTATATCTAAGTCACTAGGAAGTTGTATTATCCTATAAAATATATAGTAAAATTAATAATTAAATTAGTGATTGTCCCAAAAGAGGGGGAATATAATGGTCATCCGAAAAATAGGGGGAACAAAAATGGATATAAGAAAGAGACAAAAATAAAATTATAATAAGAAAGACCCAAATAAAAGTATAAAATAAGTATAATTTTTTTAATTAATAACTAAACACTTCATAAATTTAGAGTAAATGTAGAGAAGTAAAATTATAAAATAAAAAGAACCATAATAAGAGTAAGATGTAAACAAAAAGGCATCACAAATTATTATAATGAAATGTAAATATCAAATCCAATCTTATGATAATGTGAATAATAATATTATATGACACAAATTTTTACTCACAAAGGTTGATATATATATCAACATACATCATTAATAACATCAAATAAGTCTTGTTGTAACTAAAATATAGCTTTGATCATAGTCTTATTTATATTTTTAGAGAGTCATGCAAGGAATTCCTAACACACGAGCTCTATAGATAAAGTAAGATCATGAGAATAAGAAGGATGAGGGCATGCCGCTTCCCATGAGGGTTAATAAATTTAGGGAACCTATAATGGTGTGTGGATAATATACTATAATCTATGAAAATGCAAAGGTATAGGATAAGGGTGACCCTTTGTATAATAATAACCTTGATAATATTACAAAAAAGGTTAAGGTGTAGGCCTTAAAAATGATGAAAATGTTTTTGGATTGATTTACATTTACTTATACAATGTGTACCACATTGACGCCAAAGATAATAAACTTCCTCATTCCTAGGGATATACTCTAGAGATATATTATGAGGTGGCATCTTCTTATCATTAAAATTTTGTTTTGATTCAACACAAATAACATCAATGCACTATCAAAGTTTTTGATAGTGTTTTGAAAACTAGTCTCATAAGAAGGTTCCATTTTCACCCATCTCCCCTTTACACTATATGTAAGGGATTCTTGAGCTTACTTGACATTATATGGTCAAGATAACTTTTTAACCAAGTAACGAATGCTCATG
Organism: Torreya grandis; assembly: GCA_037957365.1. Lineage (NCBI taxonomy): Eukaryota > Viridiplantae > Streptophyta > Pinopsida > Cupressales > Taxaceae > Torreya > Torreya grandis. Next base: position 1,386,013 of record JARHVA010001322.1, on the reverse strand, counting down.
TGAAGCATTATAATGTATTGTGTTCATTAAGTCAATCCAACTTTGGTTTCTTTTTAGTCCATGTCAACAAGGATGGATCCTCCCCTCTTATTATTCTATCATGACTAGTTGATATTTTCATTATGATGTTTATCTAGTCTCCCATCTAGTGCTACATATACTGATGAGTAATATGTAAATTTAAAGTAGACTCATAATAATGTTTTAAGGAACATGATATCAAAGGATTTATACATCCTTGGTTTAAGTATAACTAACTAAGAATGGGTCATTTAAAGAAAATTCATCGTCATAATTAGGTGTATGAATAATTATGTGGAACTAATTAATTATTCTATCAGTCATGGAAGAATGAGTAATTTATTGTTTAGGCATGATTATTGAGGTGAGAATTTTGTTAGTCATATTTTATCAAGAACAAAGTTGGAAAGAATAAGATAAATAAATAATAATGGTAGAATTGAGATATGATGTTTTTATCTTAAGATTTATCTCATCAATTTCTTCATTTTTAGAATCTAAGAGGTTAGGAAGGATGTTTCCAAAAAGTTGAGGGTTTCCATTATAACCTTGATTAGAATTAATAGGATAAGTAAAGCATTGGGATTCAAAAAAAGGAATTTTAGTGAAAGGTTCAAGGGTAGGGATTTTAAAGACATCTAGTTCATGAAATTTTTCAAAATTCCAATGGTTTATATATCCTTGAATATTGTATATATTACCATTATGGGTAAAGTTTACACATTGACATGTGAAAAAAATGATGGATATCATGTGATGCATCCATGGTCGACCAAGTAAAATGTTATAGGATAGTATAAATTTAAAAATAATGACCTTAAATCAAACCATGATGAATGGGACCATGATGGGGATCCAAACACAACAAAGGGTAAGTGTTTGTCTTTAATCATATCCTTGACACATGATTTTGGTATATTTAAGGTTACATTTGAAGTATCCAATAATTTTAATGAATGTAAGGGAGGTGATGTATGTTATTTAACCTTCATAAATAAAGGTAAACTTAAATTGAATATAAAAATTTAGACACTAATGAATATAGGAGGATTGTCAAAATGAATTAACATTTCATCAAGAATCATAATAGTAATAGGAAACTTAAGGGAAAGAGAGGCATCTATTTTTTTTCAAGTTTTATAGACATTTATTCACACTGTTAAAGGCTACTATCCTCACACACAAATAAGGTGGCTTATTTCCCTATAGGTGGGGGGTTGGGGGATATTCATTTTAAATTAAATTTGCATTAATAAACTATGATGATGAAGATAAGTCCTCATGATCTTAAGAAAAAAATCTAAAAGGGAAGTTGAGAGAGTTCTATGATGGGATCCCTCTCATCATATCCTAATGGGATTGAATGAGACTGAGATAATGTTACACGATGTTGAATAAAATTAGTCGATGGAAGGGATAAAGTAAACATAAACTAATTATAAAATGAAATTTATTGTTTTGGATTGTGTTGACCCCTAAAATCAATAAAGTAGTAGATAAGTTCACTCTTTCACACTTTAAGTAGAATTAAATGTTACTAGTTATAGACATACATAATCCAAACCACATAACCAATATGTGGACCTCAAATGTAATTATTAGAGAAGAATATGTCCTTTGTTAAGACCATACCAATGTATTCTATATGACAAAGTGGTAGGACCTACGAAAAAGTAGCCACATGGAGCAAAGAAATGAAAGGGAGTTTACAAGGGAAAATGATAGGTGAATTTGTTGGATAAATATCTTGACACATATTATTATGGTAAAACAATAAAAGGTGTGTTAGTTGGCCTTGAGCTAAATTGTTAATTCAAATGTGGGTTTAGGTGGCAAAGGTTTGAGAGCAAATGAGAAGATTAACAATCTATCATAGAGAGTGTGGAATAAATAATAACAAATTATAGAGTATGAGATCCAACAAACCTTATCCAAGTGAAGCAAGGTTGAACACTACTATTAGAATAAAATAGGGAGAGATAAGAGAAATGATAAGCTATGGTTTATAAATTAAAATAACCTAGTGTGATAAATTTAATGATCTAACCCATTATGCAATAAAGATTGAATATAATAAGAAAATTATTTTCTATGCTTATCTATTGGATGACATCTAATGGTATTTTTATGTGCTTCCCAACCTAAATAGTACTCTCCCCCTTCCAATCCTTCCAAACCCTAGTCTCTTTTTACACATGAATAACATGAGCCCATATTATATCCTCTATTATTTTACACCTAAGGTGATCTCATAGGATTTTTCTTATGATGTGTGATATGATGGTGTGAGAACTCGTTCATGATGATCTAGAGACTAGTAGCCAACATTTTTGGTTTTATTGATGGTAAAGGCTTGTATTTAGTTGTTGTTATGGTCTTAGGGAATGTGACATGTTTATAATTAATTAAATAAATCTAAAAATTCATGATATGCACAATGATAAGATCAGAGTTAAACATGGAAGCCCTAGGAAGGTGAGATCTTATAAGGCATATGTGTAATTATAATAGGTAGATGAAAGTGGCTGAGTAGGACCCTAGAAGAACATAGGAGTCAACCTATATAAATTACATGAGGAAACTTAGATTAATGGAAGGGAATGAGGATGAATATTACATAGAGAATATGCTCCAAAGGAAGGATTAGACATGGTGTAGAGTTAGAGTAGGATATATGAAGAGCTAAATTAAGTAACAAGTGTTTGGAAGCTTGAATATTAGCAACTAATGTCATTGATCTTATAACATGAGCCTATACGTCCCTCTTAGAATTAGAGGGGGCACTATGAGATCTACTGGGAGTGGAGGCTAAATAGGTAGAAGTAATGACTTTATATAAATAGGTTTTTAATGAACCTCTTCTAAAACTAAAGGAAATATTCTCGATACATACATTATGATAATTGAGGAGGCTCACAAAAGGATTTTATATAATAAGATTTTGTGTTAGATGGACCACCATTAGAGGAAGATAATCCATATGTGTTCCTTAGGAAAACACCCCTAATGTAGATTGTGAACATTTTGGTCAATTAGATCTTCTATACACTAGATATGAACATTTTAGAGTATTATGGAATGGTATATTCTTTATACCATATATATAGGTATTATCTTATTTGAAGGGATTGAGGATTATCCATTAAGATTAAAAAGTGTACTAATTTTTGACCACTTTGTGAGGGTGAGCATATAGTTGTTATTGAAAGACCAATTTGATATAGATGATCCAAAACTTCACCCTCCTAAATATTGTGTTTCTAAGGGACTCTAATGTCTTGAAGATGAAACACCTAGATGCTATTAAATTTAGGGGCATAAAGAAGGAGGCTTTAGAGACTATAAAATACTATGATGTAAGGTTAAATTCCTTGGTCTTGAATATTCCATACACCATCTAACCAGTTTAGAAGGCCTAGTTATTTATTAATGGATTGATCCCATTTATCTTATATGCTTTATCCATGATAGACCCTCTGGATCTTGATAGGT
>JARHVA010001322.1:1007500-1375000 GCA_037957365.1 Torreya grandis | reverse complement strand
CTTATGTTATACAACCAAATCACTTCATAATCAACACATCAAAAATTACTTAAGACAAGTTCCATTGGGATTTCATTACCCTTTTGATCACCGTACCCCACTCGATGATCCCACTTGGATTTCATCACCAAGGGGAGAACCCAATCCATTCGCTAGTAGAGTATAAAATTTAGACAAATCATGTATATTGGCTAAGCATCCTGTCTCAGCTTTGGGTTCATGAAGTGTGAGGAACAGGCCCCTACTACTAAGACAAGTACTTGATCTAATGTATATTATTTTGATCACTAAAATTCAACTCGAAACTATAATTAGATGGATCTTCTAGTACCTAATTTACAAGCCAAATCTTCCTTCAAAATTTAAGTCACAAGCCAAAAGTGATTTAAAATCAATCCTAAGATTAACACACTTATAATGAATGCACTAGTTGCTCTTAATTTTAGGTGTGAGTTTTGTTATACCTTTTTTCTAGTTTCTCATATGGTCTTTATCAAACAACAACTGAGAAATCAAACCAATACACCACCTTCAACCTCTTCTTCCTCCATGGAGTATAATTCTAATGATGGAGGGTTAACTCATCTTTCACCTCCTCCTACCATAATCCTAGTTATATTTGAAGGTGATCCTAATTCACCATTTTTTATGATAATGATCAGATATCTCTTTAACACTACCTTAGCACCATTCCCCATCAATCTTCCCTTACTTCAGATCCTCCTATCGACCGTTCTTATAGAATGCCTTATTATCTTATGGTAAGATCTACCTCAAACCAACTTTTTCTATATACACATACACACACATATATATGTATATATATATATATGTATATATATATATATATATATATATATATATATGTATATATATATGTATGCATATATATATGTGTGTGTGTGTGTGTGTGTAAGTTTTAGCTGCATCCATCATAAGATTAGGATTGCATCTTCATATTGTATTTAATCACATTTAACTATTCTATTTACATTGAATATATACATACATATATATATACATATACATATCTATGTATGTATATATATATGTATATATATATATATATGTGTGTGTGTGTATATATATATACAAGTTTTAGTTGCATCCATCATAAGACCAAGATTGCATCTTCATATTTTATTTATTTACATTTAACTATTCTATTTACATTGAAAAAAATAAAATAAAATTCATTTGGTTAAAATTAAGTGCATTCATTGTTTGCCTCCTTGCTTTATCCCACCCAGTTTAATTAAAAGCATCTTGAATTAATCATAACACACTTATGTTATACAACCAAATCACTTCGCAATCAACACATCAAAAATTACTTGAGACAAGGTCCATTGGGATTTCATTACCCTTTGGATCACCTTACCCCACTCGATGATCCCACTTGGATTTCATCACCAAGGGGAGAACCCACTCCATTCGCTAGTGGAGTATAAAATCTAGACAAATGGTGTATATTGGCTAAGCATCCTATCTCAGCTTTGGGTTCGTGAAGTGTGAGGAATAGGCCCCTACTACTAGGACAAGTACTTGATCTAATGTATATTATTTTGAGCACTGAAATTCAACTTGAAACTATAATTAGATCGATCTTCTAGTACCTAATTTACAAGCCAAATCTTCCTTCAAAATTTAAGTCACAAGCCAAAAGTGATTTAAAATCAATCCTAAGATTAACACAATTATAATGAATGCATTAGTTGATCTTTATTTTAGGTGTGAGTTTTGTTATACCTTTTTTCTAATTTCTCATATGGTCTTTATCAAACAACAACTGAGAAATCAAACCAATCAACTACCTTCAACCTCTTCTTCCTCCATGGAGTATAATTCTAATGATGGAGGGTTAACTCATCTTTCACCTCCTCCTACCATAATCCTAGTTATATTTGAAGGTGATCCTAATTCACCATTTTTTGGGATACTAATCAGATATCTCTTTAACACTACCTTAGCACCATTCCCCATCGATCTTCCCTTACTTCAGATCCTCCTATAGACCCTCCTTATAGAATGCCTTATCATCTTATGGTAGGATCTACCTCAAACCAACTTTTTCAATACACACACACAGATATATGTATATATATATATATATATATATATATATATGTATATATATATATATGTATATATATACATATATATATATAAATACATATATATATATATGTATGTATGTATATATGTATGTATATATGCATATATATGTGTGTGTGTGTGTGTGTGTATACAAGTTTTAGTTGCATCCATCATAAGATTAGGATTGCATCTTCATATTGTATTTAAAAAAATTTAACTATTCTATTTACATTGAATATATACATACATATGTATGTATGTATATATATATATATATGTATATATATATGTGTGTATATATATACAATTTTTAGTTGCATCCATCATAAGATTAGGATTGAATCTTCATATTGTATTTAATTACATTTAACTATTATATTTACATTGAATAAAATAAAATAAAATTCATTTGGTTAAAATTAAGTGCATTCATTGTTTGCCTCCTTGCTTTATCCCACCCAGTTTAATTAAAAGCATCTTGAATTAATCGTAGCACACTTATGTTGTACAACCAAATCACTTAGCAATCAACACATCAAAAATTACTTGAGACAAGGTCCATTGGGATTTCATTACCCTTTGGATCACCTTACCCCACTCGATGATCCCACTTGGATTTCATCACCAAGGGGACAACCCACTCCATTCGCTAGTGGAGTATAAAATCTAGACAAATGGTGTATATTGGCTAAGCATCCTATCTCAGCTTTGGGTTTGTGAAGTGTGAGGAATAGGCCCCTACTACTATTACAAGTACTTGATCCAATGTATATTATTTTGAGCACTAAAATTCAACTTGAAACTATAATTAGATGGATCTTCTAGTACCTAATTTACAAGCCAAATCTTCCTTCAAAATTTAAGTCACAAGCCAAAAGTGATTTAAAATCAATCCTAAGATTAACACACAATGAATACATTAGTTGCTCTTTATTTTAGGTGTGAGTTTTGTTATACCTTTTTTCTAATTTCTAATATGGTCTTTATCAGAAAACAACTGAGAAATCAAACCAATCAACCGCCTTCAACCTCTTCTTCCTCCATGGATTATAATTCTAATGATGGAGGGTTAACTCATCTTTCACCTCATCCTACCATAATCCTAGTTATATTTGAAGGTGATCTTAATTCACCATTTTTTTGGATATTAATCAGATATCTCCTTAACACTACCTTAGCACCATTCCTCGTCAATCTTCCCTTACCTCAGATCTTACTATTGACCCTCCTTATAGAATGCCTTATCATCTTATGGTAGGATCTACCTCAAACCAACTTTTTCTATATATAAACACACACACATATATATGTATATATATATATATATATATAAATATATATATATATATGTATATATAGATACATATATATATATATATATATATATATATATATTTATGTAGATATATATACATATATATATATATATATGTATGTGTGTGTGTATATATATATGTGTGTGTGTGTGTGTGTGTATATATGTGTGTGTGTGTGTGTATATATATACAAGTTTTAGTTGCATCCATCATAAGATTAGGATTGCATATTCATATTGTATTTAATTACATTTAACTATTCTATTTACATTGAAAAAAATAAAATAAAATTCATTTGGTTAAAATTAAATGCATTCATTGTTTGTCTCCTTGCTTTATCCCACCTAGTTTAATTAAAAGCATCTTGAATTAATCATAGCACACTTATTTTGTACAACCAAATCACTTCATAATCAACACATCAAAAATTACTTGAGACAAGGTCCATTGGGATTTCATTACCCTTTGGATCACCCTACCCCACTCGATGATCACACTTGGATTTCATCACCAAGGGGAGAACCCACTCCATTCGCTAGTGGAGTATAAAATTTAGACAAATCGTGTATATTGGCTAAGCATCCTGTCTTAGCTTTGGGTTTGTGAAGTGTGAGGAACAGGCCCCTACTACTAAGACAAGTACTTGATCTAATGTATATTATTTTGAGCACTGAAATTCAACTTGAAACTATAATTAGATGGATCTTCTAGTACCTAATTTACAAGCCAAATCTTCCTTCAAAATTTAAGTCACAAGCCAAAAGTGATTTAAAATCAATCCTAAGATTAACACACTTATAATGAATGCATTAGTTGCTCTTTATTTTAGGTGCGAGTTTTGTTATACCTTTTTTCTAATTTCTCATATGGTCTTTATCAAACAACAACTGAGAAATCAAACCACTCAACCACCTTCAACCTCTTCTTCCTCCATGGAGTATAATTCTAATGATGGAGGGTTAACTCATCTTTCACCTCCTCCTATCATAATCCTAGTTATAATTGAAGGTGATCCTAATTCACCATTTTTTTGGATAGTAATAAGATATCTCCTTAACACTACCTTAGCACCATTCCCCATCAATCTTCCCTTACCTCAGATCCTCCTATTGACCCTCCTTATAGAATGCCTTATCATCTTATGGTAGGATCTACCTCAAACCATCTTTTTCTAACCCACACCTCACCTTCTTCTAACATTCCATCTAACACTACCCAAACTCAATCAAATGTTCCACCTCCCAACCAAACACCTCTTTCCACACCCCATACTTCACATGTGGATTCATCCCTACCTTTGGTTACCTATACCCCGCTTACTGTGGGATTTTCTTGTATCCCCATTTCATCCCTTCCTCTAGCCTTAACCAATTTACCTATCTCTACCCCATTACAAAATCTAGTGCTTTCTATACCATAGTCCCTCCCACCTATCCTCACTAGGGTCACCACTCAGCTTCAATCTACCCTAATTTAACTTTCTACCTCAACCATACCTAATTTTATTTCTAAATAAATACATGCTTTGACCTATCAATCTGTGAATGTACCACCTTTTACCTAACCATTTATGTCTATCATCTCAAATGTGGTACAATCTCAACCATTTATTTCTTCCTATCAATATGTGTCATCTTCAATGCCTTATATCAACTACCATTACATACTACCTTCTTAGCCCTAACACGATCCACCTCCCAATTATGCATCTTACCAACCTCACCCTCATCTAATTAAGATGCTAATAGACAAAATGACCAAGTTGGAGTCAACAATTTTTGGGTCCAATAATCTCTTATCTTATGACCAAATTTGTAATGAACCAATCCTCCCATCCATTCCTATTCACTCTTATCCTCCTCAATGGGAATTGCCAAAATTTTCCAAATTTCAAGTCAAGGAGGACCCACAACAACATCTCAAAGTATTCCATCACTCCCTTCCTCCAAACTTTTCCAATGTCTTTATTAGGATCTACCTTAGATTAGTATATAAATCTCCCTACTCATTCCATCTTCTCCTTTTCACAACTAGCCCAAATATTTTTGGTACATTTCTCAGTTAACATAACCAAAATGGTTTCCATCACTAACCTTTATTCCATAAAACAATTTGAGGATGAATCCATTGTTGATTTTGTGGCTAGATGGAAAGGTTTCATCAACCAACTTTCTTTTACCCTACCCCAACATGAATTAATTGAATTGTTCTCTAGGGGTTGTGATAAGCATATCTCACCCACTCTCCAAGTCCAAAAATTTTGAACATTTGATGAAGTATTAACCATGGTGAAAAAACATGAGAACCATACCATTGCTGAGGGAAAATTGAAATTGTAGAATACAAATTCCACTTTTAAACCTAATGATTCTCCCTCAACCAAAACCACCAATTAGCCTAATACCAAGGCAAAAGCTTATACAAATGTAGTGGTTTTAAAAACTTCACCACCAATTGTCACCCAATCAAATAAAAAAACTCTTCCAAACCTCCTTATCAACATAATTAACCACAAAATTGAGCCACTCCAAAACAATATACTCCCATTGGTGAATCATATGCATCTATTTTGGATAAACTACTCAAGGCCAATCTTATCCAACTTCCACCAATCAAACCACCTCAAAAATTAGATTCTTCTTGCCCTCTACCTAGATGATATAATGAAAATGACACTATTCTTTTCATCAAACCATTAGACATGACATTAATAGATGTAATACCTTTAAAAGTCTTGTCCAAAATCTCATTGATAGTGGAGATTTGGTATTTGATAAACCCAATGCTCCCCCTAACCAATCTCTTGACATTTTATGAAATCCTTTTCCAAATCACCCTCCTTTTACACAACTTCATGATAGTAAGATTAAATCATCTAACTCATAAGAAGCACATACAATCAATGTTATCAGTAATGTTCCCATTATTTAGGAAACTATTACCTTTACCATTCAAACAAAGGAAATAAATTTACCATCCATTCCTTTTAAGACCCAAACAAAATAAATCATCATCCCTCTTTCTTCAAGCATTGAAACCATAGCCTTATTTGATCCTTCTTCGATATAAATACCCAAAGAGACCACTATTGATTTAACCACTTCCTCCACTCTCCCAATCCAAATGGAAGAATCACCTACTTATTTGAAAATTCAAGCCAAAATAGAAAACTTATCCCTTCCCTCCTTTGATAACACCATACCAACCTCTTATATGCCTCCTTTGAAAACCATTCCATAAGAAGTCATTACCTTATCCACCTAATCACCAATTTTGGAACCACCTACCAATTTCAAAACCAAAATCATACCTTCCACCATAATATTTCCTTATTCTCCACCTAAGGGATTACACTTCAAGACTAATGATCAAAGAACTATACCCATTTATAAGCCCTTCTCAAAGTTAGTTCAATGTTTAGAATTTACATCCTAGACTAACTTTTATCAAGCCACCCTTTGGCATCGACTAGGCCTTCCTTATCCAAGCTCCAAGAAAATATAATTCCTTGAATCCACCTGAGTCTTCCCTTCCACCCATTATCATCCCTTCACTAGTTATTGATTTTAAATTCATAAATAAGCCATCTCAAACACCTCTGCTTAAAATTGCCAATTCACCCCATGTTTCTTCCACCAAACCAATCAAGAACTTGGGGATTCTTCCCATACCTAGTCCCTCTCACCCTCCTTTCAGATTATACTTAACTCCCTCAAGCTCACAAAATCCAAATCCAATAAATTCCATTGATAAGGAAGGCTTACATATAACTTTACCTTGAATAAAGCCCATACTGCCTCCTTCACATCTACCTTCTATATTAGGACCACATCCTTCCACCATCAAACCATCTTCTTATTCTCCATATTTAATCACCAAACCCTTTAGTCCTTCATCCTTCTTAACCAAATTGTCCTAGTCTACTCTCCTACTAGTAACCAAACCTTCATCATCAAAAATATTTGCATTCAAATCTTTAGCCTATAAGCCACTCATATCTAAGCAAACCCAACCACACCCATCAACCAAAAGTACTCCTCCAAGCATTGATTCCATGAAGAGACCAATCCTAAAACCTAACTCACCTTTGTCAAAATATTATAAAACTATTTTTCAAAGGTTGTTGCAAACCTCCTCTATCAGCTTACCCCCACTCAAACCATTTGACCCATCTCATACTAGGCCAACTTGGTTCAATGATAACTTGATTTATCTTTACCATAGGACTCTACGGCATGATATAAAGAACTATAGGGATATCCAAGAACTTATTCACAATATTTTGGATGAATATGATATATTATAAGAACCTCTAGTGCTTAATCCATTACTTAACCCAACTATTCAACTAACTCCTTTCCCCTCACCAAGTAATTAAGGAGAAGAAATGAATAAAATATTGAAACCCCTCATTCATACCATTCATATGGTGACCTATTCTTGGGCCCAATAGAAAGATAAGGATAAAGAGAAAGTCTCTATCCCTTGGACTTATCCTTCAACCTCTTAACTTGTTGACTAAATCCTAGTTTATTCACCCTCACCCTCGCAACCATCTAGACCTAAGAACTCCATTCTATGATATCCATCTTCTAACCCCACTCCATTCATCCAATAACTCATTTTAAAAAAACTCCACCAAATGCTAACCAAAATGGGCCTTTATGATCTAATAAATACCTTGAACCAACACCATTAGGCATTAATGGAATATTTACATTCCATAGAGGTCCAACCAAATGATCTATTACCTTTTGCCTCCTTTATTAGATTTTTTCACCATTCTACCCTTGTCACCTTCTAAGATTTTAAGATTCCACCCTTCCAATAGAAATATCCTCCCCTTTTCATCACCATATACATTAATCAAACTTACATCAAATGAGTAATGATTGATGTGGGAGTGAGCATCAACATCATCTCATCCCATACATATGATTAGTTTAAATTACCTAAAAAAATGTTTATTAAAGTTTAGCACTCATTTGCTCTTTCAACGATACCATGGCGAGCACTTTAAGGATCATTTTTCTTCATATCTTTTTGTGACCTCACACCATTCTTGAGCTATTCTATGTCATTGAAGCTGAGTTCCAATATAATGTATTATTTGGAAATCCTTGGATCCAGGCTATGTGTTGCATCCCTTTTACCCTATACTAATGTGTTAAGTTTGAGCATGAGGATCAAATCATTACAATCAAAGCTGACACAAGTCCTTTTTCATATTGCAACATGACATATTAGCCTAATGATTTTCTCATTCCTTCTTCATGTCCCTTACCAACCACTTCAAATCAAACACCTGCACCAACTTAAAACCTCCATACCTATACATTCAATAATTATGAAACATCAACAAACTCAACCATTCACTCTTATCAAATTTTGGTAGAGGACTCATTGCAATCCACTTTTCAATTTCTCTCCCTTGGAGAATATCACATTTTGGCTTTAGATGCTCTTCCCACTCTGCATGAATATGGGAATCTCTAAAATGACCCATCTTATGACCCCAATATCAAATCTATCATCCCCTTTGGGATCCCCAAAAATCAAACAAATTTTTTATATGGGAGACTTGACCAACCACTCCTCGCTCCCACCACCACTCCATACATTCAACCTTTCACATCAATTTTTTCTTATCTAAGCAATCCAGCCTTTGCTAGAACCTATCTTCATCATTATACTTGGAAAGGGTTTGGTATGGGCCTCTACAAATAAGGAACTCATAAATTTCCCTTTATCAAAACTCATAAACCTTATGATTTCTTTGGGCTTGGGTTTGAACCGCCAAAGTAACCCACATCACTAAAACCCATTGCCACCCCTATCAAAGAAACTCCATCCTCACCTAGCTCATCTTGCCAATCTAAAGACTCTGACATCATCCCATTTAAATTTTTTATCAACATTATTAATTTAGGCTCACTAACCTATCAACAAGGTGGCCAAACTAAAACCCTTTATCTCATCTACCCTAAGATGATCAAGCATGACTCACCATCTATTCACACCATCCAACCTCAAGATGATGATTCCATCCTCACCTACCTTGGTGCAGGGGATTATTCTATCAATAAATATCTCCCTCCTAGAAACCAAACCATGTTCAATGAATCAACTATCAATGTTAACTTAGGTACCTAGGATGATCCTTATATCATCAAGATAGGCCAATCTTTGACTCCTAAAGAGTAGCAAGCTTGTCCTTCTTTCCTTCATGAACATATCATAAAATTTACTTGGTCTTACCAATATATGCCTATAATTGACCCTTTTATCACTCTCCATAACATCATCACCCAACTTGAGGTTAAGTAAGTTTGGCAAAAAATTTACCATATAAATTTTTACATAGCTCTTCTTGTTAAAGAAGAACTTTAGCATCTCTTATTTGTTAATTTCACCCAAACCATTGACTATCCACAATGTGTTTCTAACATCATTCCTATTAACAAACCTATAGAGGGCCTTCACCTCTACATTGACTTGCATGACCTCAACCTCACCTACATAAAAGATGACATTTCCCTACCTAACATTGACTAGCTTGTTGATCTCACGGCTAGCCATGAAATGTTAACCCTCATGGATAGTTTCTTAGGATACAATCAAATCTTGATCACTCTTATAGATCAACATAAAACCTGTTTCATCACTTTATGGAGAACTTCTGCTACTATGTCATGCCCTTTGGTCTATATAATGTTTAAGCCACTTATCAATGGGCCATGGCCTATGTCTTCCATGATTTAGTCCATAAGATTATTGAGGATTATGTTGATGATCTCTTGGGTAAATCTAAACATTGTAAGGATCACCTTGTTATTATTGCAATCATCTTTGAATGCTTAATCTTCTATCATGTCAAGATTAATCCTAAGAAGTGCATCTTTGGGATCTTATCAAGTAAACTACTAGGCTTTATCATTTCCCTTCATGGACTAGAAGTAGACCCTTCCAAAGTTAGATCCATTTTGATATGGATCCTCCCACTGACTTGAAGCAACTTTATAGCCTACAAGGCAAACTTCAGTCAATTCAACACTTTATCTCTCAACTTTCTGATCATTATCAACCTTTTCACCACCTCCTAAATAAATATGTCTCCTTAAAATGGATTGATGAATGTAAACAAGATTTTAATAAAATAAAGGAATATACTCTTTCACTACATTTTATTATTCCCCCTAAGGAAGATCAACTCTTTTATTTGGGCATTTTCTTCACTGGTCATTCCTTAAGAGCCATGCTCATTCATCATGATGACTAAAATATAGATCATACCATTTATTACATTAGTCATACCTTGATTGAATATGAAACCTATTATACCCATCATATGAAACTTTTCCTTGCTTTAGTCTTTGTTACCTCAAATATTAGCCATTATCTCCTTAATCATAAAACCTCTTTCATCACTAACACTGACCCTCTCAAGTACGTGCACTCTAATCCATATCAAAACCAATGTATGGCTAAGTGGCTTATGTTTTTGGCTAAGTTTGATCTTGATTTTCTCCCACAAAAGTCCATCAAAGGATAAGTCATTGTTGACCAATTAGTAGAATCCCCTATACCTGACAAGCAACCCTTTCCACTTACATTCCTAGATGAATCTATAGAAACTCTTTCCTCAAAAGATCCCACCTACCAAATGACCATGTTTTTCAATGGCTCTAAATGCCAAAATGTTGGGGGGGGATGGTGTGATTCTCATTACATTTAATGGATAACCTCTTACCCTTTCTTTTAAGCTCAACTTTAATTACACTAATAACATGGCCAAATATGGAGCCTTAGTCATAGGTCTTTAAACTGATGTGGATTCAGGGATCAAAATAATTAGAATCTTTAGATTTTCTTAAACTATCATTAACCAAGTCATAGGAACTAATAAATGTAAAAATGATGTTCTCCTAAAATAAAATCAGCTTTTGGATACACTCTTGGCCTTGTTTAATCATTATGATATCCAATCCATTCCATAATCAACAAATAAATTTACTAATACCATGGCCTCTATTGCTTCCCAAATACCATCTCAACCTGTTGACTCCAAACTATTTGTTACCATCCACCATTTTACACCCTATCTTATCTTAGTTATGATCTTCTTACCATTTGTAGAGTGGAGATATCCCCTTCTAACACTTGGTATACCCAAACATTTGATTATCTTAACTTTGGTGTTCTCCCTCTTGATATTTCAAGGAATGCCTAAAGAAATTTCATCCAAGGAACCTCTCATTATATCATACTAGGAGGCATCCTTTATAAGTGAGGCTTTGATGGCCTTCTTCTTCATTGCCTTCATAACCATGAAGACTCTCATGCCATTAAAGAAGCCCATGACAACATTTTTGGGGTACATTTTAGTGGCATGGCTTTTTCCAAGTGTATTCTTCACCTTAGCTACTATTAGCCAACACTTAACCAAGACTATTTGTGACTATGTCAAGAAATGTATCAAATGTTAACAACATGCCAACCTTCACCATGCACCTTCTCATAGTCTCCAAGTATCTCAAGACTTTTGGCCCTTCTCATAATGGGGTCTTGATCTTATTAGGGAAATCAACCCCCATTATTCACAAAGGCATAAATATATCATCATAGCCATAGAATATTTCACCAAGTGGGTGGAAGCCATCCCACTTATATCAACCAAGGCTGAAAAGATCATAAATTTTATTATTCACCATATCATTTTCCACTTCGATGTCCCTCAAAAAATCATCACTAACATTAAAAAATATTTCAAAAATAAAAATGTCCAAGAACTTTTTGACTCTTTTAGCATTGATTTAAGCTTCTCCTCACTTTACTATCTACAACCCAATGGATAGGTAGAAGCTTCCAATAAAACCCTCATCAAAATTCTCACCAAGGTGGTTAGTGATTCTGGGCAGGATTGGCACCTCCACATCCCATTTTCTTTATAGGCCTATCACACTAATATCTAAACTACCATAGGGGCTACACATTTCTCCCTTGTCTATAGAACTAAGGCAATTTAGCCTCTCAAATTTCAAATTCCATCTCTCCAAATATCCTTACACGATATTATTTTCTAGAGTGGTTATCACTAAGAATGCCTCACATGACTCAATCTTCTTAATGCAAATCACTTGGATGTTCTCAATCATCTTCATGTTTATTAAGAGTGAATCAAACGTGCCTATAATAAGCATTTGAAAAAGTGATAATTCAACATTGGTGACCTTGTCCTTAAAGAGAACCAACATGTCACTAATATGAAAAAGATGAAGAAGGGAAAGTTCAATTTTAATTGGTTAAGACCTTATATTATAACCCATAAGTATGGATCTGGTGCTTACCATTTATCCTCTTTTGAGGGAAAACTAGAGCTTAAGCCTATCAATGTTTCATATCTACATCCTTTCTATTCCTAACAAGATCACACTCACTTATGTGTCTAACTTAAGCTTGTCCCTAAGATCATGAGATTTTACCCTTCCTTTTAATTAAATTTTGCCTTTGAGAATGATTTATTTCAACATAGAACCATGTGATTTATGCACCACAAACATCTACCCTTAATCCTAAGTATGGGTACCATGGATCTACCTATAATATGGTTCTCATGGATACTTTTCATCTTTCAATAGATGGGATCCCATGATCAATCATTTCTCAAACTCTTCCTCCCATTTATCATTTAACTCTTGTGTAATAATATTTCCTCCATAAAGGTAGATCTTTGGGCCTCATAGACTTGTCCATGTCAAAAAAAATTATATTCCAATTCATTATCCTCAAAACAAATACATACGACTCCCTCGAAGGACAACTACCCATATATTCCCAAATTGCTTAAACAGAGACTACTCCCTTGAAGGATAGCTATCAAGTTAAAATTTTAGACTACTCCCTTGAAGCCAAATCAAAACAAATATTTAAAGCTTCCAACATCGATCATCTTTAATCACCTACTCAAAATTAATAAGACATCTTTATATCAAAAATCAAAATAAGTAATCCATAATTAGCTCTTTAAAATGCCATTCTTAATATCATCATGCCATAATTAGGTTCTATGTATGACATTCATAGACTTCTCACATTTATCAATCTACACATTATTCTATGGCATGGACTTATCTCTTAAAACCTTCTATTCACCTATAGAATGGAAAAGTTAAACCACATGATGTTAACCCTTAAACCATTTACCCTTCACCCCTATTACTTTCATTCCTCTCTAAACTCAAAGGATTATGAGCTTACTTGATACACAATGATCATGAAAACTTTGTTATCAATCCAAACATGCTCTTGTAAAGCATTTGATCATTTTGTGTTCACTAAGTCAATCCACCTATGGGTTCTTTTTCTTTGGTTCTTAATAATCAAAGTGATTTACCTACTCTTTATTCATTTATGGTGACATTTGAGCCCTTTCTTCCTTGTTTTTAATATGGTCATGCTTTCTCGTGTTTCCACCTATCTTAAACATCTTAATCCAAGACAAATCAACTGTTGCTAAAACCATAAAAATCATGACCATATCCTACCTATTATTTTAATTCAAAAATCATAAGGCACATCAAACTTTATTAATATCATCATACAAAAATTTAATCTAAATCATCATAATCATCCTATAAACATTAAAAATCCACATAATAATCATTAACATAATTTTCATAATCATAATCATAACAATAAACATCATCACTATCATTGAGATCATCAATAAAATGTCATCATACTTATCAAATTTAAAATCATTTCCTCATAATAAATGCAACCATAAGTGGTCATCAACATAATATACCATCACATACTTACCATTATCATCGTTATAACATTATACACATCACTATAATCATTTTAAACACATCACATAATATCATCCTAATAATAATTAATATCATTATCATCATAATCAAATGAAAACATAACATGTCATAATCCATCTCATACTCACCATAACCATGATAAACATAACAATAATCCTAATAAACATCATGATCATAAAGTCATCCATAAGCATACAAAATCACAATAAAATAAACCATAACATCATCATGTCTACTCTAACATATCGTACACATGAGAACATGCCATAATCATAAATGATCTATAATCATAATCAGAATTTAAAAAGTCATAACAGATCATAATACACATAATATATATATATATATATATATATCTCATGGGTATATCTCACATATTTGGCATATATTCTGGTATCAAAATGCATATATACATATCAAAAAATTTATAATCTCATCATGAACGTACACCTAAACCACCTACACCTAGAGTACTTGCACCTACTCTACCATCTGGTGGTGGAACACCTGATGTCCCTACTTATAATGTAGAAGCTACCCACTAACCTAGTGTATCCACTAATGGATCACTCGAAAAGCTACTCTTATACTCCGCATACCTCATCATGTAAGGTAATTATGTGAATACAATAGCTTCATAATAGATAAGCTCCTCAATGATAGCTACATATTGTATCCTCATAACTAAGTCCATTACTGCTACTCCTCCTCTAGTAACCACTACCCTCTATCATAAAGTATCCCTTTCTTGGGTGAATGATGTAAGGGTAGTCCTCTCCTAGTCTCACTCACCTATCAAGGTGGAAACTTGAACCTATAAAACAACAATTTAGGCCTATAATGTAACCACCTGAGCGTAGATTATTGTAAGGGCTACCACTATCTGGTCACCTCCACCCTATGCATATGATAGATAAACATTCATAAGCCCCTATATGTCATTTTCCCATCCAAATTTGATAGCCACATACCTAGTATTATGCCATCTTATGTATCTTTGAGTGGCTCTAACATCATTAATAGGAGATCTAGTTGGTAGCTCCTCAAAATCTAGTAAACCCTCCTCTAGATGTGGCTCTAACAAGTCTTTCTCTACATCTTCCCTCTTATAATGAGTCAAATCTAAAGGTATATCCTATATAGGACCAAACTATCTCCTAACTTGATCAATTGAGATCCTTTCAGTCTCCCCATCTCTCATACCATAAGCCCATTATGATCTCCATAGTGATAGGGTATGATACTTGTATCTTATCCATATCAACCAATCTAAATATGGCCTCCATATGATACCACTCACAAATATGCTATCTAACTAACCCTATAACCACTCCACAACTCAAGCTCTACCCCTTTCTCCTAAAAGTGCAAGGTCTTTGCACCATCGCATGAAACCAACTCTATAATCTATAAGTGTGAATCCATCACATGGAAACCCAATCAGTATTAACACATGTATGTCCTCATATGCCCAATAGTAGATCAAAAATCCAATGCTGATGTCCTAGCATCTCCTTGATCTAAATGTCCATAGCTCTATTATATACCAATAGTATAGGGACCCATCCAAAAACCATACCTCTAAGTAGCATCTCTATTAGCACTCCTAGTAATAAATAAGGGAATCAACCACTATTTGAGTTCAAACCAATAAATTAGGAAATCCCCATCCTCATCATAGTCATCAAACATGTATCATCTAGGGCCCTTTGATATAATAGCCCATAACACAAACCCCTCATGTGAAATTTGGCCTCTTATTGATCATCACTAAATAATCACTCCATAAAATCCTCTCACTCCTCACTCTCTATATGGTAAATTATCTCCCCCAAAATTTGTAGCTATGTGATCTTATGGATGTCCTCTAGTAAAATTGACATTTCACAGATCAGGAGTAGGAAGGTTTTTGTGTTTTGGTCCCATCTCTTGATGAGGACCATAATCATAGCTACATCTTATGTCAAGTACTAGTAATTATGGATGACCCCTAAGACAACCACTTCTATCTGTCACCACTCCACACCTATCATCTAATCCTAGAAATCTATGAGTATCTTATGGACTTGGTCCATCATCTAGATGCACTCATATACCTACATAACCAATCCAACACTGTTAAACATGCCATGCTAATCTCTTCAATCCTATCCCTCTTCCCACCTATTCCAAACCCCCTAAGACAATACAACCTATGCCTTAGACCCATTTTCTAACATAAAAATCAATCTAACTTATCATTTTAACCTATGTTTTCAACCTATCTACCTCTTTTACTTTCCACCCTATCATCCTAACCTAACCCATTCACCCTTTCCTACCTTTTAACTTTAGAGGATGGCCATCTATTGGCTAACCATCGATAGTTAATGAGGGGGGCCATGTAGACCCTAAAGCCATCAATGGTTCCCTAAACCATCAATAATTAGCTAATAGATGGCCATCCTATAAAGCAAAAAAGTAGGAAAGGGTGAATGGGTTAGGTTAGGATGATAGGGTGGAAAGTAAAAGAGGTAGATATGTTGAAAACATAGGTTAAGATGATGAGTTAGATGGATTTGAATGTTATAAAAGGGGTCTAAGGCATAGGTTATAATGTCTAAGGGGGTTTGGAATAGGTGGGTAGGAGGGATAAGATTGAAGAGACTAACATGGAAAGTTTAACAGTGTTGGATTGGTTATGTAGGCACACAAGAAAATCAAAATAAAGGACAAGGTCCCTAAGATATTCTTGGACTATTAGGACCAAATGATAGATATGGAGTGGTGATAGATGGAGGTGGTTAGCCTAGGGGCCATGAATCATTAACAACACTTGACATGAGACACAACTATGATTATGGTCCTCATTAAGAGATGGGACCCAACCATAAACACCTTCCTACTCCTGATGAGTATGATGTCCATTTTGTTGGAGGATGTCTATAAGATCACATGGCTACTAATTTAGAGGGATATGAATTATCATATAGAGAATGAAGAGCAAGAGGATTTTATGGAGTGGCTATTTAGTGATGATTATTAGGAGGCAAAATTTCACATTGGGGGTTTTTTCTATGGGTATTTATATCAATCAATCAATAGATGACCTTCTCATAAAATTCCACATCAGTTTACACTTAGCAAGTTGGTAATCACTCTTAAATCTCCACTTACCAATCACTCAAGTGGTATCTCAGTAATCTCTCAAAGTTAAAATTATCTAGTTTACCTTTTATTTTTACCATTTACACTTGTGAGTTTTAGGGTTTTACCCTAATCATCAATAGTTAAGGAACTCTTGATAGTTACCCCTAACTATTGATAGTTAGGGTCCCCTAGCCATTGATGGTTAGGTTTCATCCCTTTTTCCTTCTTTTCCTCTTCCTTTCCAAACCAACATTCTTTCCCTTTAGTTTTTTCCCTTACCTTCTACATAGAATTACATTTAGGCCTAAATTTATTCTAGATCTAGGTGTTTAGGTATCTATGTAGGCAATGTCCACTTGCCTGGTGTAGTGAAATTTACCTCAACCACTTCTCCAACTAAACCTTACCCCTCTTTCCTTGACATATACTATTTGATGGTGTTTACTTTAACTAGATATTTCACCTATTTTACACTGATTGCACATTGACCATTGACCATTATGACAAATTTTTCCAAGTTGAACATTCAAACTTTGCACCATCTAGTGCATGAACTAACCACCATTACAGTTGTTTTATGAAAGCACCTAAACCTAGATACTTTAAACCTACCCAAATTTGCATATATTGCTTAAAAGGCCTAACTTAATTAGCTATGACCAATTTTGTGGACTGATTACCTTTTTTTTACCTAACACCTAACCTTATTTTTCAACTTTGGAAAACTTAGTCATTATGTGATATTGATATCAATCTTCATCACATTTTATGCATGAGTTCTCAACTCTATAACCACCTCAACCACATTGTTTTATTTATCAAACCATTAATTGATTTCCCTATGCCTCAATCATTTCTTAGTTTGAGGGGGGATACCTCCACTCACAAATTGGGGAAACCAGACCTATACTTTGACCACCTTCTTATTTTTATTCTATAGATTCTCCACGATACATAAAAAAGGGGGAAATTTTAGACACCTAAAAACTACACATAATAATTTTAGTGTTACCCTACCTTTGGGATAATAACTAGGTTTATTAATAACTTAACATTCTTAAAACCCACCTTTTAACTCATTATTTAAATCACCATTTTTAACCCCTTTTTCTCTTAGCCCCCAAACCATTGATGGGTAGAGAAACCATCGATGGTTACCCCTAACCATTTATGGTTAGGCAACCATCTTTTAGTTTTAAATCTTTAAAGCAAGCAATCTCTTTGTGCAAGTTTATCAACTTAAAAATGGTAACTTGTCTTTGAAATGAAGATTTTAAAGCTAAAAAAATAGGTAGCTTTACCCTTGATCAATTTAGCAACTCTCTCTCTCACCCCATTTAGTAATTGATACCTATAAAAGAAGGATAGGAGCAATAGATCAGGGATCTTCTATTATAATAAATTATATATTTAATCTTTCTTGTAGGTATCCAACATCTATATCATCAATCAAACATCATCATTTGATATCCAAAACTCTACCAAAATCATGCTAGAAGGCTAAAGCACTATTACTCTAGCCACATCACTTTAGACTTATTCCACTTAGTGATAGGTATCCTATGTTTATTTTCTATGATTTATCTAATTTTAGTATCAATAACTTACCTAGTGCTCCTATACCTCACTTCCCATCTTTCAGCCTCATACTTAAGGTTATTTTAACCAAAATCCAATTTGTATTGTCTATTTCATTCACTTCTAGATTTTACACAAGAAAACATCGATAGTTTCCCTAACCATGGATGGTTCACCTTAACCATTGATGGTTACCTAACCACTGATGGTTTACCCTAACCACTAATGGTTTCCCTAACCATTGATGGTTCCCTATGGAAAATTTTTATAGTAATTAATTTCCCCCTTCTACCTCCAATAAAACTTCACTTTCTATGTTTCCCTCTAGTCATAGAACCCTTTCTAATTTTCTAGACTAGACCCTGACCCTCTCAGCATTAAATATGATAATTTTTATTTTATAAACAAGTTATCATTTCATTTCTATCAAACATTTATTTTCTTACCATTGCATGCAAGTACTTTTTGTTATCATACTTGATTGTTATTAATAGTGGATTGACAACCTCCTAGTAAACTTTTTTGCTTCTCGGATCTAGCGTACACTAGGTAGTCCATTCAACCAACCATCTAACCAACCCATTTTAAAGTGTCTATGCTACTTGGAGGTTAGTACTTCCTTGCCAAAAAGGATCTCCTATATTCACCTAGATTCATGCATGTATTTTACTACGTATTCTTCTACACACCCTAATCATGAAATTTATTTTATCTACTTTCAAAACTAAGAAATGAGAGAAATAAATTTAAAAAAACATGTTCAAATTCACCTTGGGGCATCTCTAGGTGATCCAATTTGTTGTATTAGATATGTTCAATCTTCATTCTATGATCAATTTCTTTGTTCAATTATTCTATTATGGTCAATTCACCAATTCTCCTTCACTGATCAATTAATACAATTAATTCCCTCTTCCTTAAACCATTCGTGTAATTAAATTCTCTACATTGTATTAATTAAATTAATATTTGATTAAGTTAATTAAACATTATTATAATTAAATTATCCACGTTGTATTAATTAAATTAATCTTTGTTTAATTTAATTAATCATTATTCTAATGATATTTCTATTAGAAATATAATGATAATTTCCTTTCAATTAATTAATTCTTCTTTTCCTCTAAGGGGGCATCTTCATTCAAGAAAGGATAATGAAATTCTTTGGAATATGCTTTTGTGACCTAAAATCAATTTGATAAAGTGAATTAATATACAAGATTATTTTCCACACTTCATCTTGGAGATAATATGAATGGTTCATAATGAATCTTATGAGATATTGTAGGTAATATTCTCAACCCTTAATATTAGAAACAAGATGAAGGGCCCACATTAGTTATCCATGTGCTTTATTTGGAATGATTGTCCGCCCTTAATCATGGAAACAATATGAAGGGATGACAATGACTCTTACAAATATATTATGAGGATAATATTAAACCTTTCACCTTAGAAACAAGATTAGTGGATTATATCAATTCTCATTTTATATTTTCAAATATCATCCTCCACCATTCATATTGATTGAGATGAATGACTCACATTAGTGATCCATGTGCACATTTAAGGACTCATTTTGAATTTTTCATCTTGATTTAAAGATTAAGGGTCCTCATTGATATAAATTTGTTATAAATAGACCTCTTTGCATTTTAATTAATCATGTTCATAATTATAGTGAAGCCTTAGTGTTTTATTGAGCTAGCTTGTTCACTAACCTTCTTCTTATGATCAATTCAACAATGTCCATTGCTTTTATGAAGATAAACTCACATACTTGGAATTGATAAATACCATCTAAATCTACATATTATCTAAATCCCAATAAATATGAGTTCCACTAAAGGGTTTCATCATGTTTTTAAAAATATTTAGCATTGGTGTCTCATTGATTTTTTTGCTCATGAGGTCTTAGGTGTATCTTTTCATATTTATAACTATTTTGATTGTGTTTTAAAACTTAATGAAAATATTGAGAATTTTAAATTATAATGATATAAATGGCTAAGTACATTACTTATTTTAAGTCATTTGAGAAAAAAATCATCCAAGGTTTCTTAATTGACTAGATAACTACTCATTAGTAAAATTCCAATCCACTCACATATCACCACCTCATGAGTTATAAAATTTCATTAGCTTGGGTTTTTGAAGACATAAAAACCATTATGTTATAAATAATTTGTCACCATTATGTAATAAACCTCCCATGGCCATTTTATTTCTACCCATTTTGCTTGGTGGTAGAAATATTTTGTGTAATAAGACACACTCACCTCTTAATATCCATCTAATTGAGTTGAAAATGAACATTATTAGAAATATCCACCATGTCATACATCTAATTATTATAGTGAGGTTGGGAAAACTTTTTAAATTAGAAAAGGCATGTTTATTACACTAAAAGTAAAGTTTACATCAACACCTAGACATACACATCTCAAATGAGGCACTACATTGGAGGATCAAATGCATATTTTAGTGTGGGGTAGTATATGGTGCCAATAATAATAGGGAAGGGAAGCATATATCAAAGATGTAAATGAAAAGTGTGTGGAAGAGAATGTGGGGAAGTGCATAAAAGAGAGAAAGACTTGAAATAAAGAAGGCATGTTAACAAATTCAAAGAGTTGAACATGAAAGGATAGGTGTTATGTCAAAGAACAAGTAGCAAGTTAAAATTAGTTATCCAACTTGGTAGAGAGGAATGATGGTAGTTGAACTGATGTAGATTGAGAATCACACAATGTAGGGGCTGATCTAGATTTATTTATGTCAGTGTTAAGCAATAAAAGAAGTGACCTAGCTAAAAAAGTAAAATCATGTGAAATATCAAGGCATATAAAATATTGGACACCTATTAGTAATTTTATATTTTAGAGCATGACTTGGATAGGCTACCATATGCCTAAGTAGAAACAATATGGACAACTATCAACATATTAACTAAATAAATTGATCACTCCTTTTTCACCTATAAATTTGAATGGGATGGATATACCATTGTAAAACATGCCTAATTAGGATTTAAAGTAGAATATACTACTAATATAGTGATGGGCATGTGAACATCAATTTTAAAGCTCATGAAATAGCCATTGATCCTTTGAATCTACAGACCCAAATGCATTCACAGACTTCAAGGCCAACACCAATAGAAAGTGAGGAAGGAAAAATATAGAAAATTGAATCTAAGACCCTATTCAATTAACCAAAAAAGGAGGAATGATGAAGGTAGGATCAGATTGCCAGGTGGACATTGAAAGTTGTAAACTTTCATTAAGCATGACTTGTTTCTCTGCATTGATAAAATCAAATGGGTAAACACCCCTAAGTTTCAACTTGTCTTCTTAATAGATTCCAATGCAACATGATGTGTTACTATTCCAGAGTCCTTCTTGAAGTGGCTATATAAGGGACTCTATTGTTATTGTAAAAGGATCTATTTTTGATAATCAGAATGAAACTCTGCCCAAATTGAAAGACACCTGAGACTTTGAGCTCAGTTTGTTTATCATATTTTGTTATTGGAATAAGAAAGCAAGTGGTTTTTCAGACTTTGTGCTATAATATATTTATTTTTGAGGAAACTTTTCATATTTCTTTTTCCTTAATATATCTTCTATTCCTTTAATTCAACAAGTAGAAATAGTGACATCAGTCAAGAAGGTGTCCCAAAGACTCAACTATGGATAGACTTTGTGACCCCATAATTGCCTTTAGTGTGTTTTCTTTTCATTTCTATGTAAAGGACCTTGAGGTGACTTTGTGCCCTTATTATCCTTCATATCTTACTCTTGAGCAATTCAGGTGGAGACTTTGTTCTGCATCTCGATTTGCTAGTTATTACATCATTTGCTACATTTTGTTGTTACTACCAGGAGTATTCTTGTGGTTTGCTAAATAGTACTTCTAATAGAAGAGGAGTGTTGTCTATCATTTCCCTTGAGTTTTTCCTTTGATTTACACACATCATCTCTGAAGAAAGAGAGATGGATGGTTTGTCCTACCCTTAAATATTATTTTCTATTTATATATATATATATATATATATATATATATAGCCTATCTATAGGGAACCTCCCCTTGATTAGAGGAGAGATCAGTCCCCTTCTGATGTGGTAAACCTACACATTTGGATGACTAATCTTCCTACTTTGGTTGATCAGACCTATTTTGTTTATCAATATGTTGATCAACGATATATTCAACCAATAGTTTTTGGCAACTCCACTGGGGATATACATAATTTTGTGTAGTTTGGAACCTCGAGTTTCATATTGAAACATCACCTATGTCTTACCCATTATCATTATAACCCTTAGCCATTACAGATTCTGGTGACTTCATTACTTGTCTTACCCATTATCCATTTATAGCCTTACCATCTTCTTCCACCTCTGTTATTTTATTTGGTCTATAAAAACTAGAGATGTTGGGAAAGAGTGCATAGTTTAAAGCCTCAAGCTTCAAACTAAAGCAAGGTAAATTATTTTCCATTTTTGTTTCACAATCTGGCAAACAAGGTATACATGAAGCCAAAGGGATAAAGGGATTATTGACCCTATATTCGAGTTGGTACAACAAAGTGATTTTGATCTATTTCCTTCACCATCTCATCTCCAATGAACTAAGAGCTTTCCTCCTACTAAAGTCAGATCTCCATTGCTAGACAAAGTATCTACTTCTACTGTTGATAAATCTTTGCCTATAATTACCCCTCTAAGATTTTTTATCCCTCCTTTTCATTATCCTACAATGGTAGTTCAAGGCCCCTGGGGTAATGCTTTTGGTCCTCTCAATCTTACTCCACCTCTACATGAGCTTCCATGTAGTTCAAGGAAGAATTTCCCCAAATTCTATGGTGATGGGAAAGTTCATCCTGATGAACACATTGTAGCCTTTAGCATAGCTTGTGGAGTAATTGGAGTAGAATTTGAAGATGTAGCAGTAAGGATTTTTGTGGAGACACTACAAGGTGCTGCTATAGATTGGTTTTATCATCTATAAGCTCAATCAGTGATTGATTAGAATACTCTCAAAGCTAAGTTTGAAGCTAGATTCAAACTTGTAGAAGATGCACATACACTTCTGGCTCAAGTTACATAGATGAATAAAGAGCCTCATGAGCCTATGAAAGACTTCATAGCTAAATTTGACAAATTGAGAAATAGAATCCCTATAATTGCTTGACCTATAGCTGAGACTATCAAATGCTTTTTCATTAATTCTCAGCTACTTGAAGTGAGTTTTCTCTTGAGATGTGCTAGTCAAATAGATCTTGCTATAGCTCAAATTTTGACCACTGAGGTAGAAGATGATCTCATCTTAATAGGGAAGATAAGAAGAGATCCAAATAGAAATAGATCCTCTTCATCTTCTGAATATGCATCTATAGGCACCACTGATCCAATGGTGCAAAAGCTAGCTAATAAAGTGCTAGCCTTGAAAAAGCAAATGGTGCAATGAATGTCTTCTACTCCTTCATATAGAGATATGCTAAGGACATTCCCAAATCAGTCATATCAGGGCAATGCTACTAGGAATCAAGGGCAATAGAATCACCTTCCTCCTCCATAAGGGAAACATTCCCTTGAAGCTCCTCCAACCAACTCAATAGTTGGATATTTGGAAACAGAACATGCTTTCTCTTTCCAACTTGAGTTTGAGCAAGAAAATGACATTGATCTCTTCACAAAAGATCAAGAAGAATCAGCTAGTGACTCCCACATTGGTTTCCTGAATTATTAGGATGAACTTAGAAGTAAAAGAGAAGCTATTAATGGATCATATATAGTGTTTACTAGGTCCAAGAACCAATTAGTCCAACAATCTGTTAAAGACAAGATAGAGGAACAACTAGTAATCATGATTGCTAAGCATGGAACCACTATGCCTTTTTAGTCAAAGGATCTAGTGATCACCCAAAATGTAAGTACATCAATTTCACCTTCACCTTTTACTTAAATTTCACAAACCAGCCCACCTCCCATCCCTCCTAAAACTCAAAAAGTTAAACTACCTTTCTCTATACTTATTCATATTCAGCCATTTGGCATAATTAATCATGTCAAAAGACCAAAATACAGATGTCTAAATTTGAATATCTACAGTTCAATCTTGATTAATTGGATAAGTTGGTCCAATGTATCAAGAATTGAAACATCCTTGTAGGGCAAAAAGCTAAAAAGATAATTCTTGAATCTCCAAAGAACATGCCCATTCTGAATAATCTTGTTATTACTCCTCTAGCTACCCTTAGGAAAATAAAACCTTTATATGTTTCCTTATTGATAAATGGTTATCGGCTCAATAATTGCATCATTTATTTTGGGGCATCTAATAATGTCATGCCTGCTAAAGTAGCTGAGTCTCTGGGTCTCACACTAACCAAGACATTTGGGAGATGTTTCTCCATGGAGAACAAGCAAGCACCATTGCTGAGGAAAATCAAAGATGCCTAATTTGCATTTGTAGCCTTTCCAAACAAGAGAATCAGAATGACTATCTTGGTGGCTAACATCCCAACATCTTATGGCATTTTGCTTAGATTAAATTTCTACAAGGACATGGGAGGAAAACTAAGCATGGACCTATCTGAAGTGAGGATCTGTGTCCAAGGCATAATGTAGAGATTGCTCCCTAAAAAGGAGGAAAAATACATGGTCACCCAAACATCATCTCTTGCGCATAAATTCTATTTGAGTCTTCAAGTAGGGGTAATTATTTCTTTACCACAGAGGATGTTCATGTTTCTATAGATGAAATTCTTGTAGCTAACAAACTAGGAATTGATCCAAATAAGACTTTAGGAGAATTGGTAGGGTACAGTATAAACAAGGAAGGATCTTCCATCTCTAATTAAGAGATATCTAATAGTAGATCAGCTTTTGATGATGGCAGCAATTTTCCACCAATGATAGAGTTGGGACTATGTTGGCATCTCCCCAAGGAGATATTCTTCCTTCATGCAATTTTCAATTCAGCAACACCAACAACATAGCTAGATGTGAATCTCTATTGCTCAGATTGAAGAGTGTTCAAGATGAAGAAATAAAACTCCTTCACATCAAAGGAGATGCTAAACTGATAATTTGTGAGGAGTTGATATGGACAATCCAATCATATGTTGGACTGAACCAGAAAAATAATCAATTACGATAATGGACCATGCGACTGTAAATCAAAATTAGGCAAAGGAATCCTTCACCAAGAGAGCAAGGAGTTATGGTTTCCAAATTAAAGACCACATCCTGTCATGGGACAAGAAGAAGAAAAATCCAAGGGGAAGATGTAGAAAATTGGTTTCCTGGTGGAGAATTCCATTCACCCATCACCATTTCTAGGGGAAAAATGGTTTCCTACTAGTTTATTAGAATAGAGCATTATTTTTACTATCTCCCAAGAATTATCATCTGAAATACTTCAATTCTTAAAGTATCAGATCATTCCATCTATACATATGTATATTTGTATAGTTTTTAATTCTATTTTGTTTTGTTTGTTTCCATTTTTGGAGCCTTTCATTTTTGGGTAGCATGACTCCGTAACCTAGTGGTACACATGAAGACACTAGAGATTCTAGATTCTACACCTTTCAATTCTTTTTGCAATTGACAGAAGTTCCCCAATTAGAGCCAGCTGTTGTCCCCCAAAAATATCACTCATTTTTGGGACAACATTTGAACTATTTTGGGTCCTACAGACCAAAATTACCTCTTCCCTTTTCAAAATTTGTCTTGGGAATTAAAATTCCTCATATTTTAAGCTTCTCAAAAATCTATAGACTCTGTAGGCTTAAATCTATGGACTATGTAGGCTTAAATCTATGAACTCTGTAGGAAGAGAAAATCTATGGACTCTATAGGCCAAGTTGAATGGGCTTTATAGGTTAATTTCTATATACTTTATTTCTATGAACTTTGTAGGCATGTTCATTTCTAAATGTTTAAAGGTTTCTACAAGCAGGTTTAACCAAAATAATCAATTTATAACACTTGGTCATTTTTAGGATTGGTTTAGTGCCTTGGTTCAATCAAAAATGTCTATCGACAAGCATTCAAGCAAAAGAGGCTTGAACCATTAAACTATTGAACCACTTTGGTTCAAAGGTTCAATGAGTTTAAGGTTCAATCGGTTTAACACTTTCGGTTCAATGATGGGTTCAATCAAAGGAATGGTTCAATGGCTTGGTTCAACCAAATGGTTGAACGCTTTATTTCACTCTAGTGGTTCATCTGCTTTGTTTCAACATTTTGGTTCATCCTTTGGTTCAATCAAATGGTTCATCAATTAGTTTAAGGCTTTTTTTTAAATATTGAACCAAAGCTTGGTTCAACGGTTAGTTTAACATCTTTTGGTTCAAAGGCAGGTTCAAACACATGGTTCAAAGGCTTCGTTTGAATCATTGAACCAAAACTTGGTTCAACAGTTGGTTCAAATAAATGGTTCAATGACTTAGTTCATCTGCTTGGTTTAAAGGCTTGGTTTATTCAATTGAACCATTGGCTTGAACCATCGATTTGAACCATTTTGGTTTAAAGCCTGGTTCATTAGCTTGGTTCAATGTTTGGTTTAACCAAGAAGTTCATTATCGTGGTTTAATGAAGTGGTTCAACAAAGTGGTTCAATAGATCAGTTGACTCAGATGGTTCAAAGGAGTAGTTCAAATGCAAAAGTTCAAAGAGCCTCTCGAAGGACAAAGTGCCCTTGTGGAGGGCACTTGGATGACAAAAGTACCCTTCGAAAGGGTCATTTTCAAAGAAGCCTCAAAAGTTAAATTCTTTTAGATTTATGTTTAAGGCATTTAAAAAAGACTAAGGCAAGAAGCAATTCCTTCAGACTTTTTGTTCAAAGGAATTCCTTCAGACAAAAATCCCAAAAAAATAACCAAGGCAAAAGTGATAGGAACATTTTTCCATGGACTTTTTGTCCACGGGAAATTTCTATGGACTTTTTATCTGTGGGAATTTGTCTAGGGAAAATGCTTGCAAGAAACCCACGAAAGGCCGCCAAAGGACCCCAAAGGGTAGGTGCCCTTGTGGGGGACTCCTAGCTACTGAATAGAAGTACACTTCCCTAAAGCTGAAGGGTCACCTTCCCTTCGGGAAGATGTAAAACAAGAAGCCTGAAGGCCATTTGAAGACTGCCCAAAAGGGCAGATACCTTGCGGAGGGGCTCTTCTCGACCCAAGGCCGATCATTTATTAAGGCCCAAAAGGGTAGGTTCTTTTCAAGAAAGTGCTAAATAGAAAGACTAAATAAAGACCAAGGGGTGATGCACCTGAAGATGTCAAATTTAACATAGCGAACTAGTCATTGAAAACATAGTGATAGGTGTGCAAACGTCAATTTTAAAGCTCATAAAATAGCCATTGATCCTTTGAATCTATAGACCTAAATGCATTCATAGACTTCAAGGCCAAGACCAACAAAAAGTGAGGAAGGAATAGAATAAAAAATTGAATCTTGGACCCAATTCAATTAGCCAAAAAAGAAGGAATGATGAAGGTAAGATCAAATCACCAGGTGGACATTGAAAGTTGCAAACTTTCAATAAGTGTGACTTGTTTCTTTGCATTAATAAAATCAAATGGGTAAATGCCCGTAAGTTCCAGCCTACCTTCTTAATAGATTCTAATGCAACATGATGCGTTATTATTCCTGAGTCCTTGAAGTGGCTATATAAGGGACTCTCTTGTTATTGTAAAAGGATCTCTTTTTGACAATCAGAACAAAACTCTACCCAAATTGAAAGACGCTTCTGAGACTTTGAGCTCAATTTGTTTATCATATTTTGTTATTGGAATAAGAAAGCAAGTGGTTTTTTAGACTTTGTGTTGTAATATCTTTATTGTTGAGGAAACTATTCTTATGTCTTTTTCCTTAATATATATTCTATTCTTTTAATTCAACAAGTAGAATTAGTGACAGCAATCAAGAAGGTGTCCTGAAGAGTCAACTATGGAGAGACTTTGTGCCCCCATAATTGCCTTTAGTGTGTTTTCTTTTCATTTCTATGTAAAGGACCTTGGGGTGTCTTTGTGCCCTCATTGTCCTTCATATCTTACTCTTGAGCAATTCAGATGGAGACTTTGTGTTGCATCTCAATTTGCTAGTTATTACATCCTTTGCTACATTTTGCTATTACTACCAGGAGTATTCTTGTGGTTTTCTAAATAGTACTTCTGAAAGCATAGGAGTGTTGTCTATCATTTCCCTTGAGTTTTTCCTTTGATTTGCACACATCATCTTTGAAGAAAGAGAGATGGATGGTTTGTCCTACCCTTGAATATTATTTTCTATATATATATATATATATATATATATATATATATATATATATCCTATCTATAGGGAACCTCCCCTTGATGAGAGGAGAGATTAGTCCCCTTTTGATGTTGTAAACCTACACATTTGTATGATTAATCTTCCTACTTTGGCTGATCAGACCTATTTTGTTTATCAGTATGTTGATCGACAAAATATTCAACCAACAAATAACATGAGCCTATCCTAAATCCTCTATTCCTTCAAACCTAATGTGATTTCATAGGGATTTTCCTCCCTTGAATGATATTATAGTGCAATAATTATTTCATTATGTGTTACTCTAGAGTCCAACAACTTGATTGATGTAGTTGGAAAGGAGGAATAGACTGGATTGGACTATTTGATGTAGTTTTATGATAAGGAATAAACTACATTAAAATGTTTTATGGATTTCATTTTATAGGAAAACTAAAAAATACATGTATTGAGTTGATCAATGTTTTATTTTTGGATATAATAGTGATAATATACTACATCAAGTTGGTTGATGTAATTGGTTATAGTCTAAGAATAGTTGATTGTATCACATTAGATGATGCAATAGCAATAACGAAGTGAAAATTAATGGAATATATTGGATTGGTCAATACATTTGTAAGAGGATTATTAGAATATTTCAATCTATTTAAAATAGTTTAAACTATTATTATGAATTGTGTATGTATTGATTTGGTCGCTGTAGTCACATGGGTTGAGTAGGTTGAAATTTTTGTATACTTAACATCTATGAATTGAGATGGATGTGTATTTATTAGTTATGTAAGTGGGAAAATTGTTATAATTATAATGTGGATAAGGATAAATGTAATATACTACATGCCTCATGTTGACCAAATTTTCATCACTAATTAAAAAGGGAAGATCGATCGATGCTTCAACAACATTTGAGGTTGATGGTTAGGTAATATTATATTGATGTTTTGGAAGTGGATCTTTATACATGGAAAAGTTAGAATTGACTTGATTTATAACATCATGATTAACTTTGGAATTAGGGGATTTAGTTACCTTATCATAGGCTTGTTGATGTTCGTAGATCATGGTTTCATGATCAAAATTAGGACCATCGATAAAATAA
This sequence comes from Torreya grandis, assembly GCA_037957365.1. Classification (NCBI taxonomy): domain Eukaryota; kingdom Viridiplantae; phylum Streptophyta; class Pinopsida; order Cupressales; family Taxaceae; genus Torreya; species Torreya grandis. The sequence goes on along the minus strand of JARHVA010001322.1, from coordinate 1,344,636 downwards.
AGAGAAAAATTCATAAGTTGTCTACATGGTTGATGAGAATGTTACCAACTTGCATGATACCAAAAAAACATTTATGGATCATACCAATGTTTGGTAGCATGATTAGGGTCAAAGTTATCTTGCTGAAGGTTTAGGAATAATATTTTATACTTCCACTAGGGAAAGAGGTTTATGAATGTCAACATTTTTCACATATGATGATTAAGAGGGACTTCCTATAAGAGGTTGGGAAATATTTGCTTCATTGGAGCCACTAGGAAGAATAATATGGATGATGTGTGTATAATAGTAAGTGTTTATAAAACCATCATTGGTATCATGTTTATTTTCAGATTTCATACGTATATGAGTTATTGATGTAGGTTAAGAATGCTCAAACTATATTACAAGTAAATATTGACATTTAGCTTGATCAAGGGATTCTTACAATGTTTTTAGAGAGACATCCCCTAATCTATATTGGATTTTATGATGGAGATAATTAGTGAACAAATGGAAGGGATTATCTTCTGACATGTTATGTTCAGATTTGTAAGATAAGGCTTTACAAATCTTAATGAAAGTTTGGATAGTTTTGGATTATTCCCATTTATAGTATTTGAAATGGGTTAAAATATTTTTAGGATGATAATTGGTTTGAAATTATGGAACAAATTCATTAACTAAGTATTATAAGATAGAAAGAATATTATACTTAAGTTGTTTATACTAATCTAGGGCCTCAAATTAAAATATTTTGGTGAGAATTTTGGTAGCGATGAAGGTATTTACCTTAATCTAATATTTTAAAAGTGTATCAAAAGATTAAAATGTAAATTAGGATAAATATATCTATAATAAGTGATATTAGGAGTGATACCACTTATGTTTGCATTTGCAATTTGAGGAATTAATTTTTCATTTTGAATATGCTTGATGAATTTACTAAGAAGTGGGGGTTGAGTAATAATATTACCATGTGCATCTATAGGGGTGGGGGTTAGGGGTAAATTTTTATTTTTCACTCCCCATTAAAGATTTTGAGGATAAATTTATAATTTTAATATTTAGTTTTGTATTTTCATCATTTGATTAGTATTGTTAGTTCATAAGGTAGCCATTTGATTAATGGATATAAAAATATTTGATTAGTATCAAAATCTTATTGAATAATAGAGGTATATTAGAATGTACTAGTTTTAGAATTAACATTAGTGTTAATATGGGTACTTTGAGTGGGAAAACTAAAGGAATGGCCTTCTATGCTAGTAGTAATACTAGGCATGGTTAAAAATAAGGAATAAAGAAGTTGTATATTGACATGCCATAAATCCTATATAAAAGAAAAGTGTAGGTGAAGGGGGACATCCTATATGGGGTCCCATCATGAGGTTATAGATTAATATGGGATCCTTACCCTTATGTTGAGGGTTTTCATTAAAGAAGAGGATCATTTTTATGGTATACTTAGGATCACTCTCATCATAGATAGTAGGCATATGTGGAGGATAGTTTAAAAGATCAAAAGATTTGGAAATAAGGAGTTAATTATAATCAGTGGTCCTATTAGTCACATGAATATTAATCTTCTTTTAGTTATCAATAATTTTAAAATGAGAATTAGGAGCTTTATGGGATTTATTCAATTCCATCATGTTGTGTTGTGTTCTCTATTTAGAATCATCAAATATATATTGCATGATGGAATGTTGAGGTATAAACTAAATTATAATAGGAAACTATAAAAAAATTAACTATATCAACCAAATCAATAAATCTCAAATATTAAAACTATATCAATCAGTTCAATGTAGTTTAGTGAACAAGATGTTAAGAATCAAACTAAATCAAATTGTGTGATATTGTTTGGTAAAAAATAGATTGGAAGTGAATTTTATTGAGCTATTCAATATAGTCACACATATAACCAATGAGATGTAGAATATATCAAGTTGGTTAATGTGTTCTGATCTGAGATAATTAAGGGTAAAAATAAATATTACTTCAATCTATTTGATGTAGTCTATAAAATAAGTGGATACAAAATTGAACTATATTGAGATATTCAATACAATCAAACAAGCTAAAGAATATATAAATATAGACCATTCCAAGTTATTTGATGTAGTTATGGATGTAAACATATGAGACTATATCAAGTTAGATGATGTTGTATGCACATCTAGGTAGCTATATTGATGATGAATGATGTAGTTACAACACTTAGACTAGAACTATACTGAAGTTGGCTAATATAGTTTACAATATATAATATAATAGTAATCAATAAATTGAAATCTAATTATTTTTTAGGTACTTGCCAAGAGATCACACTAGTTTGATTCTATTACCAAACTAAGAATACACATGGAAAAACAAATGAGCTAAATAAAATTAGGAAATCTTACCTAGACAAGAGATCATTATCTATGTCCATGTAAAAAACGGCAAGCTTGAACACTATTGGATAAAGATTTCATGCAAGTTCAGGAGCTGCCATATAATAAAATAAGATTAGCTAGATGCAATAAAGGATTTGAATAATTTGTAGGCTCTCATAGATATAAACACATCCATTAAATATAATTAGACCAATGTTTTAGAGAACTAACATTGAGGAAGTACCATGACCATATCCAAATAGACTCAATTTTGAGGGTAATCTAAGAGTAACATCTTAGTGTTAACTACTAATTGGTGCACTATAAAATTTGATGAATTGATGAATTCCTAAATTTCAAGAAAAATGAGTCCTAGACATTTCTAATATACCATGAAGGACATGGAAACTAATGTCTTTTTTAGGTCTATATAATATCTAAGTATTGGGGAAAACCCCTCATGCCCTGATGTCTATAAAAAATATACTAGTACTGTAAACATAGCAACACATAGCCATTCACAATAATATCTAAGTAGTTTGAAACCTACCAAAACATGATTTCTAAAGAAATCTAAACAAATAGAAAATAAAGTTTGAAAATAAAAATTGGAAACACATTTTTAGTATTGAGTGAATTGAAATAAAAATGAAGTTAACTTGAAATGAAGTGTATAATTAAATTTTGAAATGAAAATTTTATTTTATTTGCTTATGATTGATTTTTTATTAAAAATGGAATTTTATTAGTGTTGGTTGATGTAGTTGTACACAATACAAAACTATATCAATTATATCACTACAATATATTTAAACATATTTGTAAACAAAGAAAAATTACTAAATCAAATTGATCAATGCAGTTTACTAAAAATAATTGTAATAAAAAACTAATTTGAACATGTCAATACATTTGATAAGAGATAAGCCTAGAAGGAATCAACAAAGTGTTAATACATAACTATATTGAGTATATTGATATAATTGACTAGAAATAGGGTTTGAACATAAATATATTAGTTTATCTGATATAGTTATCTAGAGAAAACTTGTTGTCTAGAGTAAAAAATGTATCATGATTTCAAAAATAATTAGCTGAAAGATTCCTAAAAGACTATATCAACAAATTTTGATATAGTTCACTAGAGATAAATTTGTTAAAAAATATTAAAACAAAATTGTATCAATCAGTTCAATATAGTTTACTAGAAATAAATCTAAAGATGAAACTATATCATGTTAACAAAAATTTATTACTTGAAATGCAGAAATAGATGTGTATTAATTTATTAAATACAAATAGGTGAAATGAAGTAAATGGTTATTTTTTTAGGTTCACTAAAATATATGCAATGAGCTAGTATTAACCTAAGACTATCCTATCTAAAGATCCAAACATGGAGTAGGTAAATCAAAGACATCTCATTGATACTTAATTAATTGGGATATGACTAAATGGATCCACAAACCTAGAAAGAAAAGCACCTAAAACACAACATCAAGAGAAAGGGTTACAAAGCCTCTAAGAAATAAATACCATGAAATAACTCTAACTAGGTCTCTATTTTGTAGGTAATCTAATACCATAATAAAAAAATGTAAGAGTTAGGGTTATAAACATATAAAATATGGGAAAATAACCATGGTAAGCAAATGATACCTAGATTAACTTAGGTAAATAAAATGAAAATTAAAACAATAATATATCCACATTAAGTATAAGTGTATAGAAATCTTAGACAATGAGATATAAATTCATTAACAAAGAAACTATGAAACCTATATGTGTGTGTGTGTGTGTGTGTATATGTGTATATATATATATATATATATATATATATATATATATATATATTTAGGGTTAGAATATACTTACCTTGAAAAATTCATGTCAATCCTCAATATCCCCATTTGACAATGGTTCTTTGTAATATATTGTTGTGGTTATAATGGTTTCAAAGACTAAATCAAGATCTAAGACATAGGACTCCTCTTATTGTATCTAGGACTCTACAAGATAATATTTCATTTAAGATAAGATCTAAGCAATAACTACTCTAAATGTAGACTTAGAAAATAAGTGTAAGCAATAAAAATGATAAAATGATGTTTCTCTCTGATGTAATGAAATGGTAACTTGTATTTATCCTAATCCATTTAGAAGATTAAGTTGATGTTATTGGCCAACTCGATTTAGTTCTAAATGGGTTGGATAACCTCAAAATAGGTCATATATGATGACCTAAATACAATAAGTACACCATAATATTTTGAACTACATAGTTTTAATCAATTTAATTAGGATTGAATGGATGATGAATAAGACTACATTGAATGGGATGATATAGTTTAAAATTATAGGTCTTAATATACTTAGAGGATGTAATATGGAAGGAAATAACATAGGGATTAAATTTTAATAAGATTTAATGGATGTTGGACTAATAAATAGGCAAAAATATCTCTCGTAAAGCACCAAAAACTTTCCCATCCTTTTCCTGGTGCACCCTTTAAGGTGTGCACTCAAGGAGATCAAAACTTGAAAAGTTGTTTTAAGAGAGAAAACATCAATAAATTATAAATTTTATAAATATTATGTGTATACACTCTCCACTCAATGGTTTGGTGATGGAGGATTATAGAATGCCTCTCCTTACCCAAAATATTATCCCTTTCCATGAGAGGACTTTTGAAATATTAGGTTTCTTATTGTCCAAATCCCATGAAATTGAGCTATGTAGGAGAATTTTTAACATAGTTAATAAATACACATAATATTTTTAACATTTATCATTTACTGATGCTTTTTGTATTACAAGAACTTGTTGAGTATGAATCTATTTGAGTTCACACCTTAAGGGTTGTACTAGGAAAGGGGATGATAGACCATTAGTAATTCTCAAGATTTTTATTTAACTATAACACACACAAACCCATAAAAAATCTCACTTATCCAACTCCCTAGGAAATTATCCTCTTAAATAACCCCTAACTAAGTAAAAACACATTTTTCCTACTATGTTAGCCATGTTGACCTATTTTTTAAGTTATGACAAGTTACATAACTACGTCAACCTAGGTCAACCTAGTTTGAGGCCTAATAGTGAGATTTTCAAAATTGAGTCATGGTGGGATAAAATTGTTAGATAAAAATATAGAAGGATTAGGACTTATCCATTTATATAAATATAAATTTCAATTGAATCCAATATTGAGGAACATTCATTTTTACATTATTATACATCTCAATTCTGATACACCTACATTTTAAGGAGTCATTGCTTAGGATTTTCCATGGAAGAAAGATAGATTATGTTTGGAAAGTCTTGGATGCAAAGTATGAAAATTTTAGTTTAGACCTAATTTCAAATAGTGTTATCTTTACCGATCCACAATAATCTCTTGCAAAGTACCATTGGCTAAGGGGGAGATTGAGTCTTAATAGGTTCACCTAAAGGTAAATATATCTAAATTTTGTCATTTAATTTAATAAATATATATGTCATAAATTAATATCTTTATATGTATAATCCCTTGCTTAGATTTCCTCTATAGGGTATCCTTGGCTTTCCATCTTATACCTTAGGTGATATAAGCACCCATTTACCTACCATAATCCATTGTTTTTTTTGTCTAAATATCCCCCTTTATGATATAATATTTAATAAAATAATATTATAATGCATTTTATGCATTATAAAAACTAGCTAGGGTTATTTCATGATATTATTTACCTAGAGGATTTGGAACCCTCTCCTTTAGTGTTGTGTGATAAGTTATCCCTTAGTTAGGTTTAGGGTCCAACTTGGTCATGGTACTGATATAAAAAGTATCAAAATAAATGTTAGTTGATTACCTTATTGAATTTTGGATTTATTAAGTATGATAAGTTATAGATATATCTTAATTTATTGCATACATTCTAATTAATCTGACATGATTCTAACCCTTCCATTTTAATTATTTAATTTTCTATCAATTAGGTCATGTTGGTCAAACCATTTTTTTATATGTTTGTATATTTTAATATATAGTTAACTAGTTCATATTCTTTTACCCAATTTTTTTCTTTGTTTGTAGATTTTCATCTATAGTCAACTAGGTCACACTAGTTGACCCTATTTTATTCTATGTTTAAATATTTTTTCCCACATTTAACTAAGTCATATTAGTCAACCAATTTTAGTTATTTGTATGAAAAATTTCTTACATAATGAACTAGGTCATTTAGGTTGACCTAAATTTATTCTATGAAATTTTTAGTTTCAGTTTTAGATAACTAGGTTTATACAAGTCAACCTAGTCTTATTTCACTATTTTCAATTTTTAGCTTTATACAAACTAAGTTGACCATGGTCAAATATAATTAATATCTATGTTTTTTTCACATATAAGAATAAATAAATCTAATATGACCCAATTTTAGCAATTAGACTTATGACCTTCATATTCATCCAACTAAGTTAAACTAGTGAACCTAGTTTTTTTTACTAAAATTCCTTCTTACTATTTTATTAGTTTGGTTTTGTCAATTATATCAGTTTTATATTTTTATTTTTATTTAAATTAATTAATACATCATATTTCCATTCTTTTCTTACCATTTTTTTAGTTTTTATAAAAATATATCACATAATAAACTAAGTCAACTTGGCTAACTTTGTTTTGTGTCTGTTTATCTTACCAACAAACTAAGTCAACCCTAACTAACCTAGTTTATTTTAGCCTATTTTTGAAATAGACTATGTTGAAAAACTTAAACCTTGATCTATTATTTTTACTTAACTAGATCAGCCTTGGTCAACAATATTCTATGTGTTTCACTTTCTACATAAGCAATACAACTCAATTTATTTTCATAGTAACTAATCTCACTTTTAATTTGAAAATAGTTGGCTTCTTATTTAATTAATTTCAAAAATATTAAATTGATTTTTGTACCTTTATTTCCACCTTTATTTTCACTATCTTTAATATGTATTGGTGACTTTAAAACTATTTAGATATTATCGTGAAGTGATACATAATACTCTATTTATAGTCTTTGTATATCAATTATAGATATCATGGCATGATGGGTTTTTGATAATACCCATAGCCAAAATATAGATATAAAAATGGTCATTAGTTTCCACATAACTCACAATATTTATAAAACACCTACAATTTCCCTTTGTATTGAACCTTAGGAATCCAACCATTCATTTGATATTGTAGTGCATCAATTTGTAATTAGTGTTGAGAAGTTACTTCCATCTTACACTTTAAAGTGGGTTTAACGGGATATTATAAAGGTCTAATCCTCCATATTAAACTCTTTAAAACATTAATCCATCACTACCCAATGAATAAACATCTTTGGGAGCCTAAAAATAAATCAAATCCTTATAGAGCATCTTAGCAATCTTCTTTTCACATAGCTAGTTATATAATTAGCTAGTTTTACACTATAGTTTATACATATTTCTTACTTCTCTCTTTATTATTGTATACTATTTCTACCATAATTGACATAGTTTTGTATTGTGTGATTTTAGACCAACCATCGTCAACCTAGTTACGTGTGTTTGAATAGACTAAGTAGACCAAGCTTGACCCAGTCTTCTATATTATGATTATCTCCCTCTATTTCTAGACTACAATATCTAATTTACATCCAAAATTTTTATAGATCCAACTAAGTGTATCAGGATCGACCTAGTTATATTCTATTTTTCCCATTTTACCTAAGTAAGTTCACCCTAGTTATTCCAATAAGTTTTTCAAATTAATGATTATAAAACCATATCAACCCAGGTCAAACCTTTAGTTTTATAGATTCCTATTTTAACATTCTTATGTGACTAAATTAACCATAGTCAACCTAATAAATTTCCATTTCATGCATTATGAATTAATTCAACCCTAGTCTACATAGTCTAGTAGGTGGCCAACACAGGTTTTTAGCCTAATTTTTCTTAGTTTAGTAGGAGGTTAGTTGTGCTCATTTATTTTTTCCTTTCCCATACTGATTAGCATCATGAAATCACTTATAGGAATATTTAATAATAGTATTAACCCATCATATTTTATATAGGTTATTATTTCTTACACACTTTATCCACCTAAGATGATAATTCCTTATGGTGTAACTACTCCAAACCACCATCTAGATCAATGGAATGCAACATGATACACATTACTCAGAAAGATAATCTATATGATCCTAATATATTCAGAAAACTTGATGAAAATATCATTTATACCCCTAACATTAATGTTTAATTATCCAAACTTCCTTATTGTACTATTAAAAATTTGATACTAACATAGGGAATCCTCCCATAGGGAACCCTCTTATAGGAAATCCTCCTATCCATAATATTTGTAATGTTCCCCTACCAATAGTAACATTCCACATCCTACCACTACTAATAAAAAACCACCCATAGATACAACTCAAATTCACCAATAGAGGGACAAGGCAGCATTCATTGATACATACATCTTAAACCTAGACTTATTTGCTCCTTTCTCTAGAGAAATTACCATGGGGGAAGAATCACTTCCATTTTTACTAAGAGAGGTTTAGATCAAGTTGTTAGGGTAAGAATTACGATCAATAAAAGTTTCAACTAAAAAGACCACATATTCCTCATAGGGAGAGCTAGACATGGTACTTTGTTCATTAAAGCATCATCTAAGTTATCCAATAGAAAACTAATCACATATGGTACCAAATTAAAACTATCAATAGAAGGTGGTGGGGAAATAGGTAACTAAGGAGTGAGTTGAGAGTCAAATTTTACTAGTTCATTTGTATCCTTTGAATTGATTTCCTCTAAATCATCCTTAAGGGGGCACTATCTTTCTGTGGTTCAATACTATACATAGGAGTTTCAAAGACCTATAAATTATCCAACACAATCATTTTTTGGGTCATCTTGTTCTTTTTAATTTCTATGAATATTTCCGTTATTAACCAAAATTAGGCAATTTTTCTTGAGGTACACATGTTTTTTACAAAAGAAACAAGCATTCAAACCACCCATCCCTCTAAGAGCATAGGTATGCGAAATCAATTTAATTTTGAAGTTAAGGGATCTTGGAAAAAATTCTAGGGGTTCTAAAGAGATCAAAACCCTATCATTCATATGGGTTAGTGACCTCCTAATATCCTCAATTCTCATACCTTGCTTGAGGGGTTTCAAACCCTATGGTAAAAAGTTTCATAGTTGGATATGCATGCTTTAAATGTCTACCCATTTTGGAGTATTTCTAAAAACAAGGTCATTGCAGTCCATATGTAGGCTCTAAGGGGCTACCTTAAATATAGATTGACAAACATTATTACACAAATTTTTGCTAATAGCTCTTTACTTCATATTAGAATTTTTAAATAAAATCATAAAAAACTCTTCCTATTTCATTCAACAAAATCTAATATACAAAACCAATTTCTTACCCCAAATAGAGTTAAATTAGTTATCAAAGAAGTTTCTAGAGGGGAGAGAATTCTTTTTTAAACAAACAAAAAAATCATAACATTTTTAACTTGATTTTTTCTTACTAAAGATCATTTTTTATGGAAGCATTTAACACAATATTCAAGGACTTCATAGGGCTAGGGAACTTACTGATTTGGCCTTCATCACACTCCTCTCCATGCTCCTCTTCACACATGTAGCTTTCCACAAATTATGCTCCTTATGAATGCTTTACTACTTCTTCCTACCATAGGACTTCACTGAATTTTTTTTTTGGTAGACCAAATGATCCTTCTTCAACCTAAGATGGGAAAGATATACCATGCTTATGATTGCACACCTTATTAATCCCCAAAAAACCAACTATCTCATTAAATCCACCATTTTCACCTTTTTATGCACATTCGAGGATGTCAATAATAATGGTTACCATATACAAATGTAACTAATTCATGCCCCTCAAAATTTTATAAAGGCTATGGGATGAGGGTTTAGGCAAGGGATGCACATGAAGGTACAAAAAACATGCCAAAAGACACCAAGTAGACTTAAATGAAAACTAAGACCTAAAATAAAAGAACATAAAACCAATAAATAAAATTAAAACATGCTAAAGAGATGGTTTAATTAATTAAACACCATGGGCACCAAGAAGAAAATAACATGAAGCACAAAGCAAGCAAAGGTAACCAAGGAAATTGGCCAAGAGAAAACTTGAAGCACCAGTAATGCAAGATGACTCTTCATCTACCCATTACAGAGATCTAAGCTTCTCATCTAACTAAAAAACTATCTCTATCTTCACTATACTTTATTTTATAAAGCCAACTACAACTAAAAATATGCCTGTTATGTTGAGGTGGGACACTACCCAAATTTTAATTTTAATTAAGGCATTGTACTCATCTTACATATAAACTTTTCATTTATCATATTTAATGGCTTCCTCAAAAGATTTGGGTTTGGATTCCTACATAGTCATTAAGGAATGTTAAGAATGTTGACTCAGTCAATTTATTAAGATTATCAATGTTATAATATTAGATTAAGGATTATATACTTTTAGGTCTTTTAGATTGAACATGAAATTTAGGGGGTTCCTCAGATTCTAAGTTATCCAAATGTGAATCAAAATCCTCTGTGGCATCTATTTATTCATAAGGATAAAAAAGATAGCTAGGTTCATCAAAAGAATAACATTGAGGAAGTTCCCCAAAGTCCCAAAAAAAATATTTTTCAATAATAAGGAAATTCTTATTCTTAATGATATATCTTTTACATGGATCATATAATATTATACCTTTGGTCTTACCTCCAAGACATAATACAAGAATAGGAGATAGGATCAAGCTTATTTCTTTTAACCTTAGGAATAAATATGGAACTAGGGATACCAAAGATTCTAAGATGAGCCACACTGGGTTTATTTTTAGACCACATTTATAAAGGAGTAAAAATATGAAAATATGTGGTAGCAACTCTATTTGGAATATTCACAATACTATTTATGGATTTGATCCATAATAATTTAGCATCTATATAATTCAACATTGTTCTAGCCATTTCTAAAATGGTGCAATTTTTCTTTTTTAACAATACCATTATGCTAAGTGGAATAGGGAGTTTTTAGTTATTATTTAGTACCAAAACTAATGTAAAAATAATAAAATTATTTAATAATGTATTCACCACCATTATCAGATCTTAATATTTTAATATAAATACTAAAAGTATTTTTTATAATAACTTTAAATTTGTTGAATTTCGACAACACTTTGAATTTATTTTATAATGAAATACGAACAGATCATTCTAGTATATTATATATAAAAGTGATAACATATAAGAAACCATTAATAGATATAACTTAAATAAGTTATAAAACATTAATATTAATTAATTCTAAAGGATGTGAGGAATCGACATCATGATTCTTCTGAAAGGGATTAATATGTTTCTTACTATGGAAGCAACCTACACAAGTTTCATGATAGGAAGAGATAGAAAGTAAACCAAAAATAATATTATGATGATAAATATCAATGTAAACCTATAAAATTAACATTTACTAATATTTCATTCCATAATTGATATTCATTCTTACAAAATAATGAAAGTAAACATGCAAAAAAATAGTAAAAATGTATGACCCATTCTTTTGAACACCTTCAACAATCAGAGAACCAAATTGATTTGTAATGAAACAACTATCTTTAAGAAATGTTACAATAAAATTATCACTCATAATTTGATAATAAGATAATAAATTTTTCTTAATATTAGGTACATAGAAAACATCATTAATAACAACATTTGAATGTTTTTCATTTCCTTAATTAGTTACTTCTAAAAATGAATTATCTCCTAAATAAATATTTTCAAAGACATCTCTAGAGTCATAAAAAATATTATATAAGCAAGTCATATGGTACGATACATCACTATCTAAAATCCATTCATTCTCATTTTAAGCAAATAAAGTAGCATATAAAGTAATAACATTTAAATTCTAATCATGATTATTATTCTGATTAGGGTTTTCAGTCTTCTATTTATTTTTATTAGATTTCTTACATTTTCTATTATTAAGAGACTAATTGTTAAGTATATCTTTGTTTTTATAACACATTTACCTTCTATGATCAAATTCATTACAAAGATTGTAATTACCATTAAACATAGGTTTATGATTCTTATTATGAGGTCTCTTATTCCTACTTTTACCTTTAATATAGTTAGAGTTAGGTTTATTGTTTCTATTATTCTTAGAAATAGGGTTGAGAGTGAGAAGAGCCTGAGTGGAATTCTCTTGAAAATCAAAGTTAGACATCACTTTCTCTTCTTAAATTAGAAGAGCTGACAAAGGTAGTGAGGTCTAGGATATCTTACTCTGTTTGATACTTTGAATTAAAAATTGAGATAAAATTATGAAATTTTTCATAAATGTCAAGTTGAATAATAAAATAAATTAATTGGTCCTAAATAAAATTATAGTTACAACCATCTAACTGAGCTTTAATATTTCTTAATTTTAATAATAAAATTAACAACATTTTCATCACCTTTCATAGGTGTTGTAAGAAATTCAAGGATCAACTTAATAATATTCAAGAGATGAGTACCCTTGTGTAAAAACTCAAGGAGTTTTCAAGCATCACTAGGAGACTCATGATTACCAATGTGGAGTATAAATTCATCTTTAACACTCCACAAGATAATCAACACAATTTTTTGTGATTTTTATTGAAACATATCTAAAAACTCAAATGTCAAAAGTCATTTTGACATGGATTTTTAAGTCCCAACAACAATGTTCCAAAAATTTATATCCATAAATTTCAATTTAATGTGAATTTTATATATGTTATAGTTAGATCCATTAATCAATTGTGATTTATCTAGTACAAAATTTAGGAGAAGCCATTGCTTCCTTTTAAAATTGACATTGCAACACTACATAAAGCTTAAATTAAATTTTTTTTTTTAATGTTAATTAATACTCTAATTGAAAATAAATTAAATCACAAGTATAGACAATTAAAAAATGATTAGATTAATGCTAGATAAGGCAAGAAAATTGTAAAATATTGCAACAAAACAATGTGTCACAAGTGTCACAAAAATACACTAATGTAAGAAAAATTATTTAAAATGAACCTTGATTAATGTTAATTTTAAATTTATTTTATATTAAATAATATTATAATCATAAAAAATTAATATTTGCTTAAATATAAGCTAAAATATGTGAAACAATTGAAGTAAAAAACACTAATATATGTGTTGCAGGAGTCGCACACAAAACACCTATTTAAATGTTATGATTAAAAAAGGTTTAAAAACTATAATAAGAGGATTAAAAAAACTACCACACCAATGCATATATAACATTAAAAAACCAATAAATTTATTGGTTACATGGCTATGGTTGACAAGGTTATGATTAGGTCAAATTTCATTAAAAAATAGTCCATAGGGAAAAGGTTTTGCACATGAGAAAAGGAACACAAACCTAATTTATTTTATAATTACAACTTTTTTTAAAAATAAAATTTTAATAAAGTAATTTTACATAAAATCAACTTGGTGTTTATGTTTTTTGAACACTAGACCTCCACTTTGCAAGAGCCTAGCAAATTAACACTGACCAATTCCTCTACACTTCCACTACACACACTCTCTCTCTCTCTCTCTCTATATATATATATATATATATATATATATAATATGTGCATATAAAAAAATTAATAATACTTTTTGGATAAAAAGCTAGTTAGGGAAAATGGGCCACTTGGTTTATGTGAAATATTAGAGTTTTAATAAATGAAACATTTATTAAATACTTTTAAAACATTAATAATTACCATGGAATTATTATAGGATGAAAATGGTGAAAGGGAGAGTATGTAGTGGTAATAAGGTTGTAGAGACCATCTCAGACCCTCAAATTTTGTAAGCACTCCTCCATAGATCTTGAGAAGATAATAAAACCTTGAAAAATAAATTTTTATCCAAAAATTTTAACATTGATCTAGTTTTTTATATTGGAGGTCATACCATGGCACCATAGGTGAGATATAACACCCAAAAAAATATATTAAATGCATTAGAGGTTTTGATTAGTAGGTTTTCAAGGTTATTTGATTGAAAAATAAATTCTAAACACCATAAAAGAGCACCAAGGACTGAGCATATTTTTTTTAACTTTTAAACCAAGGAGTGTCATATAAAATCCAATAATTTCATCCCAATTTGAAATTTTTCTTGAAAAAAAAAATGTTTCTCAAATGGATTTTTGAATGATTGAAACAATGATGATTTGTTGATATTTGCATTTAATAGGATCCACAAACAAATAAATGCAAAATAAAAAATAACCAAATGAAGAGAGAATATTAAAAAATGTCTCAAAGCCATACTATGGTAGTACCAAGATGAAACAAATAGATAAATATAATTTTATTGAATTTACATTTCATAGGAGACTAGATCTTTAGACAATATCTTGTCAATTAATCAAACCACCTCTAAGCTCTTATACCAGTAAAACTAAGCAAGTATACAATAAAATGGATCTAGATAGTAAATTAATTATAAAATAATTTAGAGATAACAATGACGCAACATGTAGGTGGGAAATCCTCCAATGGAGGTAAAAAAACCACAGTAGTTGATATTTAATATTGAGAGACAATAATACCCCAATGCAAAATTTCCTCTTCTTCTCACTTAGATAATATTCACAAATATTTTCCACATGTAAATATGAAATATTTAATCCATGATGATATTTCACAATAGGGGTAAAACCCTATTTATAGTGAAATGTGAATGGAGGTGACCATTGTAACCAATGGGTCCAACCATCCCAAAATACATTTAAATACTAGTAAATATTAAATAAATATAGCTTTATTTTGTATTTTCATGATTTTTTCACCTTGTGTTGAATAAATAATATATTAATATCTAATTAATTACCAAGCTAACCTAAGGGTTAATTAATCCCACTTAAGCATTTAATAATCTAACATTATCAACATGAAATGAGAAATATACTCATGATATAATTAATAAAATAGTTTATATTTATGTAGAGGATATTATTGATAAATCTAAGCATCGTTAAAATCATCTTTAGGATGTCACTATCATTTTTATCATTTCATCAAATAAAAATATAGACTTAATCCTTATAAATGCTTATTTAGTGTCACCTCAGGAAAAATCTTTGGATTATTAGTCTATTTACACATGATTTATGTAGATCATGCTAAAATAAAACACATTATTAGCATGCCTATTTCTCTTTCCTTTCTAGATATACAAACATACCTTCATAAATTTAGATAAATTCAATTATTTTTACTTGAGATGACCTATTGTATTTATTCATTTAACTCCCTTCTCAAGAAATTTATTGATTTAGAATAGACTTATTCATGTCAAAAATAATTCTATATCATGAAATAATCATTAATACTTCTTGCCACTCTTTAACCATGTTCTAGTGATCATCCTCTCATCTTGTATACTTCCTCTAATCTCATAACATTTAGGGGAATTTTTTCCCAACCAAGATGAAACTAAGCATGAGTATGTTACATTTTATATCAATCATGCTTTAATAGACTATGAGATACATTATACCAAATTCAAATAGGGCTGCCTGACTATTTATCATGTACCTAAAAAAATTCAACATTACATGATTTATCAAACCACTTATATCATCATCCATTCTAACCTTCTTCATAATTTTTTCTCAAAATCATTCTTATTTGGTGATAGAATTGTCAAATGGATGGTTCTATTAAATTTATTGAATTTATGCATCATTACATAAAAATCAGTTAAAGACCAACTGATTTTTTATCAACTTGTTGCCACACCTACTCCAGATATTAACCAACTTCAAGATACACTTCTTGATGAATCAATATTTTACATTTAATGTATTGATCAAGTTATATCCATTAAATATTATTTTTACAATTTTACACTTGATCTCAAAGCAAATAATCTTGATGATCTAGACCTTTTTTTTCTAAACCCAAATCTAAAGCCATCATTAATGAATTATCTAAAATTATAATTGATTTTTATGAAGATACCTGGATACTTCATTTTGATGGAGATAAATGTATTCAAGGAGCCATGGAGAATGTGTCTTAGTTGATCCTTATATCAATATCAGGTCTCTCACTTTCCTATTAAACTTAGATGTTACTAATAACATTTTTGAGTATGAATCTCTCATTTTACGCATGCAAGCCACCATCGGTCTAGATATCCCTTACCTATATGCTTTAAGTGACTCATAACTCATTTTTTGTCAATTCAATGATGACTATAAATTAAAAAATGAAAATATTATTGTATATCATCAAATTTACACAACTCTTGATAAAGAATGCAAATCCTTCACCATAGAACTAATTTCACAAGAGAATAATGGTATAATTGATTTTTCTTCTTGATTCACTTATCTTTTTCACCCTAGTCAAGATCTTCATGATTCAAAATTTATCATCAACATATGCAAATCACCAGCTTCATTAGTAACAAAAAATATTATATTATATGTCATATAGAGGCTCTCACTACTTCAAAAATTACATGTTACAATAATATCATTCAATTTATTGAGCACCATACTTATCCTCTTAACATTGACTCTCATGAAAAGACTAGAAAGCAAGCATGAAATATGCCCTTCAATATTAAATCCTATATTATCATAATGCCAAAGTTACCTTGATTTTTTGTGTCACTCAATAGGAAGTCCCTTGCACATGGGTGCATTTATGGTGGTCAATGTAGTGGACATGCTACCACCATAAAATACATTCTCATGGGATATTTATGGACCACACTAGAAAAAGATGATATCACATTCACTAAAAAGTGTAATACTAGAAAATTTAGTGATGTTCTTATTCACTCTCCTATGAATGAGCTCTAGACATTAAAATATCCTTAGAATTTTTATATGTTGGGATTAGATATCATTGGTAAATTACCTTGATCTTAAAATGGTCATGTTTTCACCATTGCGACCATTGAATATTTCACTAAATAGCTTAAAGATATTCCCCCCGTTAATATTGTAGGTATAAATATATATAAAGTAATACTTAATGAAGATGGTTTTTACTTTGGAATTCCCCACAACATTATTTATGATAATGGTGGTAATTTCAATAATAAGGATATGATAAAATTATGTGCTAAAGTCAAAATCATGAACAAATTATCCACATCATATCATCCTCAATGCAATGGCCAAGAAGATGCCAATATAAAAATTAATTAATTAAATATTGACAAAGATAATTCAATGTTCTCATTCTAACTAGCATCTCAAACTTTATCTTGCACTTTGGGCTTATCACACTAACATTCATACTGGTACTGGGAAAACCCATTTCTCTTTAGTATATGGATCTAAAGTTATCTTAGCTTTAGAAGTTGAGTTATTTTACTTATGAATATATCTTCATGGAATAATTCCTAATGAGTAACTTTATTAATCCCATCTTGATTCTTTATAAGTAATTTATGAGTCTCATATGGGTGCTTTCCAACATAATCACCAATATAAAGCATGAATTACCAAATGACATAAAAAGGTCAAAAAACATACATTTAATGTTGGTGATTTAGTCCTTAAATTATATTATACCCATCAAAAATAAGGAAAGTATGCCCAAAAGTGGTGGGGTACTTATTTATTCAAATACATTATTAGACCTAGAACATATAGATTATAAACTAATGAAGGACACATTTTCAAAGAACCAAGTAATGCTCAATTTTTAAATAAATATTTTTCTTAAAATTGTTTTTCTCATTTATAATATGATGGTTATCTTATATGTTATTTATAATTTCATATATACTTTGGTGATAACACTTCTTGTGGGTTATTCATTTCAAATCTTCCTATGTTACAACATTCCATCACTTTCAATAGCCTTAGTTCCAATCATTAGTCCTTTGGTCTATCCAAGATAATTTGTATATATTATTTAGTTCATAAGTTTACATTATAATATTATGGATAGGACCCATCCATACCTCATGAAAATTTTTCTACTCTTTTATTTTGCCAGTCAACCTTTAAATCTCTTTTGATTCTTCGACTTCTAGCATCAAAAACTTTATTATCATTCATAGATTACTTTTTACACCTCATTAGTTTTATTTTTTTGAGTTTTAGTGTAAGATCATGGATAAGAATAGGATTTCTTGAATAATTAAACTTATTACCTATAAAAACCCTCCTTTTTTACACCTTTTTGGTTTGACTTTTATGATTTATATTTTAATATCTTGGATAGGACCAAGCCTTCCTCACAAATTTTCATTTCATAAATTGATTTTGTTTACAAATTTAGTTTTCTTCTCTAAAAAATAAGGTAATGGTTTAAAATTATGAATTCATAATTTTAAAGTTATTCATATTCTTTTCTTGTAACTTTTAGCCAAATATGATAAGGTATAGGTCAACAATGATATTTTTAGGTCAAAAAGAGTAATGATAACATGCAAAACCATTAAAAATATATGTCATGATCCATTATAGTGGAATAAAATGCATTTTAATAATATTAAATTTTTATATCTTCACCAAGGAAAAACCATGCATGGTTGAACTTGAAAAAGTTATATCAAGTCAGAGAATCCATTAGACACTTCATTGGGTTCTTGACAGCTAGTTGAAGGATAGTTTGTAGTTCTTGTTTCACATAAAAGAAGAAGATTTGTATAGAAAAATATGATGGGTTGATGGATGACCTTATTCCCTTTATATCAAATGAATTATTTTTGGGTTTGATAATCCATGCTTTGTGAATAACTTCTAACAAAATAAGGCATCAAAAATCCTTACAAAAGCCCATGGGCTTAGTTTTCTTCTTGTAGTGGTATCTCAAAGTTTGTGAAGGAAGTTTTATGAATTTAAAATGATATTAGATTGTCAAAATATAACTTTAAATATAATTTTAATATCAAAAAGATAAAACTAATACTTGTATTGGCTTGAAAGAGACTCACTTGCATTGATTTGGTATGATAGTCAGGGTTATTGTAGGTTGCTGACTTTTTTTTTAGTTTGAAGATATTTGGAAAAAATTATATATAGTGTTTTCAACATTTTAAATTTTTTCATATAATCCCAAAATGTCTCCATCAAACACATAATTCCAATAATGAGTAACAATCTCCATATAATGATAAATTATAGACTTAAACAAGAGATTTGGAGACATGCAAGGGTCAAATATGTTTAGGAATTTATTGATAGGATATATATGTGTGTGTGTGTGTGTGGGTATGTGTGTATATATATATATATATATATATATATATATATATATATATATATATATATATATATATATATATATATATATATGTATGTATGTATATATATATATGTATATGTGTATATATATATATATATATATATATGTATGTATATATATATCTATATATATATATATATGTATGTATATATATATTTATATATGTATGTATATATATGTATATATATATGTATATATATATGTGTGTATATATATATATATATATACGTATATATATATATATACATACATATATATATATATATATATATATATATATATATATATATGTACTCATGACACTATATAAGTTCATCAATATATCCCTTTATACATATAGGGTTTTATATCCTTCAGAGACATGACAAGTACGTATAGAATTCTTCATGTATAATGTAGATAGATTATGCAAGCATAAGAAGAGGCTATTAAAGGAGCTTGTTATTATAGGAGTGATTGGAAATGAATTTTTAGATGGTATTAAATCCTTAAAATCCCATATATTTTTTGAAAATTCCAAACCAAGGCCATTCATAGTTGAAATAGTGAGAAGATAACTAATGTAGGTTATGTAAGCATGCAAGTTTGAAGTGAAGATTTCTTAGTAAAAATTATTGGTTTCTCATTTTGAGAAACCCTAAAACCATATAAAAAGTTTTCATAGTATACATAAGAGTATTAATGGATATTAAAGGTAATAAAACCCCATTATATGATAAATATACAAAGAGGTTGAGCTAAGAATAGAAACATATAGGTATGCCTACAAAAGGTTGAAGAATATTCTTTTTGTGTCTGATGTGAAGCTCAAGAAAGATTATGAGAAGTGTGAAGAAAATTTTTAGGGTTTTAATTTTTTTTATCCTTTTTATGAAGTTAAAAATATTAGTTTAAGTCAAATTACTTTGGGGTGAAGAGAGCTTTAGGCCTAAAAGAAGACCAAATAGAACTATATAGGAAAAACTAAGTGCTCGGAGATATTTTAAATGCCTTGAAGAGTAATTGGGACTTAAAAATAGGTTTTAGGTGTGTATTATATTTTCAAAAGGTTTATAAAACTTATAAACATGTCATAAATAATAAAAATGAAGGTAAATGTAAACCTATAGGTCCACATTCTTGATAAAAAAAGGATTAAAAAAACTTGCAATAAAGGGAATGTTTTGAGTTGATTAGGGTAGTTATTATCTCATAAAAATTTGAAAAGGGTAAAAAATACATGATTTACTCAACTATATGGCTTTAAAAATGTCTTATACAAGGGTGAGATATAGTGGAAAGGTCAAGAAGCCTAGACATGCCTAATAGAGAGCTACAGGTCTGCCTTCAGGAATACAAAGAGAATATTGAATTTTGTGATTAATATTGGGTTTTTTATTAATAATAAGTATTTTTGGGTTATTTTAAAATGTTTATAAATAATTTATATTCTTGATCAAGAGGATAGATGACTAAAACATGACTATTAGGGTTGAAATGTCATATCTACCTACAAACCCTCATTATGGGTTAAAACAAGTTTTAGGGCAATTTAAGGGTTAAATTGATAGGAAAAGGGTTGGGATACATTATGTTAGGTTTTTAATACTTCATTAAATCATTCCAAAATAGAAAACTAGCCATTGGATGCCTTTTTCTCTCAAAAGTCTCTTTCAACCTACATATATGGTCTTACCAAATTGGAGAAGGTTAATTTTACTTCATGGGAACTCCATAGACAAATTAAATGGAACCAAAATATACTAGATATATTTTAGGAACCTATATAATAAAAATTTGTGGCATTTATTAGAGGTTTTAAGGCCTGGTCTTTATGAATGATAGTTAAGAATATGGATACATACAACCTGCCAAGAGACCAAAAATGACCTGATGACTATGTATGATGTATTGGTGACTCTAATGGGATAGATATACATTTAAAAAAAACTATAGAGAAATAACATTGAAATATGAAAGGAAAAATATATATAAAAATACCTAAAAATACATATTTTAGCTAAATTACATAGTGTTTAAAGGTGTCTTAACTTCTAAAATAAATGATAAGGTAATTTAAACTTTTACAAAGTTCTAATGTCCTATTGAAAACCTAGTCAAGTATGATCAGAGATTCAAGGGATATACTACAATGTATACATAAGTAATAAAGTGACTAAGAGCAGTCTTAAAGAACTTTTAGTGAGTAGTTAAGAGAATAAGCATATGAAGAGACCTTATGATCATGTGAAGAGGCCTATTAGAGTCTCAAAACACCTATGAAGAACTTATGGATAGAGATGAACAATTTCAATAAGATTAAGGTTACTCATCATCATTCTAGTCACAAGATGGACATTAGAGAAGCCACCAAAAGATAAGATTGATGTATTAGGCATGTCAAGATGAATAAGTGAAGTATAGATTGTCATTTTATCTATCATGGTCATATTATTAAGCAATAAAGGTGTAAAAAAGTGAAGAGTGATTCACTAAAAGTGGATTTATAACTTTAAATCTAAAACAAGAGGTGTAAATTTCAAGAGATGAAGAGAGGGTGATGAATCATCCATGATAATCAATATATCCTATGCCACCTTGAAGATCATGATCTCTTCAAGAAACACATGTTGAGAAGGGGTGGTAGGACTATTTTCCAACTTATGTTAGCACTTGTAACTAATACATGATAGTTTAACATCCATCATTGGTCCTTGACACATCCCTCCTCTCTCATCTCTAATTTTATGCTATATGTACTACCTTGTATGGCATTGTATGGATCCTTACACTTGAGTATGGAAAATCCCTACTCCTTTTCTAAGCACATGAATGAAAATAAGACTAATTTTTTTATATTCTTATGGTTGTGTCTAGTGTAAATTATGGGTGATTGATTTTGTTATGTGATAATTCAATTTCCATGGCTTGTGTCTCACTCCCTTACATTAATATTGATATCCTTATTATAGGTTGTGGCTAGTGTCATCAAGGGTTAAGTGTGGATTATAAGTGTAAAACATCTTCCCTCCTAGTCTTGTAATTCCTTACCTATCTATAAAATATTGATGTAAGAGGGGAAGTGTAGGGTTATTTAATGATAGGTTAGACCTATAGTTCAATGTGCATAAAAAAATGTGTGGTAGTGGTCATAATTTAGTGCATTACCTCCCATTTACTTGTTTTTAGTTATCTATTTCTCTAGAAATTAATAGATTCAGTAGTGGTATCAAAGTGATACATCAAAGAAAAAATCCCTAATATAGATATTTATCTAAACTACTAGGTCACCCAAAACCTACATGTGTCTCTATGATATCACCTATATGAGGATAACTTGAGTAACCTACTCAATGGTGAAATTCATATTGATAATAATAACAACTCTGATGATCTATTCTCGTGTTTTCATATACATTAATCATTTCTCATGATGATGATTCATGATTACCTATCATTATACCATCATAAATATAAACCTTTTTTGTGAATCTATTAATTTCAACATTGCACTCTAAGGTTTAGGGTTTAGGGTTAGTTTCAACATTGCACTCTTCTCTAACATACAAGTGTAGGAGTATTAAACACCACTTTTTACTAGAAAACAAGTGTATTTTGTGAGGTTATCAACATTTGATTTTCCCTCCCTAAAAATATGACCTACAAAGACTTCACTAAAAATGTCTATGGTGATTTTAGAATCATCAATGACATGTTTGATAGTATGAGAAAGAATGGTATTTCCAAAGAGGGAATTAAGAATATTATGTAATCCCCACCCAATGGAAATCTTGATGACATTAGATGACAAAGCAAGTTAAAATCCCTATAGAGAAGCCATTGCCTCAGATATGTGGTTGGTTTGAACTCCAAGTGGACATGCATAGGTTTCCACAAAAATGAATAACCATTTATTATGATATATTTTATGATGACACATATTATGGGGATACTAACCACCCCTAGTACATGAATTAATGCCTAAAAATTAATAATATGAGATTCAATGCATAAATATTATGACATTTTCCATGTACTATTATTTTGTTTACTTCATTTTAATTCAATATGGTTTCAATACACCTAGTTATCTAATTTAGAGTCCACCTATATATGACATATCTTTAATTTTGCCATTTATTTGAGGTAAACATCAAATATGTACCTCATCATTCATGTTGATTCTCTTATTCATGAATAAATTTCATTCATTTATTTAATGTAATTTTAAACATTTAGTCTATCACATCTAAATATCTATAACTACACTTTGAGTGATACATATACACCAGTCATACATACATATAATAATTAATTGATAATAATTATACATAGCTTTATGTGTGCCTTCAATATAAAACTAAAATAATAATAAACAATCCAAAAATACAAAAACAAATCATAGAATAAAAAATAATCAAATATTTATTTTCTTTCTTCTTAGTCAAACAATGTATATCATGCATATATTAAATATATTAGAATCATTTCACACATTCATGTTTCCAACATATGCTTCTCATGTTATACTATGAATGGGTGAGATGCAATGTATTTGAGTTATATATGTTTATTGAATCATTTATGCCTCACCTATGGAGGGGATTTTATATACATAAATGAATATCACATAGTGACAAATGTACTGTTTTATCTCTAGATAGAGATACATTGCATAAATCATATATCTAACATTTTCTTATTACATGGAGTATACATAACTTGATTGTATATATGGATATATACATTAATTCATTGCATATATTTGTTACATGAGTGAATAAATTTTATTATCATTTACCTTGTAATTGATATTTGTATATAAATCACACCTCATAATCATACCATCCATATTGTATAATGAGGATTTGGTAGTCATTAATACATCTTAATTATAATATTGAAGGATTTATCCCAAAAATAATCATCAATGACATAGTATGAAAGTTTGAAAAATATATAAAACATAAGACTAAGTTACCTCTTCATGTGGGAAGAATTTTTAATTATGTGAATTATTAATTCACATAAATCTAGATTCCATGATGTGTCACCTCTTTGCGATCCTTTAAGATTTGGTAGTTATTTTCATGAGTAACTCCTTCCAACACATGGAACACACCTCCCTTAACTTTTTAATGGACTAGAACATAAGTATCACACACTTAGGAGGATTGTAAGTTAATAATGGGATTCCTTATAACTCCCATTCTCCTCTTCTAGATCTATAAAAGAGCCCTTCCTTTCCTCTTTTCCTCACTATAATATCATAGATCTCTCTATTATTTTTTTATCTTATTGATTCAATATTGTACTTGTGTATATTCTGGTTGCAATCCTTCTAATAAGATCATGTGAGTTTTTTTCTGATATGTTTAGTTTCTCACTTTGAAATTATTATTTCATTTATGGTTTACTCTTGAGAGGTAACCTAGTCTTGTGATTGTTATATTTTTCACACTTCCATACTATGTCATTGATGATTATTCTTGGGATAAGTCCTTCATGGTATTAGAGATAAGATCATATTATTGAAATTTTTTTTAAGAATGTGCAGATTTTTAGAGAGATTTTACAATTTTTTCTGCAAGGGCTCCCCCCTTGCTACTCATTTGAATCCATCTCTCTTTTTACTTGAATTTAGTGGTCTCTAACTAATTGTTTAGGGTTTTATGAAAGGACTAATTTACTTATTTGACATGGTTAAGATTCATTCCAATTATTACTTTTTTTATGCAAAATCATCAACAAAGAAAATATTACATTCTTTTCAAATAAGCTTGTTTTTAGTACTCTAACACTAATATTTAGTTAAAGATTATTATTTTTAGAAAATTTTATCTCCTTTTTAATATTTATGATTTCGTGGAGTCTTTTTTTTTCTCATCAATATAAAAATTGATTCAAAAAACTTTCTATTTACACAGATTGTGTTCCTCTGAATTTTCCAAATTACTTTCTAACCCCTTTCATTCCAAGAGTTTTGGACTATATTCAGTGTGAGCTATTTACAAAGAGTAGGTCCATGCCCCTTCTGGGTCAAAACATTGTGCAGTCACCACTTATTATTTTTATAGTTCAAACACTTAAACTATTCTCAGTAGTTGTTAGCCATCATATAATTTTAAATTTAATTTTGGTTCTTTGGGCACTCTAGTTGGGTGATCTGTAGGTATGCATTTTTTAAATGTTCCTTGTTAACTTTATAACCATATGTTTACATTTGGTACTTCTATGTTTTAGTTTGTACTATTTTAAGTTAAAATTTTGCCTTTTATTTACACCTAAGAATTTTATGTAAAAAGGCATCATAACTCCACGTTTGTATTCTAATTTGTAGTATATGTATTACCCTTTTTAGTGATTTTAACTGACAAGGTAAGCATTTTGTTTTATTTAAAAAAAAATTAGTATATGTATTGCCTTTTTTAGTGATTTTAATTGACAAGATAAGCATTTTTTTTAATTTTTCTTGTGCCTCCACACCACCTTTAAGTTGTGTTTACTTAACATCATTTTCATAAGCTATTTGGCATCCTTCTACTTTCTTTGATAGCACCTCATTAAAACATTTTAATTCATATATTTTTTAGTTTAATTTAACCTTATGTTTGATATTTTATTAAGATTTAATATTTTTAAAATCTTGCATTTCTATGTTAATCATCCCCTTTGGCTTTTTCCAAAAAAATCTTTAAGCGTTTCTTTTATGATCAAGGAACTTTTTTTTGTTTTTCTCAAATTTACAGTTTATAAAAACAAAATAAAGAATAGAGGGTGTATACAAATAATATTTTCAAACTTTTATTTATTACTAACACCTTATATCCTATAGGAACCCATTGAGTCTTAATCTCTCTGAGTGTATGCTCTAAGGGTTACACCAAGAAATGGGTGGGCAAACCATTGGTGCTTCACAAGATTATTTTCACTTTTTCCACTTGTCATCTACACACTTATCTCCTAAAACCATAATCCCTAATCTTGTTCTTCTTTATTATATGTATTCTAGGCACTTGATACATTTTATCCTCTTATTCCTCACCTAAATCCCATTTTTTCACTTGAATATACTAAATTGGGGCAACCCTATATAGTTTTAGGATATGTTTACTTAGAAAATAAGTTTTCCTTTAGCTGACCTAGATCAAGACCTAGTGAATTATTGTCTAAAATTGTGAAAGGTCAACTAGGTTGAACCTATAGGTTGGGACTTTTAGAAGGGTCAAGGCTCAAATCCACCTATATATACAATTTCATTTCCATAATTTATCAAGGAGAATAAAGATATGAATTAAGAGAGAATGAACATCTATTTATTGGCCATTCTACTTGAGAAGTAAATCTTAGGGCTGCATAATTTCTTTGGAGATATAGATCTTGTCTTATGGAGAAGTCTTTTAGATACATTGATAGGTTGTGTAGCTTATATTTGATTTATCTTTGTCATTCTTACATACCACAAAAAATTCTTGAGAAGAACCTTATCCAAGGGAGAGATTGAGGTTCGATGGGTTCATATTGAAAGGTAAGTATTCCTAACTTTATTTGTCCTTTGTAAGAGTAGATAGATATGCATTTGTTCTTATCTTCGATGAATTAAGATTTTATAAACATTGATATAAGTATATTTATTCTATGCATGTTTAGTTTTATTATTTATAACCCTCACTTTGTGCCACAAGCTTTTGTGAGCACTCGATTATATTTACTTTATTTGTTATTAGTATAGGTGAAATATCAAAACTTAGGACATCCTTAGGGTTATTGCATGATTGTGTTAGACTAGAGGCTTTAGAACCCTCCCTATCATGGTGTATTGTGATAAGATATCTTATAATTGGGTCTAAAGTATTCCCATATTATCCATGTTCTTGCTTAACAAATGTGTCCCCAATCAAAAGTGTATGGTATGATATATCTTCTTCGAGCTAGATTTATTTATAGGCATGATGCATCTATGATTTCATACATTCTAGTAAAACTGACATGAATCTAATGCTTTCAATTTTTTATTCATTTATTTCATTATTTTGTCATTTGTATTATCATATATTCATAATACTAGGTTGACTATATTGACACAATTCTAACTTCTATGCATAGGTTTAACACAATCGTATCCATACAATTTTGTTTAGCTGTGTAGGTTCTTTTATAGGTACAGGCTACTAGGTTGACCCAATCAACATAGTATAGGTTTTTAGGATTTCAAACATCAAATTTAGACTATTAAGTCAACCTAGTCAACCCTATACATTTTATGCACTCATTAATAGGTTTATACAAATCTTGGTTGACCCAATCAACACTATTAGTGAGATTTACAAGTATTTATCAAGGTTCTTCAACATCAATCTCACTTTTTTGCATCCTCTAACCCACCAAGGTTCATTTCTATCTTTCTCTCTCTTTCTTGAAAATCTTAATTTTCATAGTTTGTAGTCCTTAAAACTACCCCTGAACAATCAACTAGGTTGACCCTATCTATGTAGTTATGTATTCGATGTACAGTCTAGAAAACTAGGTTGACTCTATCATCGTAGTTATGTATTATGTGTATAGTCTAGAAAGTTAGGTTCAATTTGTCATTGTAGTATGACATTGTTCTATACTCTATGCATACATTATTGACTAAATTCACATTGTACTACATTTCAAAGTTGGAATTAACACTTATATGCTAGTAATTAGCTCACACTTTCATTTCTTATTGAGTGCATGCTTAAAATAGATCACATAGTCTAATTAGGAGGTTTTTAATATACTATTTAGTTTCAATATTTTATATTTTATGCACACACAACCAATTCACAAAATATTAATAATCATTTTAGCAATTGTCTACCCAAGGCCTAATTACTAGGATTTCATCGCTAAGGGGGAAGTTGACTTGGTTTTCTGGCCAAGTATAAACACATGGTTAATGGTATATTTTATCTTAGCACCCAACACCCTAATATATATGATGTGTGAAGTGAGGGGGTAGGCCCCAATACCAAGCATGTACCATTACCAATAAAGATCCCTTTCAGCCCAAGCATCCTAAAACTATCCTTAAATTTCTTTCTAGTTCCTTGATTATAGCCAATTTCCTATCACATCTAAAATTATACTCTAATAATATAACAACATTTAGGTTGACTACTTAGTTAGCTTTTAATTTCCAAGTTGACTAATTTTTCTTTGATCAATTATATGTTGTATTACAAAAACATCCATTAGCTAGCATTGGTGCAAGGTTTTGTGATGTGTGCCTCAATTGGATCAACCTCATTGATCCAATTGATTGTGTGTTTCCTTTTATTTATTGATTTTCAAAATAATTTAAAAATTATTCTTTTTTTATTATACAATCATTTCTATCAACATGGTCTCTTGCAAACTATCTATTTTCCCCTATATGTTGTATTAGGTTGACCTAGTCGACCCTGTACACTTTTTTAGCCTCTATATGTTTTGCTAGGTTAACCCAATCAACCATATATAGTTTTTAGGCCTTGACTACTATTCTAGATCAACCTAGTTGACTTTGTAAAATTTATGTCACTTCTTATTTTCTTGATTTTTCATCTCTTTTGCCTATTTTAATCTTTCTTCTTCATCATGAATTTTCTATTTGAAGACAACATTGAGTTGAATTCAATAAAGATGTTAAGTTTTACCAACCCTCATAGGGCCTAACATACGTAGAGTAGGACTCATTTCTTGGATGAGAGTAATGTCCACATAACCACTCACACAATGAACTATGGGACCCCTCCTAATTTCTCTTCACAACGTAATCCTCTCTTCTCCTTAGAATTTCAACCCACATTAGAGTATACCCTTGAAATGCTCTTCTTTATCTCTAAATTTACTCAACATAGAGGAAAATATCCCTTTACCATTTACCATCTCATGATTAGTGGTTAATCCAAATAGCCTCATTCACCTACTCCCACATTCTCAAATGGATTGGGGGTACCACTTTTTTTTAATTCTCAGCCTCTTCCCTTGATTATGACTCCTTCTCATACCATGACCTCTTCTTATTTAACTTCTTCCACCTCCATGCTTAGTATCTCCACTAATATGGTAGGTTTTACATTTAGTGGGACTCTCATAAGATCCACTATCCTTAATCCTTATACTAGTGCATCATTTTTTATCAAATGTAATCATAATTCTAGTGCTTCCTTTTCTCATCCCTTCACTGGTCCATATTTTTCCACACAAGAAAAATATTCCACTAGTGCCTCACATTCTCATAGTTTCTTTCAAGCTCCTATCAACACCAATAGTGGTACCCAAGACATTAATACCAAATCTAATACTTCAAATAATCCTAAAAATGTTGATCACACCTACCAAATTTTTTTGCAAACATTCAATCAAATGAATACCTTTCAAGCTCATAATATAAATCAAATAATGATAATTTAAAATCACCTTCTCCATCTTAAAACTCATCCTCAACCAATGACTTGGGGCACACATAATCAAAAAAAATTCCCTTTTCCTCTTCAAGATTCCTAGGGCAATCTCATTCCTCAACTTCCTTTTGTAAACAAAACCATTAAGCATATTCAAAATGAACTTATTACAAATAAAATTGATAATATAAATATAGGAGGTATCACCCCTACCATTTATAATAATGGATCAACTAATCCTACCCTTCATATTAAAACATTTGTAAATATTTATAAGGATTGGGTCAAATTTAATACCTTTCCAACTACCAAGCTCTTAGCAAAAATCTTATGGGTGATGTCTTAGATTTCTATAACCATCTTATAATCTATTATATTACTAGTTTGGAAGATTTAGTGAATGATTTAGTTCAAGAATTCCAAATTAGTGATCTTCTAGAAAACACTTTGGCCCACTTTATATATTGTAAACAATTTGAAAATGAAACTTGCCAATATTTTGTTAAAAGGTGGAAAACATTCTCCAGTAAATGTGAAAATAATATTTCCAATGATAACCTTTTCCATATCTTCACAAATACTCTTTCTCCTAAGTTATAATATTGGGTCCAAACTCTCTCTCCATGTACTTTGAAGGAGGCTAGTGACCAAGCTAAACATCAAGATTTCATTATGTATCAATTCGAGCCACCCCAACCTTTTATGGGTACTTGTCTCTTACTTTAGAACAAGAATCATAATGATACCAATGATGTTGTCATAGATTCTTATGATACCATTCACACTATTCAAGTTGTTCCTAACCAATCTTCAGAACTAGCTCCCGCTTATCAAAAATACACTAATCCTCATTTATCTTCACCAAATACCATTAATGTTCACAAACCCATATCCTCATTCAAATTAATTAAACATATACCTAGGCTTATTTGATGAGAACTTGATCCCACTCATCCTATGAAAACCTTGTATGATCATAACAAGTTTTGTTGGTTTCACTCTAGTTTGGGTCATTCTCGTGAGACATGTAGGTAGTTTTGTAATTTAGCTATGGATTTACTTCTTGGTCCTATTTTTTATTATGATTCTATCATTTAAAAACATCAATAAGCCTATGATATTACTTTTAAGGATCATGAAACTCATACTGAATATCAAGCCTTAAATCAAGTTAGTGTTCCTTTTGATATCTATAAAGACCCTCTTCCTAATCACCAACCTATTCAAGATAACCAAGATAAGGGCACCCCTTCCACCAATAATGTATAAATTCTTGTTGAACCCATTTAGAAATATAATGTGGTTAATATGACTAATATGTGAATGTTGGTTGGTTTCATTGACCCTCAACCTTTCTAAACCCCTCCATTATCTCATAAATTTCATGTTATCTAGGATTCTTCTCCAACTCACTTAAATGAGTTAGGGCAAGATGACATTATAACTGTAGATGACCTAATTTCAAATCCCAACTTGGATAACACTTCCCATTCTATTTCTACCATCCCTCCATCTTATTTACCTAACACTAATGATAATCCAAATTGTATCAACACTTCTTCTAATAATTCTCAAAACCAACCTAAACCAATTACTTCAGCTTCACAACATAATTTATAAATTTATTCCAAACCTTTGCCTTTTTATCAATATAAATTACAATTTACTTCATATCTTCCTTCTGAGGATCTCATTCAACACTATGCATATATTTATAACAACCTTATTATGGGCTATGATGATTAAGATCCCATCATGGAAATCACTAATCTCCTATCACATATTCTATTTCTTGAGCTTATGAGGACATATCCACATCATAGAAACCATATTATGAAACTATTATTCAAAATGAACATCACTCATCCTCCACTAGTATGACATGAAGCAACCTTATCTGGATATGAAGATATCATGTTAAAATAATGTGAAGATATGTGCATCCATGTTGATGAAACAATGGACACCTCTCTTTCCTTAAAATTTCTTATTGCTTCTATGATTCTTGATGAGATTTTGATTCATGTGGATGATCCTAATTTATTCATTAGTGTCTAAATTGGTGATATACAAGTCAAACATTCCTTGATGGATGAGGGTTCAAGCACTTGTGTTGCCTCTCTCAATTTTCTCAAAACTCCTGGATATTCTAAATGTAATCTTAAATCCACACATAGCACATGTGAAGGATATGATCAAAGGTAAATACCTCTTTTAGGTTATGTGTGGCTTCCCATTACCATCCCACCTATTACCATTTATGTGAAGGTGATGATATTTAAATTTCCTTTTTCTTATAACATCTTGCTTGGTAGGTCATAAACTCACCATATGAGAGAAGTTACTTCTTTTACCTACCAATGTGCTAAATTCCCTCACAATGGAATTGTTTATAGGATTCAAGGTGACACGAACCCTAAGAATTTTGAATAATTGCAAGACTATGGTGTCTTCAATATTCCTACTCTTAAACCTTTGCCCAATGTTCCATTTTATGAGTCTCAATGATTTAATTTTCCTATTAATTCCACTCAAGGTTACAATGGCCATCCTAAACTCATTGGGAATATTCCTCCTAATCTCTTAGATTTTGATGAGCTTAATGAGATCAAACTAAAGATTAAAAATTTTGATCTCTCACCTCATCTCATCTCTCAACTTCTTTCTTAGTTATAGCCTCATTCTTACAAACCTCCTTGCTATCATATTCCTATTATCTTAACTAAGACTCAACATTCTATTCACCACACCTCATCAAATGACAATATCAACCCTAATTATGTTATTGATATTCACACCCCTATCTATGATATTGGTTAATCCTTAGATGATCCATTCTTAGGTGGTCTCATTCAATCTCGTGATGTTGAGATTATCCATTATTCTTCTTCTTTGCTTCAATATTTTAGTCATTCATGTCATGTTCCATCATTTATACTTCCTAATTTTAGTATTTTTCCTCTTTATATTAGGGTATAAATGGCACTAACACCTCTAGTTTTTGATGAACCTCATAGGATTATGCTCATGGATCATGTTATGATTGGGCCTTACCACTTTTCTAGCTACCTTGAGCCCTATAACCTACTTATCCTTAAGATGTGTGTGACCATTATTCAACCTTCTGTAGATCCTACCCCTCCCTCAATAGAGCCAACATTGGATCCCATTCTTTCTCCTACCATAATTGAGCCCATTCTTTCTTCTACTATAGTTGAGCCATTTTTTCTCTCATTCTATATATGTCTATCTCTACTTCTGATCCCATCTCTCCTTCAATTGAGCCTAATAAAATTCCTTCCCCACCATCCCCTTCTCTTGGTGATGGTTTTCTCCCTTTACCTTAAATGGATTCATTACCCATTGAATGGGTTGATGATCCTTCCCATGATCCTTCCATTCTTGTTATACCTCCTCATGTGAGTACTTCTACCAAGACTTATCAAAAGTGTATATGTTACTTCCATAGAATAGATAATCATTCCTCCATGCATTATCACACATTGTGATAATATATTAATACTTTACACCATTCTTCCCCTTAGTCCTTGGATAATACCATACCTCCCCTAAAGTTACTACCTGAGTATATTCATAAGTATTGATAGGTGTATTATCTTTGGCACCAATGTGGTACCCATCACACCAATCATTTCCACATCCTTAAACAATACCTTAAAGATCATCTTATAGTTATTCCTAGACCTTCTACCATTCTTTCCACAAGTCTTTCCCAAAAGAAGGCTCCCCCTTCTTATCACATGGTTTTACCTCTTGTGGTTACATCCCCTCCTATGGTCTCTTCATAACCTTCTGTGTCTCCACCCATGACTCTTTCACCTATGGACCTTCCATCACCTATGGATCCTTCTCCACCTATGATTCCTTCACCTGTGGATCTTTCCCCACTAGTGATCTCTTATTCTCCCATAGAGTTCACTCATATGCAATATTTTGAGCATCCCTTACCTAATATCCCTCCTCAGCATGATCCATAAAACATGCTTACCTTTTTTGTTGAGGAGATTAGATGAGAAATATTTTCCTTGTTTTTGCTCAAGAATGATGAGACATTAGTAGTATCTCACATCTATCTTCCTAGAGATCTATCCAATGTTATAGATAATGTGTGTGGATAGATTTATTAGTATTTATGGGCATATGCATGGTGCTTTTACATTTATATTTATATTGGACATGTGATCCAACCTTATCTTTATCTATTTTTTATATCATTTGACATTATGTCAAATTATTATTTATCTTACATGGTGACTTCACTTTTGCATTATATCTTGATTATAATGTCATTTATGTTTGCTTATGCATCTCTTCTTTATAATTATTTCTCTTTTCTTTCTTCAATTTTCTTTCTTACAAATTTTCTTCTTTTTTGTTCATAATTTTTTTCTTTCTTATCTCTATATTTCATGGCTAATTATCATTATGACTTGGTTATACAAACCTAATTCCCTTTAGTCATTTCATATTACCATGTGATCAATTAGAAAACAATCAATCTCATTATAATCTCCTTTTACTAGTTCACTCTGTGTCTCCTTTATTTCCTTTCTTCCCTTTTTAAAAACTAAGCATATACACGATTGAGATTTGAGATAGCATGTTGGTTCATTGTCAAGCCTAAGTGTCTTAGTCAGTTTTGTCTTTGGTTACTTAGCTTCTTTTATCCTAAGCCTACAACTCATTCATGTGTATCAATTTATCTCTCATGTTTGGTCATTCCAAGTTTTTATGGATGAGGAATCTTAAAAATCCTTAAAAACTTTTAAAAGCCAAATCATTTAACAAAAGTCAATGATAAAAGAAAACAACATTCAAAATTCTTAAAAATCAAATCATACTACAAGATGTGATTCAAAACACATCCCCTTTTTATAATCAAATCTCAAACTCCATAGTTGGTTCATAATAGACAAGAGGTCCATTGGGGTGTGATAAGATAGTAGATTAGAAAAAGATAATAAAAAATCTTTTAGTGCTACCTACTTTCTCATGGAATTACCTAATATTCATAGTAAATCGACAACTCTATAAGGGGTCTTGAGGAATAAGGAACACGTCATGGGAATGTAGGTCCATTTTTTATTTTCTTGTATCAATCTACCTTCATGAGTTAATCTTAATAGAACACTTATTTGCCTACAAATATTTATGTTTGTAGTGAATAGGTTTCCTTTTTACATTGATGGTTAGTAGTCACTTAGTGTCTTCTCATGTCCTTAGTATGCCTCATGTCTCCCAAGGTCTTCTCATAAGATACCTCAATTATGATTTTTATATTAAATTTTTCATTCCCTACATTATTCATATTTCCTCTTGATAAATATTATTTTGTTCACTTATCACTCCCTTTAGGATTCCATTTGTGAGTTACATTATAAGACCATGGATAGGACCTGTCCATCCTCACAATTTACCATAATTTCACCTTCCTATTACCCATATCCTTT
The DNA here is from genome assembly GCA_037957365.1 of Torreya grandis. Taxonomy (NCBI): domain Eukaryota; kingdom Viridiplantae; phylum Streptophyta; class Pinopsida; order Cupressales; family Taxaceae; genus Torreya; species Torreya grandis. Next base: position 1,309,077 of record JARHVA010001322.1, on the reverse strand, counting down.
GTTACCAAATTTTCACATTTATTCCACCTCATTGGTGTTCCATTTGAGAGTTGCAGTGTAAGACCATGGATAGAACCTAACCCTCCTCACAAAATTTTCTAATAATTCAAGTCATAATCAAAATTACATGTGTCAAATATGAGATAAGATGTGATTGATTATGAAGTTACACATCATTGGCATGCTTCCCATATTTATTTGGTATGTTTTATGTTTACTTCATTTCTTTTTCACTTTTATCTTCTTATTTTCTAAGTGCATGTAAGAATCCAACCATTTCTTGAATTTTTCATACTTCCCAACTTGAATTAGTGTGATAAATTTAAGACCAATTTTTTGCCAATTTTGTTTTTATCTTATACTTCCCAACATTATTTAGTATGATTAATTGATATAATTGATTTTTTATACCATTTGCCCTTTTACATGACTTCCATTTTATTACATTATTATCATACTTCTTAACATGATTTAGTGTGATTTTACCTATTTTAATTTGGTGCCAATCTTTCTTTTGGTTTAAAAAAAAACTTTTTACCATATTGTTTACCACCCTTTGGTTATTTATACTTAGTAATTTGTCTTGTCAGTACATATTTCCCAATGTGAAATAGTATGTAGGACATTTTTTTGATTGATTATATTTTACCAAGTATTTTTGCCTATTCCTTTTAACCATTCATGTATCCTACATAATGATATAAAATAAACCACAACTCGTATATTTCCCATAGCATATGCCAAAATAGCTAAATACATGTGTTATAATTAAATATATCCAAGCATCAACAACCATAACCATAATGAAAACACATACAATCAACATCCAATTACCAAAATGAAACATCTACACACACACACACAAAGATATATATATATATATATATATATATATATATATATATGTATATGTATATATATATATCTATGTGTGTGTGTGTGTACATACATACAAACACACACACACACACACACACACACACACAGACATATACATATACATATACATATACATACATACATACATATACATATATATATATACATACATACATATATATATATACATATATATATATAAATATATATATATATATACATATATATATATATATACATATATATACATATACATATATATATATATATATATACACATACACACACACACACACACACACACACACACACACACACACACACACACACACACACACACACACACACACACACACACATAGAGAGTTTTAATACAAGAATCCAACCATATACAATACTCTAGCTCTATGGTTGGTCCACATCCTATCTCTCTTGTGGCCTAGTCATTTTGCCTATAGATGCCTCGATCTAACCCCTCTAAATATAATGTTGTAAAGAGGTTGTCCAAGAAATCAATCCCAACTCTTTCAAATATAGATGAACTACCTAAGCCTACACCTATGTTAACTATCCCAAGGTCACCAAATGTGTCATTTTCTCCTACTGCAATACCTATGTCATCTAGGTTAGGGTCACTACATGTATTGCTCTCTCCTAATCATGTGCCTGTGTTATCTATGTTATTGTATCTAGATGTGTAGCTCTATCCTCAACTAGAGCCTTCCAATCCATGTCTCTCCTACACCCATCTCTTTTAGTGACTACATCTCCTCTTTATGCACTCAAAGCTTCCTCACAGCCTCTCTAGTTAATCTAAACTAGCTCTCCTAAGCTAGGGTAGATAGTACCCTGGGATCCTCTAGTGTGACAGGGTTGTATGACATCCATTCCTCATTTAGATATCATGGAGTGATCACCTCACTAGGGACCCAAATTTCATCTCCTCATCCTCTACCACACCTATAAAAAGTAAACTAGATTGATATTAGATCACTGATATATCTTAAAATATATCTATCTATAGTCTATTTCAAAATAGCTTAAAATAAAAATTAATCATCTTTTACTATTTATCTATGTGTTTTTTTCTACACAACCACCAAGCATGATTTCCCCATCTATGTGGTCTTCAATAACATCCTCTATTAGTCACTTCCTAAAAACAAATCTTAAAGATGTCACTCATACTTGTTTCAGGATACCCTTAAGTGGTCTCTCTATAGTCTAACTCTACTTTAGCTTACTTACTGGGTCATCTGAGATGGTGATATTCTCTAAACTCTCCTACTCTTGCTAACTACATCAACACTATGTTTGTAGTGGTCATTGATCCTCCTCCTATAGAGCTGATGGTGATACTTTTGTTTCTCCTACCTCTATACCCATATCCTCTCACTCTATAGCCTATTATGCTCGAACAATCCATGGTCTCTCATAATGTGGCCTAATCATTAGCCATAACATGGGTGGGCCTAGTCCTCCTCTCTCCTATGGCTCTCTCACATGTTGGGACCAAAAATTGGGTACCACTACTAGTGCCACTATGTGAGGCAAACCTATCTGCTCTGGTACTCATGTTATTAGATATGCCTCCATCCACTAGGTGTAGTGCCTTGCCACCTCTATCCATGCTGAATTCAGTACAATTATCTCCTAGCTAAGACATATCATAGATATTTGCCCATATATATGACATATTATATTTTCTCATCTCACCATCTATAGTACTAGCATATGGGGCATGACCTACACTACCTAGTCTTATCTTCATCTCTAAACGTGAGGTAACCTATCATTAACTACATAGGGAAACCTAGTTATCCAATACATGAGGAACCTCTTGTAGATCCATGCCATAAATAATATGATTGGTCCCACTGACTTATACCCTCTAGATAATACTCTATACATGTCATACATGATTTATACCTAGATGATAGATCTTAGGTTATATAACACCCTGTCCTCTAATATCATCTAGCTCAAGGCTATAAAATAGAGTGGTACCTTTCCATTTGACTTGTGGTACATCACTCATGCTATTATAAGTCCTATAATAGCCTTTTGGATGTCTATAATCTATTATGTATATACATAAAACATACTCACCCTCAATCTAGAGTATATCATCTCTTATTCCATCACCCATATGGCTAAGGCTTTCTTCTCCTCATTACTATCAGGTACTCCTATGATTATAGGTATACCTATTATGGGTAATCCTAGGATGAAATGCACATCCTCTAAGGTGATATACACCTCTATAGTATCCTCCTCCACCTCCCACCTAAAGTTGTCAATCAATCATTCTTAGAATTTGAGGAACATGACTAATAGATCTAAGCTAAGGGATATTCTACACATTCTGCTATGCCACCTAGGCAAAAAAAATCAATAGCTATATATTCTATCAAAAAGTGTTCCAATAAAACTAAGAGCTATGTTGCATCCACAAAATGCCAAAATCTTTGACATCCCTACAATCAGGAAACAAGAAAAGATGTATTAGATCCTCCATGTCATGTATAGTCAAAATACATTATTTTTCAATTTTAATAAAACATAAGCTTAAGTTTCTTCAATTTATTTATTTTTAAACCATTGACCCTATTTTTATCCCACTCAACCATTTTATCCTTCACTCGGCCATTTTGGGCCCTTCTAGCACTCTTTCAGCGACTTACACATATTTTATACTATTTTGGGCATTTGGTCAAACACTAATTTGACAAAAATTTCCCTATTTTGACTTGGTTGACTTAAAAATCTAAGTCAACCATCTTATTTCCCCCCTTAATACTAAAATGTCATACTAGAATTTTCTACTCAGTTGGTGCATACCTACTAGGTTGACGGTGTGTATTTTGTGACTTTTTAGCCTACTAGATCAATTGGGTTGACCTAGTTGTTTTTCCATGTCAACCCCTTACACTTTGTGAAATAAGTGCCTTCTAGTAGTTATTTCCCCAAACCCTTCAAACCCATTTACCCAATTAATTTTTCCTACCTTTAGCATCTAATTTGGTTTCATTCTAATTTTTATAAATGTTTAAAAACAAAAATTTCTAAAAATACACATAAATCACTAAAATATTCAAAAATTGCCTTGAGATTCTCAATTGCCTACCTGTCCTACACTTGATACCGCCTTTGGGGGTCACTCTCATCTATCCTATCATATCCTCACCATCTTATCTTGTTTGGTCTCTCAAAGCTCTTTGTATCTCCTTCACAAGTCAAAAATACCAAATGACTTTGATTTCATCCTATTTAAAATCACTTTTCAAAAATGTTAATCTTTCAAATCTTTTCTTTTAGATTTCTTATTTTACCTCTATCTTTGTTTTTACTCATCCATTTTTTGAACCATAAAATATTATGGAATCATGATGATGTAGAGAATATTTTTCACTATTATATGCCTACCTTCTAAAACTTTTGATTTTTGACTATTTTTTGCATTAACTTCTATAGGTTCACATAATGTTCTTCACATTTAGACACCTTCACTTATATTGTAGTTTACTTATTTATATACAAAACTAACATAAGTAAAGGTGTGCATTTTTAATTATATCCTTCCATTTATCTTATTTTATATTTATTTCATCTTACTTATCATCGACATTATGTGTTGTTATCATGTTATTTCTTAAAGCACCATCCCCTATTGCACCTTAGTGACACTTGATGAGCTCTGAGTGGGGTATATGTATACACAATTTTTTTTTTAAATTTTATCGATTACTAAATATTTGTATATTTTAAGAACCCATTGAGTCTTAATCTATCTAAGTGCACACTCTAAGGGGTGCATTAGGAAAGGGGTGGGAAAACCATTGGTGGTTCATAGGATTATTGTCCCTTTTGCCACTTGTTATCTACACACTTTTCTTATAAAACCATTATACCTAAGCTTGTTATTCTATATTATACCAAATCTATGTATTTGATACATTTTATCTTCCTATTCTCACTTAAATCCCATTTTTAAGTCAGCTATACTAGGTTGGCCCTATACAGTTTCATAATATTTTCACTTAGGAATTAGGTTTGCCTTTGGCTGACCTAGCTCGAGACCTAGTGAATTATTGTCTAAAATTGTGCTAGGTCAGCTGGGTTGAACCTATTGGACAATATTTTTATAAGGGTTAAGGGTTAAATCTACCTGTATATACAAGTTAATTTTCATCATTTATCAAAGAGATACAAAAGAGGAAGTAAGAGTAAATAAACATCTACTTATTTACCATTCTACTTGATAAGTAAAGTTTAGTGTTCTATACTTTCTTTGGAGATACAAATCTTGTCTTATGGAGAATTTTTTTGGATACATTGATAGGTTGTGTATCTTATATCTTATTTGTCTTTGTCATCCTTACATACCACAACAAACTCTTGTGAATCACCTTGGCCAAGGGAGAGATTGAGGCTCGGTGGGTTCATCTTCAAAAGTAAGTATTCCTAACTTTATTTCTCCTTTTTAAGAGTAGATAGATATGAATTTGTGATTAATTTTCATGCATTATTATTCCATATACATTGACATGAGTATATGTCTTTTATTCATATTTAGCTATATTGTTTATAACCCCCACTTTGTGCTACAAGCTTTGGTGAGCACTAGATTAGATTCAATTTACTTGTTATTAGTATGGGTGAAATATCAATACTCAGGACCTCCTTAGGGTTATTGCATGATTTTGTTAGACTAGAGGCTTTGTAACCCTCCTTAGCATCATGTATTGTGATAAAAGATCCCCTAATCGAATCTATCAAATCCCCATATTGGTCATGCTCCCACTTAAAAAATGTGTTCCCAATTGGAAGTGTATGGTATGATCTATAGTCTCCAAGCTAGTATTGATTTATAGACATAATGCATTTTTTATTACATACATAAGGGTTCATATTAGTTATGATCATAGTCTAATATCTCATAAAATCAAACTTTATAGTGCACGATATTTTAATTCAACTAAACATTTTCTTTAACTATCAAAAGTTTTGTTTAATAACTCAAAAAAATATTAATGTCATAAAATTTTGATGCATAGTTTATCCTAAACTTTTATATTCATTAACACAAATATCCCTTTGGCGATTTTATATTATTATAAGTTTTAATTCTTTTAATTACTTAAATTTTAAAAAAATAAAAAAATTGGTGTGGATTTTTTTTAACTTAATTACTCTTAAACCCATTATTTTTATCTCTTCCATTCCAACTTGGAGGACTATTGATAACCTTTTTTACAATTATATATCCTTTTTAAGATCCCATTTCTTACTTGCTATCTCTTTTGCATTCTAACAAAATATTTTCTTTCAATTTTTTTCCCTTGTGCCTTTTTTTCTAAGTGATTTTTCTTTCCTATTCACTTTCTAGAAATTGGGTGAGCTTCAAGAAATAATGACTCAATTGTTTTCCAATTTTGAACTCGTCTACCAATTACCACTTATATAAATTACATATGCAATAAATTTTCAATTTCAAACATTTGTTGCATGTAGTTGATGGCACAAATGCCAAAATGAATACAAAGACTACCTCAGCTAAATTTTAAGAGAAATGATAAGCAAAAAATGATAAGGCCTTTCAATTTATTGGTATGGCCATAACCCCCAAATTGTATGTACACATTAATGGTTGTATTCTTGCATCTACTTCCTGGTCTAAACTTAATTTTTTAAAGACATTGGGAATGAATCTCATAAAATTTAAATTTAAGATTAACTATCTGATTTAAAGTAAAATGAATTTAAAACTATAGATGATTTCTTGATTAAAGTTCATTATTTTCATTCTCTATTATATGGTTTAGGATTTAAACTTTATGATTTGAATTTTCTTCATATTATCATGAATTTTTTTTCCCTCAACCTTTTAAGTAGTTTATTACTAATGTTCAATTCACCACTAGATTTTCCTATTTTATCTATTTTATTGAAGTTTGAATTATTTTATACTTTAATGCATCAAAAATAACAAAAGTTGACTCAATTTGGTAATCTTAATACTAATTAAAATTATCTTCTTTCTAAACACCAACATAAGAATCACAAAGAACATGTTAAGTCCAATAATGCACAAGATAAGAAAGATAATAAATCTAACTCCAAACTTAATAAAAATTTAGAGTGTAATTATTGTGAAAAAATACTCATGATGAATATCACAACTTTGAAAAACATGATATCAAAACTATAAATATTAAGGTCAAATACAATCTTAGCACTAGTAACACTAAGACTCAAGATAAACAAAAGTCTAATACTATAACTACTTTCACTTGTACTTTGTGTGATTCTCCTATTGAATGGATTGGTGATTTTGACGATACTCAACATATGACATATAATTATAAGTTGTTTACTTCTTTAGAGCCATATCTTTCTAACAATAATTTAGGTCTTTCAAATCATTCTTCGTTTAATGTTGAAGCCATAAGAACTATTAATATCCCTAATGGTGAATTTCATAATAGCTTGCCTGTTCTTGATTTGAAATTAAATTTGATTTTTGTTCCTCAATTATGCAAATAGGGATATAAAGTATATTTTTATAATGACACTTGTTATGTTAAATATACTAAGCAATATTTTCAAGTAGTTACTACTACTTTTTTAGATATTGATAATTTGTTCAAATTTACTAGATTTTCTTCTTCCTCCTCTTCTTATGTTTTGCTTGTTTCTAATGATGCTAACTTATGAAATGAAAATTTAGGACATATAAATTATCAAAACATTTCACTTATGGAAAAACTTAATATGGTCCAAGGTTTGCATAAAATTCCTCCCACTAGTTCTACTTGTAATGGTTATATGGATGGTAAAATTCATAGAGAATATTTTCCTAAAAATCACTCTTGGCATGCTACTTAAAATATTCATTTAGTTCATATTTATATCTTTGACCCTATCCAAACTACTTATACTAATGGTGTTAAGTATGCTTTAAATTTTATTGATGATTGCACTAGGTGAGTTTAGGCTTATTTCTTCAAAATAAAAGATCAAGTTTTAGACACTTTTATTGAGTTTCATGCCTTTGTTTAAAAATTATATTTTTGTTTTTTATGAATATTACATACTAATAATGGTACTAAATATGTTAAAAATGATTTTATTGAATATTGTGAGCAACATGGTCTTAAGCATGACAAAATAATTTACTACACACCTGAGCAAAATGGTTTTGTTGAATGTAACATAGGACTATCACTAAAATGGCTAGGTGTATGTTCCATGCTAAAAATATACATTATAAATTTTGGGTTGAATTTATGTATTGTGATGTGTATCTCATTAATAGGACTCCCAATAAAGCTATTTTAAATATTACACCTAAAGAAGCTTAGAGTGGCATAAAGCCCAATTTAAAGAATTTACATGTTTTTATTGTCATGCATTTTTTCATATTTTGATTGAAAAATGTAAGGAGTTAGATTCTAAATCAAACACTTTTATCTTTTTTAGTTATGATGAATCATATAAATATTATAGGGTTTATGATCCTCAAACTATCAAAATCAAGATTAAAAGAGATGTTAAGATGGCTAAAAATAGTGTACTTAATTGTGCTTCCAATTAAAATTCTCTTGATATAATTTATGCTTCTTTTCCTTTTTAAACTAGTGATTATTATAATGATGTGTTGCATAATGACATTGTTTCTCAATTTTTTTCTCCTTCTAGTCTTTTTCCACCCAAAACAATGCCTAAGTGGTCCAAGACTACTATAGAAGATTATAGAATCAATGTAGATCTTAATGGTACTCATAACACTAGGCAACATTTTTTAAATTATGCTTTGATGTCTAAAGTTATGAATAATAATGATCCTAAAACTCTAAAACAAGCTCAAGGTCACCCTCATTAGGAAAATGATATTCATTATGTAAGTTCAATTCTGATAATTAAATTAAAAAATATAAAGCTAGACTAGTTCTTAGAGGTTTCTCACAAATTGAATTAATTGACTTTAATGAGACTTTTTCTCTTGTTGGTAATATACCCATAATTAAAGTTGTTTTAGATTTAGCTAATAACATTCATTGGCCTATTTATAAAATGGATTTTTAGAGTGATTTCTTAAATGGTGACTTGTATGAATAAATTTACATGTCTCAAACCCTTGGTTTTATTAAACAAAGAAATGAACATCTTGTTTGCAAGTTAAACAAATCTATTTATGGTTTAAAATAATCTCCACAATAATGGTACTCTAAAATTTATCAATATATTATAGCTCAATGCTTTACTCATAGTTTTAATGATCCTAATCTTTTCATAAAAATACTCCAAATGGCATAGTTATCATTATTTTATATGTTGATGACTTAATCATAATTGGTAGTACTAGTCCAATGGTTTATTTCACTAAACCTGATTTGAATAATACCTTCTAAATGATTTATTTAGGTTTCTTACATTACTATTTAGGAATTCAATTTTGGAAAGAAAAGGATAACATCTATATTTCTTTATCTAAATATGCATATGATTTATTATCTAGGTTTAATATCTTAGATTGCAAACCTGTTGCTACTCCTTGTGAACTTGGTGTCAAATTACTTAATGACATGGAAGCTGACACTGTTGATCCAATTCTTTATAGACAATTAGTTAGAAGTTTGAATTATCTTACTCATACTCATCCTCATATTGGCTTTTATGTTGGATTGGTTTCTTGATTTATGTCTAAACCTCAAGCTACTTAGGGTTATTTTTTTATATGTCATGTATTAGATATGGATTACTCTTAGACACTATTTACATTCTTATACCTTACTAATTTGACATATTGTCACTAAATTTCTATTTTTATTGATATTTTTCTATACACTTATTTGGTATTTTATATGTTTCACTCACCTTGCATGTTTGATATTAATCCCATTCTTAGAACTTGCATTGGATTCCTGATGATGACAAAAAAATTACTAGAAATTTTATTCTTGACAATGACATTTGGGGCATACTAGTTGTTCACATCTTTATTTTCCTTGGAGACATCATACCTTTTTTTAATTTCACTTATTATGATACTATATTTCAAATCTATGCAACACATATACATGATAATATGGGACTTGGATAGATAGCAATTCATTTATTCTTAAAAAATACATTGGTAATTGATATTTTCAAATTCATTACATATGCTTCAAGATATGACTACTTTAACGGTATTATTTTCTAACATATGAGACACTTAACATTATATTTTGAAATTAGTGATATCATCATAAGTATTCATCCCTTAGCTCAAAAAAGGAGGAATATATCAAAGTTATTTTAAAAATATTTAAACTTTGAGATAAATTAAGAAAAATTAATCAAATATGAACAATATTTATCAAATTCCTTGATAAAAAAGTGGATTGGGCCCTAGCGACTCATATAAGTGTTGGCTATGTTTCATCACCTATAAAAATTCTTGTTTTAAAAGGCATTTCTAAAAATATTTGGGGAAAACACTACCCAGGTGTATTTCTTTCTATTCTCTCTTTTAAAAATTTAAGAATTCAAAATTTAAAATACATATCATAATAATTATTTACCTCTATCAATTAACACTTGTTTTAGGTACCAAAATATCATGTGAATCAATCTTATCTTGATTATACATATAAAACCCTCCACTCTTCCCTAGGTAAGTGGAACATACATTTTTCAAATTATTTATATTAATAATTTATTACTTGCATGAATTAACTCACACTCACACACCCATATAAAAGTGGAAGAATTATGTAGACACCTAAATTTGGTACAAAACCCTTTTACATAGTGTCTTATCATCAATTTAGCATATTTGACATACTTGTGTATTTATATTTCTTATCCAACACCATATCAATCCCCATTTATGCTTTGAGCCTTAAAATAATATATAAAACTTATAAAAATATATCCATTGACATCCTTAGACTAAATAGCATATATTTTCATGCCCCTCATAAAGATTTGAGACTCTATTGATTCTAGGTTAGAGTCAACCTTTGATAAGTCTACCTTGGGAAAACATGTTCCCTACATGAATCTATCCCATTTTATTTAGTGGATCCTTTTCTTATTGTCACTACTCTTTCACTTTTAAATTTTCTCTTTATCATTTCTAATGTTAGCTTATGTATCCATATTATCATAGAGTACCCTATATATATAAGTCATCATAAACAATTTAGATACATAAACATTAAAAATAATAAAAATTATGATTATCAAAGATCAAGAGCAAAAATAATAATAATACATAATAATTCCTACTAATTAAATTTGAGAGTCATTGAGTCATATCTTATACACTTTTATTTATATTGGTCTCTCATCATCTCCTTATACCAAACTAAGGTTTTATATTTCATGTATATACATCAAAAATTTTAGATAAGAGTATATTTAATACCCTTGCTTGAGCTATTATATTTAAAATCATGCAAAACTACATAGAGGTCTAATTCTAGCATGTGCAATATGTACTTTGCATGCTTTGGGGTTACTCAAATCCATAACTTATTATGTTTTTGACTTCCAAGATAGGTCAAATATAATGAATTATTTATTTATCATATCATTTTTAAAAAAATAATAGAATATAAGGTACATGAAGATCATAAATTATAAGGTGAAGTAGTCATAGAAAAATAAAGTTTCATAAATTTTTACATGACATACTCAACAAACTAAAATCATATATACTGAGTTGATTTTGTTTAAGACAAATATAAACAATATGAAATCTATAGAGTGTGATCATCTAGGAGGATCCATAGGTAAAATTAGAGTTCAAAATAGTACATATCTAGCTAGCACAATCATAATCTACATGCAAATTCCTATATTTTTGTTACAAAACCAACATATGATTTTTTCTTATCTTTTATACTTAATTTTCATATCATATTTCATTTATAAATTTATATTATTTATATTTTTATTGAATTGGGTATATATTAATTATTTAATTTCATAATTATATTGTTATATTTATTCATTGTAATCATTAATTTTCTACTTTGTATAAAACTAGAATTAGGGTAAATAGTACCTCATGATGGATGTAATCTTTGAGTCCTATAAGAAATAGCTTGGTTAACTTATCATATGTGATCATCTCCACCTGAAATTATATATTTTTATAAATTTATAAATTTAATCCCCAATGGATTCTACTTGGTGTATTTTTTATAAGTAGCTAAAAGTAATTGTGTCTCACTATTGCCATAGTGTGTATGAAAATCCCTAGTAAAAACTAAGTGACACTATAATTATTATTATGTAAAAAATATCCATTTGTTTGGTCCAAGTGAATTTATATTTTCCATTTAACTTATGTATTCCCACTTTGGGTAGCATGTTTTAAGTACCCAAATTAGAATCAACTAGGGGTGGAGGCTACACTGTATTTCTATTTATAAATTAAAGAACATAATATATAACTTGGGTGATCTATACATTGGTGAATTGAGGTTTTGTTATATATTATATTACGAGGAAAATAAAAATGAACATTTACTTGATCTCATCTAGATAGTGATTAATTTTATCTAGATCTCCTTTATTTTCCATTTAATTGTATACATTTTTCACATTATAATAAATATGGATCACTCTATAATGTATAATATAAAAATTTATAATGGAAGTTACACCTAACTTAGACTTAATATCTTATTTATTATGCATTTTATTTGAGTGTTAGAACCTTATCTTGGCCCTTAATGTGTGAAAAAATCATGAAATTAATTTCTGGTTTAGGGCTCAAAATTAGGGGCAATAGACAGTTATACCATTGTAATCATCTCACTGATATTGACTAGTATAACACACAAAAGTGAAAAAAAACATAAAAATATGAAAAACATAAACAATAGTTTGATAAAAAATATTTTTATAATCATATTTTTAAGATGATTGCAATGAATTCTATATTATACAAAAGTGTTTTTTGAAAAAAACCTATCAACATAAATTTTAAACTTTTCAAGATTAAAAGTAATGTTTTCTCAATCCTTAAATAATGCCAACCAAACATTGATCTTGAACTATAGTAGTAAAAAATTAAACTTTGATAAACTTACCAAATCTTTCTCTGTTGTCTAGACCAAGAATGATAAAAATAATTAAATATAAATACTAAGTTCCAATATATCATTTTTATGTTGAAAGTTGTTTTTTTATAATCTGGTCAAGTTTATCTTAGGTTTCTGTTAGGCCCGATAAGGTCTTGGAAATTTGGTTCCATGGGTTCCCAACATTTTAAACAAAAATTATAATTTCTTTTAAAATGGGTTGTATCGATATCAAAAGTGCCCAACATGTCTGATAAGGTCTTAGTGAGATAGGTTCTAAATGTGTTTGAAATGCCTTATTAGCTAAATGGGCCTAAAAAGCAAAATAAATTCATTGAAAATGAAAATTAAATGGTTTCATGTGTTCCTAAACAACCCAATTTAATTTACATTCACTAGGACTAAATTCAATGTGACCCTTTATAAATTCAATAGGGTGGTTTCTACTTATTCCAAAACACTTGATTTGCTCTGCTTGTTACTCTTATGACTCTTATATCTTCTTACATACTATAAACATTACACATATCCATTGATGAGTTAGTTTTATGTTAACATTTGTGTCACCCTACATTTTATTTACATAACAACATTTTCATCTTCATTCGCATCTATCTCACATACCTTCAGTCTACAGTGTCTCTATTTGGTTGTCTCTATCACATTCCCACTTGTTGATCTATAAGGTTTCCATTACACTACCTAATGTGTTTCCCAAAACATTTTTGGTGTTTGAAAAGTACAGTTTTATAATAAAATATTTCATTTTAAGTTTATGAGTATTTTAGAAGAAATTTATATCAAACTTTATATCCACTACAATTCAATCATCACTCTCACATTTATTACCACTAGATACTATGCATAAAAATTTGGATCTACTTTCTAAAGTAACCTTTTACCAAACCATATAAAGGAAGATGAAATTAAAATATATGGGACATGATAAAATCTATACTTTCGAGACAACTCTTCAAAATATTGGTGATTATAAAGTTGATCATATGGACTTAGAAGACTTATAAAGAGTGAATGGAAGTTAAAATCATAACCATTAGACATCATGTTTTCTAAACTAGGATCATTCAAGATGTTACTTTCCCAACATCTATCTAGTGTACTAACTTAGTAATTTCCTATGAAAAATGTTATAATGAAGACACTAGGAGGTCAAATCCAAGGATGACATGTTGATGGAAAATTTGGATGACCCCTCCTTAAACATAACACTTGGGATTGCACCACATGATGAACTAATGGAAATAGAAAAATAAACCAGATAAGAAGTATGGAACCAACATATCAAAAAAAATCTAAACATGGTCACTCTATCTTGGTTGATGATTAAGAAAAGGGACCCTCTAATATGCCTAATAACTTGTACAAATATGACTTATATAAAGATATTTTAGGCATTGTGACATTATTGAATATGGTTATGCATCACCCAACCACCAATGAGTTTCAAGAGTGGATGTGCATTGAAAAAATAATTGGGAATAGGGTAATTATTATTATTATTATTTTAATAGTAAAGCATAAAAAGTACCTCCTCTATTCTATGGGTAATTTTTATTTATTTAAAATAGATAACTGAAGTAAACTATTCACAATAGTTAAAAATAGAATTTGATATTTAATTTTATTGATTTATATACTTAAAATAAAAATAGAAAAGATGGAAGATGAAAATTCATACAGGAAAAAACAAACAAAAATCTTATCATATGATTGAAAATTTAAATTATTAATTTTTTTTGATAATTTTAAAATGAAAAATAAAATATTTGAATACTAAGAGTGACATATTAAATTTAAGAATAACACATCTACAAAAAAAAAATATAAGACATAAAGTCTATAAATTTTCATTGTATTCCCAATGGAAAAGTGAACATAATGTTTGCTTCTTCTTCTTCTTTTCAATAAAATTTACAATGGATATTATAAAAACCTTGTATGAATGCCATTTATTTTATTTATAAACATTGGAGGGAATGGACTGATACTTCATATTCATATTTTCGTCTTAGTCTATTTTATAATCATTTTCATATTTGTAGAAAATAAAAATATGACTTTCCAAAAATAAATGGATAATAAATTTATAAAATATATGAAATGGACCATAAGATGCTTTCCTTGAATAAGATTATTTTATGGATGGAGTTGGTGGTGGAGTGATAGTTTAGATGGAAACATTCCATTTATCATGAGATGTGTTGAGCATTCGAAATTTTCTCATTGCTTTAGTAATTAAAATTTCCTTTAGGAATCATTGTATTTTTTTAATGTACTAAACATCTATTAGTTATCATCATCATATTAATATGGTTATTAATCGTATTGTTAAATATGGATAAAAATAATTAGATTATCAAATTATTTATCAATCTCTAAAAGAATCAATAAAAAATAGAGAAAAAACCACTAATTTTTCTACAAGCAATACACAAAGTAACTCCCAAATTGAAAGTAAAATCAAGACATGTAAGTGGATATACTTATCAGGTTCTCATGGAAATAATATCTAAAAAAGGAAAATTACTTGTTATTCCCTGGTTATTAGGGTCATCTTAGGGCATAAATCAAGTTGGTTGATTGAGAGTTCAATTATTCAAGAAAGGCATGAATTAAACTAATAACATTTATGGATACAACACTAAATGTACATTCTTTGAATAGTTCCTCCTTGACTAACTTTATGAACTCATCCTTTATCATTCTAGCCATGTATTTACTAAAACCACTTTATTTTAATGAGTGACAATGAAAACTTATAATATCTTAGTATATTTAAGTCTCTTTTCTCCTTTAATCTAAAACTACTTGTTCAGAACATCTTTTTCTTTATTCAATACCTTCATTTATAATAATTCTCTCTAACCAATCATAAGAGAGATCATTTTATCTTTTATAAAAATCCTAGCCTTGAATATTAATTCTACATTAATGATTGATATTTATTCAATGTCTCCTTTTACCCTTTCCTACAAACTTAGTTCTTTTTGGTGATATTTAGTTTGTTGATTAATCGTGTTCTATTCTGACTCAATAAGTTCATATAATTTTATCATCTCTTCAATAAATTTTAAAACATATAATAACAACTATTTACCCCAATATTTAATATTCTTTCCATAGTTTTTATATTATCTTATGGTTTATATGTCCTCTCTATTGATACTAGAAACTTGAGTTGAAGGGTCTACATGGGGAATAGTTAGAGCCTCCACTAGATTCAAAAGGTAATTTACATAGCTCAAAAAATATTAAATCTAATATTTCATTTTTTCCAGTTAGCTCATCTTTTTTAGACCTTTTGATCATCATTTATGTGGTTTCATGGAGGTTATGCACATCACTCTCATGAGCATCTATACCCAATGATATTATTTTTAGGGTATAATTAGATAGTCATTTCCTCATTATTTTATACATTAATCTTGGTAATTTTAATGAACTAAACACTAAATGGATCACACACTAACTTTTAGTGGTTTTGTAATCATTTTTAGGAGTAGTCATGATTAGGTTTCCCACAAAATTAAAATTAGTAAATTTTACCTCAAATACTCTTCTTCTTTCCAAGCAATGGATACATCCATTGGAAATTAATGCCATTAAAGTTTACCATCTATGTTCTAGAATTAACTGAAATAGATGATGGTGTAGTTTTTATTAGATGCATATAATGTGTGCGAAATAAAAATTGAAGCTAATCTATAAATCAATCCTAACACAAAGAATATAAATCTACTAACTATACCACTATTAATACTTAAATAATTGGGGTCATGACCAATATGGATGTGCTAAAAATACCTAATGGATCTCTTATCATACAATATGGCTAAAGAGGGTTCCAAATCCTCTCTTCAAGAAATACCACACAATAAACCTAACTATTTATTGATATTTAATGTAATAATAAGTTAAAGTAAATATAATCTAGTTCTCACTAAATATTGTGGCATAAATGGGGGTTAAACATAAAAAATAAACATGAAAAGTAAAACTCTACTCAATTTGATATAGAGGTAATCATAAACAAGGAGAGGAAATATATTTATTAGGTAGTCCTCTAGATAAATGTGTTGATCTCAACTAGAGTCTTCACTACTTTCCCAAGTACTAAGAAAAGTAGTAGGAGGGTGTCCTTGACTTTCCTAATTAAACTAACTAGAAATGTGCTCTTTACTTAGGGTTTTAGAGTGTGAACTTGGATTTGTATGTACTTAAGGAGATTTTGAAACATATCATGGGTAGATATAAGGATATAAATTAGGTGCTTGGCCATCCTCTCCTCCCTAGTATAAGTCCTCACCTTGGTGAGGGAGAATAGATCCTCGTGGATCTACCACACCATTGGGTTCCTCTCTTGGATACACTTCTATATGAGCACTATCTTCATAATCCTAGAGGCTCAGTCAAAACTCCACTACGTGTCTAGGTCACCCTAGAGATCTATATATAATGCTTGCGACATCAAAACCATTTTACATGTTATATGGGGTGTAGGAGGGGTGGCTAAAATGGTGGTGAAGGGAATAGGATGAGGTGGAGTGGAGATGGAGGAAGTGGAAGGATTGAAAGAGGAAAATAATGGAGGTAAAGGGGGCATGGGAGTGAAAATAGGGATAATAAAAGGGAAGACCCAAGGTAAAATTTAAACTCATCATTGTTCTTAAGCTAGGTTCACATGAGGTACAATTTCCCTTGAGAATGGGTTGTTAAATATCATGGAAGAGATGGGCTAGTTAAAGGCTAATCTCATGGTACCCTAGGTGATGCAAAGTGAGGGAGAGGACCTAGGTGATAAGATGTCATAGTTGGGGTTGGAGGAGATATTGAGGCTTGTAAAAGAGGTTAAATTGGAGTAGAGGGCCTTAGGGATGGATCTGGAGTGTGGGTCACCTTTTATTTTTTTCAACCTCTTTCCCAAGTCAACTTTGAATGCTACAATAGAGGGTCTGACAGGGATGGAAGGAGCTGTAGGGTTCAATGGTGGAGGAATCAAAGATAGTAAAGGGAGAACTAAGATAATTGAACTAGATACTAAGAGGTTTTTGTTGGAAGTGGTATGATCTTGAAGTCTATGGTTGTGTTTGATAATAAAGGTACACCCAAGGGAGGTACCAAGAGAGTTCCAAGTTGTGAGATGGAGGGAGTAGAAGTGAATGAGGAGGTAATGACACTTGGAAAGATTGAGGACAAATTTACCTTAGAAAAATATGGATGGGTAAGAATGGGAAATAGAGGAGGCACCACATAGGGAGCTTGTGAGGGTGGAACAAAATTGTTGGGTGTTGGAACTAAGAGTTTGAAAGTAGTAAGAGTGGAGTGGAATGGAAATATGAGGAGATCGAGGTGTGAGAGGGTGAACCCATATGGGTGCCTATTATTTGCCTCACTCTAGACTCACTCCTAGTATATCAAATACATCAAAAATTAGGTCTATGTATCTTGGGGTTGAGGTATCGGTGAATTAGTGGGTTGTGCCTAGGCTACCTAGTGTTGTGTAGTTTGGGGTTGGCTCTATCTTAACCTAGTTACTATAGATATTTAATGAGGTGGTTTAGGAGCTAAGGCATAATGATAAATTAGATGAGGTAGAGGGGTATTTGAGACATGAGGAGTAGGAGTAGGTAGAGGAGGAGATGGACTTATATCTCAAGGGGGAGAAGGTGGTAGGAGACCTTGTAGGATCTTCTAAGAGATGGTCAAATTTGTTAGAGTTGGGTCCTTTATGGACCAAATATGAAAAGGAGTAGATGGAGTCATGGAGGGGACTACTTTATCCTTTTTCCTATTCTTTTTATTTTTGGCCACTATCTAGGATAACATCTCTCACTCTTTGGTGGTGTTTAAATATGTCTCATCATCGTATTTGTCCTAATGGTCATATTTGATGTTGAGTTAGGTTGAGTACCACACTAAATGATCTTAGATTACCAATTTAGGTTCCCACTACTAGACCTTACACTTTGTAAAGGTGAAGGAGTCTCATTCAGATGACATCTTATGAATTGAGGGGAAGGTTTTGTAGATATGGTGTCATATGATGGTCAATATTTGTGGGCATGTCTTATGTTGATGTTATATGCAAAACCTAAAAATGCCTTCCACCAACTGATAGGCAATATCTTGTTATGACAGGTGGTCATGAATGTAATATGGAAAGCAAAGTGGGTCCTTGAGGAAACCCATTATCTATATCGTAGTGCCATCCTTGTATAACTAATAGTCTCTAATGGCTATGATAGAATTTTGGATTGTCTTCAAGAGATAAGTCATCAGAGCTTCATTGATGGATTGGTAGATCATTGGGCATAAGTTCTCATAAATGTGTTACATGTGATGGTGTAACTAGTGTCCATACAACTTATAAAATATGACATGGATTATTGAGATCTTGTGATCTCATGTAAGAAAGGATAAAGGATTGAAAGAGAGAATCTCACAAACTATATCTAGTAGATAGCTCATCATGTAATTTTTTCCTCTTTATTGGGAATTTAAGATTTCATGATCAAACTTCAAGTTGATCAAACCTCTCATGTCTAAGGCATCTAAGCATGTAAGGATCATGTGTAGTAGATGCACTTGTAGCTCATTTATTTGATGGTAGTAATGGACCTAGAATGGTTGATTGAGAAATATAATGCCAACCTAGACCTCCTCCCAAAAGGTGTGGACTATATAGGCATCAATATCCTCTTTATTGACCCATTTAAAATCTAGGTTCTTAATGCAGTCATGGAGGACATCATATATCTAGTAGGTCCCAATCTAGACCATTAACACCACTACATTTTAGGATAAATTAAAGTCTAGGATGAATAACATGCCTTAAAGGCATTCCTAGAGATATTTAAAACCTAGTTCTCAGAGTTAGGAAAGCACACCTAGTCATTGACCTTGTCTTGTACATGGATGGCATTGTGTAGGATGTCACTTAATAAGTCATCATAAGGAAACGCCTCTAGTTTAGTAGTAGATTTACAGAGTCCTCACTTCTTGTAATACCTAATGGAATCCTTATAATCTACCTATTGGTCATCATTTGAACCTAAATCCTTATGGAATTTCTCAAACACTTTGAATATATCATTATAATGCTTGAACTTGGTCAAACCAGTCAAGAATGTGATATCCCTATATTTAGGTTTAGCCTTTGGGTTTGAGGATGAAGTATCCATTAGAGTAGGATAGAGGGGAAATTAGGAATCTTTAAATGTATAAGATATGGGTTACAAGGGCTCTATGTAATTTTGAAAGCAAGGAGTTAGAGATTTCCTCAAAGGTAATAATGGTAACTATTAGTGAGCTTATCTTAGACTTTATAAATGCATGCATACAACCCCATGTATTAATGACATTTGACATCTCACTTATTATGAATTTGAATTTGAGTTATTGTATGAATTTTATCTCTTTTTTTATAAATCCATAGATAAATTTGGATCTCGTGATCTTTTCTTACTAGCAAAATATAGTAATGGAAATGGGATGTTTTAAAAATATCCAATTAGATCTATTTCCCCATTATATTAATACCTGGAATGTGGTAGGCATACAATCACATCACTTAGAGGCATCTCATCTAAATCCTAATTTATGACATATGTTATTTTCTCATTGATCTTTTGAATGATGGTCAACACTTAGGCATGGATCCATACTCCATGTTTTTTCCCTAGGTTAGGTGATGTGTAAATTAGGGACACATGGTACATATTTATTTAGTTCTTAGGTTTCATTTATACTTTATTCTAACCTTATCTATGCCTTAGGTAGTTATTAGTCCATTTATATATTGGGTGACAATACCCCTTCCCATTCAGTTGTGCTCTCTTAGGATATGACATCTCTAACAAGTTTATGGGACTAGCTACTTGAACTAGTGGCAACATGGTAAATTATCATTCATTAAAGCTCTCCTAGCTCTAACATCTCTAATAGGTCTAGAGTATTGGATGATCTGACTAGTGGTGATGATGTGCCTTCCCATTCATGTTAGGTTGTGGAGCTAAAAGCTTCAACCTTTGCAAACTGAGGAACAGATGGTTGCTAAGTTCTACAGTAACCGACGTCGACAGCAGGACCGACGTCGGCAGAGACCAGTGCAGAAGGCCACCGGTGACGGCAAGAAGTCGGCCGACGTCGGCAGAACCAGACAAGCAGGGACCGACATCGGTCGCCTGTGTGTTCCAGAACTGCTCCTTTCACGGATAGTTAGTTAAGTGAACAAAGAGTTTGCATGTTGAGACCAGTTAGAGTCTTGGGCTGCGAGGACAATTGTCTAAATTAAGAGTCTAAGTTATTGTTTGAGTTAGGGATCTATTTATAGACCCATTGGCATGTATTGTATAAGGCATGAGATAGAAAGGAAGAGTTCCTTCTAGTTGTAAGATCTGTGAGTTGCAGGGTGTCGCAAGCTCATTTGGGATCTACATGTAAGTTTGGTCTTTGAATTGCAGGTTGCAGGTTCATGAGAGATCAGCTTGAAGTGCTATAGAGTGCTTGATGTACCGGCAGGGTTATTATTGACTGGTTGGTGAGGTGAACACCAATTCTATGTGTGAGTTGGTTGTTGGGACCATTTTTGTGTAGGAGAGTGTGTGTGAGAAGAATTACTAAACACTTGAGGTGTGGCGAATCTCTGTAAGGTGAAAGAGTGTGGTGGCTCTTTGTTGTATTCTTTTCTGTTAGTGTTAATACAAGATAGTGTATTGTCTCTCATATTCTGTGCTATTGGTGAATTCTAGTTACTTGTGTTTCTGGTTATTTCCGCATATTCAATTGCTTATATTTGGTAATCATATTGTGTTCTTTCTGAGGAGCAAGATCCCAACTAGTGGCATCAGAGCATGTTTGTTGTTCTAGATTCATGACAACTGGTATCAGAGCCTTGGTTGTAGGTTCTTAAGCTTGATACCAACAATTGGTATCAGAGCTTTTGGTTGGGATACTAACAGATTGGTGTAGATCTGGGCAGTGTGTTTTGATTACAGGTTACTCACAGGGTTTCTGTTTGAGTGGGAGTTGAGCAATGACAGAAAGCAGTCAACTACGAATGGAAAAGTTCAATGGCAAGAACTACCAATTATGGAGGATGCAGATTGAGGACTATCTGTATCAGAAAGATTTGTACTTACCGTTGGGTGGGGTTGCTAGCAAACCCTTGGATATGAAAGATGAAGAATGGGAGGTTCTTGATCGGAAGGCTCTGGGATCTGTTAGATTGAGTCTTGCATCATCTGTGATTTCCAGCTTATCACAGTGTAAGACAATGGTGGAGTTGATGGAATCTTTGGCAAATTTATATGAAAAACCCTCAGCGTCGAATAAGGTATTTCTTATGAAGCGTTTATTTAATTTGCAAATGTTGGAAGGTGGATCTGTTCATAGCCATCTTAGTGATTTCCATGGTTTAGTAAACCAGTTAAGTTCAGTCAATATTGTATTTGATGATGAAATAAGAGCTCTCTTAATCTTGTGTTCATTACCTGAAAGTTGGGAAGGTTTGGTAATGGCAGTTTCTAATACTGTGTCTCCTTCAAAAGTCCTAAAAGTGGATGATATTGTGAGTGTGATCTTGAACGAAGAGATACACAGGAAAAGCACAGGTGAATCATCTGGAGATGCTTTGAGTGTTGAAGGAAGAGGAAGGCCAAGAGAGAAGATAGAGCGTGGGAGATCAAGGTCGAAGACGGGCAAGAGATCCAAGTCCAGGTATGGCAGAATAACCTGCTAGAAATGTGGAAAGCAAGGGCACTTAAAGAGAGATTGCAGATCGGGTACAGATCAGCATGAAGAACATGAAGAAGAAGCAGATGTTGCGGGTTACATTGCACAGGATGCTTTGGTATGTTCTTTGGATAAAGTAGAATCTTGGGTATTAGATTCTGGTGCCTCTTTTCATGCATCCCCACATAGGGAATTTTTTCATGAGTATGTCCAGGGAGATTTTGGAAAAATTTGTGTAGGGGATGGTAAGCCTTGTCAGATTGTTGTCAAAGGCAAAGTGAAGCTGAAACTGTAGACAGGTAACACATGGGTGTTAAAGGAGGTCATGCACGTCCCAGTTCTGAAGCGGAATCTGATTTTTGTCAGAAGTTTGGGTGAAGAGGGTTGCACAGTAACTCTCACAGCGGACTCTTGGAAGGTTACCAAGGGTACACTTATTGTAGCTAGAGGTAAGAAAGTAGGTACGCTTTATCTATCTACTTGTTTTACTGATTCTTCTTTTGGGTTATCTACTTCAACTGTAGATTCAGAGATGTGGCTTGATAGGCTTGGTCACATAGATAAGAAGGAGATGCTAGTTCTTGAGTCAAAGAGTATGCTTTTAGACTTGGAAGGTATGGATCGTGATTTCTGTATGCAGAAGAAGAAGGTGAGATTTCTTGAGGAATCTGATGTTAGTGACAAGAACAGGAAAGCCTTGGTTTTCAAGGAGAAAATGACAGACAGAGTTCAGCACAAGATGCAGGGGAATTCTGAGCAGAGCAAGGGTGTTTTGGACAAGGGTTTGATCCAAAAGGAGCTCGCGGGAAAAAGTCAGGTCTCACAAGAAAAACACAGAGACCGACGTCGGCAGGAAAACCGGCGTCGGTGTCCAGACAGGGACCGACGTCGGCTATGTGCAGCCCGACGTCGGTGACTCGGGGTAGACAGAGACCGGTGTCGGCCAGGGGAAATTGACGTCAGCAGAGAGGCAGTCACAGGGAACTGACATCGGTCAGTTGTAGACTGAGATGTGACCGGCATCGGTCACTGAGACAAATTTTGGGTGGACAGCAAGCTGTCATGGAGTCTCAAGCACCCATATGGAGGACTGAAGGTGTAAGTAAGTTCTTAAATTCATCATTTCCCTTCTTTACACTACTTGTTGCTCACTTATGGCATAGGACCAGGAAGTTATTGAAGAAGCAGAATAGGTAGATCCAGGAAACAGTGGGAGCTAGACATGGATGAGGATGTGATTCCTTGGAGGAGAACCAAACAGGGGTTTTGGGTAGTGTTGCCAGCTGGAAGTAAGCACTGAGAGATGAATGGATGTTGAGGATAAAGAAGAGCGGAAATGGATACGTGAGATGGAATATCAGGGTATTTGATCTTGTATTAGCTGCAGGGCAATGGAGGTTTGTTCATTGTGTTTCTCTTTACCAGGTTGGATAGTATTAGCTACACTATCCTATTTTCTGTATGATGTTCTTGTTGCAGGGTTACATATACAGGTATTGCTGAACTAAAGGTAAAGCTAGTTCAGGGGTTTATCATGGAGAATCTGGGAGCAGTAAGATTCTTTGGCAAGAGTGTGTTCTAGAGACATGGAAGGTCATGTGTTGACTTTGTTTCAGGATGATTGTGTGAAACTGATTAGCACGCCGATGGTTAGACAGTTCATAGAACAGGTGTCTTGATTCACATAATGAGGTTGAGTGCATGGTATGTACTAAACCTGAGTTTTCCCAAGCAGTGGGAGTTGTCACAAGTTTGGAGTCAATCTGGGAAAGTAATACTGAAGGGCAGTTCAGTGGGACCAGCAGCAGGTGCACATGCTATGCAGGGTCAAGTTCTTTATCTACATGGTTGTAGATGCAGATGTGGCAGGTAATTTGGATGACAGGTTTTGCACCATGGATTTTGTGGTGGTTGGTCTTCAAGGGTGATTTTGAAGATGGATACATAGCCAAGGTAACAAACTAGACGGTGTATAGGTACATGTATAGGTTGCAGCTGTTTATCTCCAAGTGGGAGATTGTTAGGTTGTGGAGCTAAAAGCTTCAACCTTTGCAAATTGAGGAACAGATGGTTGCTGAGTTCTATAGTAACCGACGTCGGCAGCAGGACCGACGTCAGCAGAGACCAGTGCAGAAGGCCATCGGCGACGGCAGGAAGTCGGCCGACGTCGGCAGAACCAGACAAGCAGGGACCGACGTCGATCATCTGTGTGTTCCAGAACTGCTCCTTTCATAGATAGTTAGTTAAGTGAATGAAGAGTTTGCATGTTGAGACCAGTTAGAGTCTTGGGCTGCGAGGACAATTGTCTAAATTAAGAGTCTAAGTTATTGTTTGAGTTAGGGATCTATTTATAAACCCATTGGCATGTATTGTATAAGGCATGAGATAGAAAGGAAGAGTTCCTTCTAGTTGTAAGATTTGTGAGTTTCAGGGTGTCGTAAGCTCATTTGGGATCTACATGTAAGTTTGGTCTTTGAATTGCAGGTTGCAGGTTCATGAGAGATCAGCTTGAAGTGCTATAGAGTGCTTGATGTACCGACAGGGTTATTACTGACTGGTTGGTGAGGTGAACACCAATTCTGTGTGTGAGTTGGTTGTTGGGACCATTTTTGTGTAGGAGAGTGTGTGTGAGAAGAATTACTGAACACTTGAGGTGTGGCGAATCTCTGTAAGGTGAAAGAGTGTGGCAGTTCTTTGTTGTATTCTTTTCTGTTAGTGTTAATACAAGATAGTGTATTGTCTCTCATATTCTGTGCTATTGGTGAATTCTAGTTACTTGTGTTTTTGGTTATTTCCGCATATTCAATTGCTTATATTTGGTAATCATACTGTGCTCTTTCTGAGGAGCAAGATCCCAACTAGTGGCATCAGAGCATGTTTGTTGTTCTAGATTCCTGACAATTCAATCGAGATTTCCTAATCTTTTACATCTCGGATAGGTCTAAGGGACTTACTTCTTTGACTAGTGGTGATATGGAAACTTCTTATTTAGCTAATATATATCAAATTCTAAAATATTTGATAGTTCCATGGGACTAGACACTCTGAATAGTGGTGACATGTTACTTTCCCATTTGGATGGCCTCTCTCAGACTCTAACATATTTGATAGGTTTAAAGGATTGGTCACTCTAACTAGTGATGATGTGGTACCTTCAAATTAAGTCAAGCTCTAAAAAATTCACAAAATGACTAAGAAAATAAAAGGAATATGATACATTAAAAATTACCTATGAGTTATAGATATATATATTTTCCATGAAGGGCACTAGGTTTATTGTTCAAACAAGGGAATTAGACTTTGAGAGATTTTGGAAAAATCCAACCTACAATGTTAGTGCTATTATGTCATAAAAAGAATAGATACTCCTTAGTCCCAAAAATAGAATAAGCTTGTTACTACTCAAGAAAATCAAATCAATGTAAATTATAAGGATTTGAGTATGTGTTATCGATGAGAACAAAAGGAAGGACCTTGAATCTCTAGTTCATGATATTTTTTGAGGGATCCACCATTTCCAATAAAAAGGGGCATGTTGGATACAATAAATGGTGATTATATGGGGAAAGTGATGAGAAGCACTTAGAACATGACTATTTTATTCTTCTCTCTATCTTTAAAACAAAGATTTTAAGAGAGGTTTTTATTGACCACAAAAAATATGAAGCACTAGAGTATCTCAATAACTAGTGGAATACTGAGCTTCCACCTTGTAGATAGCCACTAGTGTGTGTAAGAAGTGATTTTCATTTTCCATTTTGACTAAATTTTTTCAAGTAATCAAGGTTGGACTGGTTATTAGAATTCATTTGAGGTGATGTTAATTTGATGGAAAGGGATGGTGGAATAGCTGGATCATTATTCTACTACTAGATGGGTATCCATATCCTTGACAAAGATTCTTCTAGTCTCATTTATGGCCTTTCACCACTATGATCTAGGCTGGAAAGCTTGCAATGGAGATTGCTTATACATCCCTTTTGAGGTAAAATCAAATTTTAGATTTTACATGTTTTCTTTATTCCTTTCTAATCTTCCCATGAAAATATAATCATGTATTAGTCTTGTCTATTAAGGGTTTGATACCAAGCCAAGGGTGCACGGATAAGGAAGAGGTTATGAATAGCCAACCATTCATTTATCAACTTGAATAATCTAGTAATTTCTTGAGTCATTATTTTAAGTATATCTTGGTGGATCTATTGGGGTGTAGACTATTCTAAAATCCTATTATTTCTCTTATAATCATTGGCCTCTCAAATATGGTATTTTATAAGTTCCCATTACTATCCTAAAATTTCTTAGACCAAAGGCTTCAACCTAGGTCTTCCTTCTTCTTAGTGATGTATGATTTAGCCATCACATGGAGTAGTTACTAACAAGGGATGATTTTTAGAGGAACACATTAAAACAAAGAGGGAGTAGGAAGTTTAGAACATAAAACAAAATAAAAGCACATAGTGAAAATAAACACACAATAAAAGAAAACACATAATGAAATTAAATCAATCTAATATATACATTACCACCTTTACTCAATCTCCTCAAAAACTAAATAAAATGTGATAGTTGATAAATATTGCTTGTTGGAGCTTCAATTTACACCATTGGAGAGATTTATTTAGGATCCCTCCAATTAATCTACACTATTGGAACAACCTCAGGTTTTGGGTCACCTATGGTGGGGTCAAACCTCTAGAAAAGGTTAGCTTCCTTCTTAATGAATCACCTAAAATAATGCTTACACTGAGAAAAGGGGTATAAGGGGGAAAAGGGATCCTAAGAAAGCTAACAAGGTGATGCACCAAATTAAGTGGAACTCACATAAGCATTAACTATACACTGAAGAAACATAAGATATTATTAGCTCATACAATCTCACAATCTAGATAACTACATAAATATTTCATACATTAGGTTCAAGAATCAAAGAATGAATCTAGATAAATTATAATACTCACATCAAGATTACATTAATGATATAAATAACACAAATGCAGACCTACAATCAACTAGGAAACATCCTAAAATAGTCAAGAAAGGAGGACAATACACAAGGAAGATTCTCCTTCATAAAGCCATCAAACATAACCTTACTAAACATAGTTTAAAATCAAGATACAGGTAAAATAATGTCTTTATTATCTTCGATAGGTCTTTCATACAAGTTTTAATAGGGTCTAGCCTTGTTAAATGAGAGTCTCTACTCCTACAAAATTGAGAGAGTTTCTTCTAAAAGTGAGTCATTTTTCTAAAAACTGAGAGAGCTTAACAAAATGGGAAAGAATGGGAGATATAGAACAAAGTGGAGGGATAGAGTGATCACACCATCCTAGGTCATTAAATGAGGCCCAATCCCTTAGATGGGGTCCCAACTACTTTTTATCTATTAGCATTAATTTTGCCTCCCGACTAGCCATTCATTAGCTCTAAATAACTTTAAGCCCCTCATTGGATTTAGAAGACATACTATAACACAATAACTTATTGAAGGTGATGAGTCATGATATATTATTATGAAATAAACACTTAAAAGGCTCTGTGGAAGACTTGAATGCTTCACCTAGTTTCTCTAATCCCCTGATCCATTCCATGAATTATTACACCATCTCCCACTTGCTTTTACATAAGGACAAAGTCCTCATGTCTTGACTCCAAGTAGAGTTATGCCATGTTTGCTTGGTTATAAAATATATGACCATGTTGATAGATAAGACACTCCTTCACATTTTCCCTTAGTCCAACCCTAAGCATAGGTTTACTATAGATTGAAAACCAATCCATTTTATTAGTTTTCATATAGTTAATATGTCAATGTAGATCCATAGGTTATGTAATCTTGTTCCTAGAAAATACTAGGTATAGATATACATATTATTTCTCTATAACTTATGAAAGCCAAGGACCTATTGTAAGTACTATTGAAAATACAAAAAATTCAAGTCTGCATGCCCTAGATCCTCCAATAGAGGTCTCAACCAAGCTTCAATGGCATCCTTCAAAGTATTTGCCCTAGTTTGACCTTAGTCAAATTTTATCTCTATTGAAGTCCCTAGATTTTGAATTTTAACCATGTCCATTGATTTCTATCTTAGCTTCCCACATATTTCTAAATATCAACTCCACATTGGTTCTAAGAATCTGTTGACTTATTGAACTCTCGCATGTTTTTGATCTCAAATCAACATAGTATAATGCACTCCATTGATCTTATAGACCCACTAACACTACCAGTATCTTCTCACCATTAGATTTTATCTAAGCTCTCATGATCTCTACACTTGTCCTCACCACATTCATCCTCATGATTCACTAATTGGTTTACCCTTACTCATTATTGATCTACTCTTATATGATGGATCATGCATCATTGGATCTATTTGGGCCAACTGACATTGTTAGTCACCCGTGCACCATTAGATTTAATCTTAGCTCCCATGTTCTTGAAACTATTCAACCACATTTTCATCCTTGGGAAATTTGAATCCAAATGGTTATTTCACAATATTTAACTTGACGTCTATGTGCATGTTTCACTCTACAAGTTCAACTTTAAATATGTATATCTTAAGATATAAAAGACATCAAGATATGAAATTTGTAGAGGATGATATTGATATAAAAAAACATTCCCATGTGGTATTTTATCTTTATATTCTTTCCCAAGTGCATTATTAAATTCATAATCAATCTAACTAATCCATTTCTTCATGATGTGTTTGTGATGGTCTAATCTCTCTTGACTTGTGCAAGTCATTTTTGTCTCTTTAGAAGGCTATAATAGACTTATAATACTTTGATAAACATGATTAATTCCCCTAAATGCTTGAAACACCATGAAAACCTACTGGTCTTCTTCACTTTACAATCCTGGATCTGTTTCCAAGCTTATTTTCCAAATACTAACAAATTGCACTTTAAGCTTGCTTAAAGTGTTTCAAAAGCTTTGTAAATAATATGTGATATTTGAACCACTGATTCCATTCATATCTCTATTAAATTTATCACTCCACACTAAGATCTCTATAAATTAATCCATCTAGGCAAATTTCCATATGTAGGCCAAAATTGGCCAACATTTTTGGTAACATCTTAGGGTTGCATGTGTGCTATATAAGAGACTAGGAGCCTTGAACTAATCTATTTGGCATGAAGTATTTTGATTTCTTCTCAACTAAAACCATTGTGAGATTGACATAAGTTTGAATATTTTTTAAACCTCCTCTTGAAACAAAGGGGATAAAAGAGAAAAATAAGTAACAAATGTGCCATATGCACTTATTGAAAGGAAAACACACAACTAAAATAAATGTGCTCAAAGCACTTTAGAGAAAAGCATGAAAACTAATATAATATGTTACAATATCATAAAATAATTAAAAACCCTTCTAATAACAAGGCTTTGTATGAATTCCATTAACTGGGATGGATAATACATTTCCATCTAGTTGGGTAAGCTGAAAAGCATTATGTTGTTTACATCCATGGATCAAATAAGAACCACTCCATAAGCTATCAAAATTAGTGTGGTTGCCTAGCTTGACCTTATTTAAATCTCACCTAAGGACTAAGCACCCTTCCTTAAAGTCCCTTATTGTATCTCTCTTGTCAAAGGCTTTCAAGACCTGAGCTTGATGTGACTCTAATGTCTTCATTACAAGGTTCCTAGTTTCTTCAATCTCCATGAGCTCTATCATCCTTATGCTCATAGGATCACTCTCCATCAACTCAAGCTAATGGGGTAAATACAATATAATTATTTAAAGAGAAATTAGAAATTTGGATTCCCTTCCATATAAAAATACATATGGAGAATTGTCAATGGTAGCTTTGTGAGTCACTCTATTAGCCCATAAGGCTATCCTTAGCTTTTTATGCCACACTCTTTGATTTCACTTCATAGTTCTCTTGATAATCGTTAACAAGTTATTGTTTGTGGAATTTTCTAGTCCACTAACTTGAGGCTATTAATTAGAGGATGTGCTAAGGTAGATTCTGAGATTGAGTACCCATCCACTTGTCTTCATGCCAACAAATTCTAAGGCATTATCTCAAAGTATAGTATCTTGGACACTAAACTTGGTCACTATACTATCATAGAAGTCCAATACTACTATCTCATTGGAATATTTCAAGGCAATTAATTCCACCCACCTAGTGAAGTAGGAAATTTTAGTGAGAACCCTTTTATGCCCTAAACTTGAATATGGATTGATCATTCTTATGAATTTTAACACCCATTGCATAAAGGGTTACTCCACCTAAATTGGGTTGAGGGGAAGAGCTGCTAGTCTTTGTTTTCCTACAAATAAAAAACACTTTTGACATTTTATAACCCATGCATAGACATCTTTGAAAATGATAGCATAGTAATAAAAAACTATCATTACCTTTGTTGATTTTTTTCTTAGATCAAAATGGCCTCCTACAGATCCATCATGAAACTTCTCGAAGAGCTTTGTCACTTGATTGTAAGCAATACACCTAAGAAGTATTCCATTGAGTTATTTTTTGAAAATAACACCATAAACTAATGCATAAGGTATGGATTTAATTCTAAAATACCTTATTTTTTATTTATCCAAACCTTAGGGGCATTATCCTATCATCAAAAAATGTGCCATGTCTTGGAGCTAGATTTTATGAAGTGGAGGTGCATCTACTTATGAGTTATCTTATGTCACCAAAACTAATTATTTTATTCTTTAAGATAATCTATCATATTCTCACATAATTATTTACCTCTTAATAGCTTGGTGTCTTGGATATCCACATCATATTCTATGACCTTGGTAATCCAGCCTACTCTTTTCTCATTCAAATCTTTGTTAAGAAGGAAGTCCCTAACTCCAGGATGAGAGACCACAAGATTAACCTTACTATTGGATAGTAGTGGTCTAAATTTTTTTAAGATATTCAAAACTACAAGAACTTACTTATCCATAAAAGTGTATATCACTTCATATACCTCCATCCCTTGTCTAAAAAAGGTAACTGGCTTCTTAAGTTCTTTACCATTCTTATGCATCAGCATAATTAATATGTTATCAATAATGGCAAAGGTATAAAATATGAAATATTTTGTTATAAATCAAGATTCATGAGTGAGGGTACTTATGTAATGGCTTTCTTGATGGCCTCAATTGTCACTTTACCTTCATTTTACCAAGCAAACACTTGGATCTTCTTTAGCATGGTGGTGATGGGTTTGACTAGGTTTGTAAAACAAAGTATAAACATTCTCATAAATTTTAT
Source organism: Torreya grandis (assembly GCA_037957365.1). Classification (NCBI taxonomy): domain Eukaryota; kingdom Viridiplantae; phylum Streptophyta; class Pinopsida; order Cupressales; family Taxaceae; genus Torreya; species Torreya grandis. The sequence continues at coordinate 1,277,107 of JARHVA010001322.1, read as the reverse complement.
TTTCCCAAGGAAACTTTTGATTCCTTTCTTATGCTTGGGTAAAGATAAGGCCAAGATGGTACTTAGTCTATCAAGGTCAATAGATAATCCTTTGAAAGAATGTGACCCAATATTTTTCCCTTATGAATAACAAACACACATTTCTTGGGATTTAAAGAGATCCCATAATCTCTACATATTTAAGATCAACCTTAAGTGGTCCATATGCTCACTAGATTTATTGGAGAAAAATGTGATGTCATCCAAGTAGACTAGTACCATTTGATTCATTAACCCTTGGAAAACTATGTCCATTACTATTTGAAAGGTTTCTCCTGCATTTGAAAATCTAAAAGGCTATTTTGGTAAGCATATATGCCCAACTTGGTGGTGAAAGTAGTCTTATATTAATTTTTTTTGTCACCAGCACTTGGTTGTATCCTAAATATCTATCTAAAAGTGAGAAAAATTTTGAACTAGAAACCACCTAAAGGAGTTTTTCCATGGATGGTAGGGGGTTGTGGTATTTTAAATAAACCCTATTCATATCCCTTAAGTCAACATAAAATTTGATCTCCCCACTCTTCTTCCTAATACGCACCAAATAGGCTACCCATGAGGAGTGATTTATGGGAAAGATGATTTTGGATTCAATTAACTTGGTCAATTCTTTCCTCATAATCTCTTCAATTTTAGGGTTTATAGGCCTTTGATTTTTCTTGATAGGAATATAATTAGGCTATAGTTATATAGTGTGTTGAGATAACTCATGATAAAAACCCTTTAGGTCATTGTATTCTAAAGCAAAGACGTTTGCATATTATTTACAAATCTCTACAAAATCATGTTTTTCAGCTCTAGTGTTTACCTTACCAAGCTTGAGGAGCTTATCCTTGAAGATAATGACTCTTTCATAGTTCTCTTCACTTGTTGACATCACTACCTTGTATTTTATCATATGATCTCCTTCATGGAAGAGACCTTCAAGGCTGACTAGCCCTTTAGGAAGTTTATTGGATCTCAATTGAACTATCTACTCCTTATCTTGATGTTGAAAATTTTCTTCGTTTATTAAGGAAAACTCTACTTCCTGATACAATAAACAAGCAATTTTTTTTTCATTTTTAAAGACCTATCAATGAGTTTCATTGTTTGTCACTTATGGTCTTACTACCACTTTGACATGTGGCTCAACCTTGGTCCTTTTTAACTCATTGGGGATATCAAATTGAGCTCTCATAGCTACTAATATATCATCATGTCCATTTTGGTTCTTTGGCACTGAATAGATGTTAAAATCCTTAAAATATTCAATTAAGTCCCACACTTTATGTTTGGAGGACTTCATTAAGGGGTTCTTGGTGATATTATGCCCTCTAACTTGGTGTACTATCAACTCATTGTCCTCATAAACTTGTAATTGCCTGATTCCTCTCTTACTAACTAATTTAAGGACATGGATAAGGCCATCATATTCTACTAAATTGTAATAAAAACTAAATTTTAACTTATAAAAATATAAATATTTGTCATTTGAAGGGGATACCAACTTGCACCTGCACCCACTCCATGTTTGATCCTTGAACCATCAAAGAACAACTTCCATAAGCAATGAGGATCTTATTGAGGTCTAATGAGGGATAATATGGATTAATTTTCTTCATGTAAGTATTAGACACCCATGTCCCTCTCTTCAAATCCTTCCAAGAGATTAATTAAATGATTTCCATTCCATAGTTCATCTAAGAACATGTCGAATATCTCCTCAGGGTGAGTGTTTAGCTCTAGACCATAAGGCTCTATATGGAATTTTGAAATTAGATTAGCTTTGATTGATACTTTGGTTCCATATCTTGTCCTAAATTCCATGTATGATGAATAAACTACAAGATAATCTCTAATATTTATAGTGAATTACCTTGATAGGCATATAGTAAAATGAGGAGGTACATCTAGGATAAACACATCCTGAACCAATGAGACACTAGGATAAGTATGTAGGGCCAAGTTGATATATTTGATTATACTAGATGGCTTGGTGAAAGATCCATCAAGCTACAATACTCCTTTATAATGGGTATTATATTTTATACCAAGCTGATTACCTATGGACTTTAGCATTAATGAGGTTCTAGCCCCAATATCTAAAAATAAATCATGTAATAAAGAGTCGCCATTGATCATTTAAATGTATAAGGGAAGATGTTTGACCACTTTAACTAATTTCCCTTTACTATTTCCTTTAGTTGTATTAGTGAGAACCACATTTTCTTTGCTTGGTGGTTTTTTAGAGACATTGATCTTTGATAATCCTTCTTGAAGGATATCTATCTAACTAGGCATAGAGATAATATACCACATTGAAACAATCACATTGAACCTTTTCACTTGTTCTAAAATGTTGATGGGTGAACCACCAACCTTTGGTTGTAATTTGGGAGCCACAACTATACCTTGAGTTTGTGAGTTTTAGGGAACAAAAACATTCCCATTATTTTGATTCCTTAGAGCTATTGGAATATTTAGAATAGTATCAAGTCCATTTGGATTTGATATTGAAGGAGTAACAGTAAGAGGCTCTTTGAATACTTACTCATTATCATCCATGTTCCTTTTTTTAAACCTTGTATTAATTGTCACTAAAATGTATGATTGTCTAGGACTAGCCTACTGATTAAGTACATAACATTCTTCTTGTTCATAGTTCAAAATTATAAAACCCAAATGGCTTGGTCCTTGATTAGGACCTTGACCTTGTTGAGGCTCTTCTATTTTTACCATCATGGGTATCTCTATGTTCTAATCCATAAGATCTTGATTGTACCCATAATTGGTAGCCTACTACCATTGATCATTAAAAGTTTGACTAGAGTTAGTGTTTAAGACAATGGATTGCCTAAAATATTGGTTATAAGGAATGGTACCCTCAGCTTCTTGAGAAATATTGTTTTCAATAGGGACCAAGGTGTTGGAAGTGCTTGCAACATTTGGATTATAGTTACTTTGTCTATTATATCTAGGTTGTCCTTGTCCCTAGCCTTAACCTTGGCCTTATAAGTTTGCTTTATAGGGTAGCCTATTTACTTGAAAAGATTATTGATAAGGTTTATATGAGGCTTGGTAAGGCCTATTAAAATATTGATACTTCTTAACATTCACTATCTCATTTCCCAAGGACTAAAACATGCTCTTAAGCTCTTGAAAGTTCTTATGATCTTAAGAATCACTAGATTGACTAGTGAAAGCCTTTTCTTACTTTGGTGAGGGTATAGTAGCAATTGTAGGCATATGAGGAATAAAATTAAGGGTAGGAATAAAAATATGGGGTGGTATGAACTTAGGTAATAAAGGCATTGTTGGTTTAGGTGTTAGATTTCCATCTTGAACTAGACAAATTATTGCTCAAATTGCCACCTCATATGCAATTGGAAATGTGTTTCCTTCGATAGACTTCATCATTAATGTAATGTGACTATCAAGGGATTTCAAATACTATAGTAAGGAAAAGTTATGGGTAGGACTAATAGAGACTGGGATTCTATCCCATGTTTTTTAGAACCTTATATTTAAGTCTTGCATGACTTCATGAGGGGCTTTTTTTATTATGGTCAACTACTTTGCGATTGATAAATGGTCACTTTTATATTTGAATATTTTACACAAATCTTCTCCTAATTGGTCTCATGTGGAAATGGAACTAGAATAAAGTCTTATACACTAGTCTAAGGCTTTACCTTTGAAATATATGGATAATAACCTAATTACCACATTTTCCTCATTGATATCATGAATATTGCAGAAGTTGGCTATGTTCATGAGGTGTTTAGAAGGGGTTGTAGCTTGGTCTCTAGTAAAATAAGGGGAAATTTCAAGAGGTGATACTATAATAAGATCATATTAAGGGAGGGATAGAGTAATTTGGCCATTAAAAGCCATAAAATCTCTAGAGACTACCATGGTTATAAAAGGAGCTAACAAGGATCTTCTAATAGGAGTAGACATTGGACTTGATCTAGAAGGAAAGTTCCTTTAAATGGGCATGTATTAGTAAATATTAACATCCTTACTAAATTTAAAGGTAGTTTAAGAAATTAAAAGGGAATACCTCTAGAAGATTATCTTATAGTGAACTTTGGCATGAAATACAACTATTGCTCTGCACCAGAGTGTTGATTGTTTTTTTGGAGTTGCCAAATCCTGTTGTTTGTAAACTATAAATTTTACAAATTGATCAAACTAAGATCAAACTTGATAAATTTTTTATTTAAATTGAGGTCCCACTGGGTGTACCATAAAATATTTTAGCATCAATCTATACCCTTGTAGATATTTATTCAATATCCCTCTAATTGAGCTATATTATAGGAACAACCCCAAGCTATGGGTCACGTATGGTGGGGTTGAACCTCTAGATAAGGTCAGATTCCTTCTTGATGAATCACCTAAACTAATTTTTACACTGATAAAATGGGTATAAAGGGGAAAAGGGATCCTAATAAATCTAACAAGGTAATGTGCTAAATTAAGTGAGAACTCACAAAAACATGAAATATACATTGAAGAAGCATAAGACAATATTATCTCACACAATCTCAAAATTTAGCTAATTGCATAGGTATTTCATACATTAGGTTCAAGAAGCAATGAATGAAGCCATGAAGAATTTTAAGACTCACATAAATATTACACTTATGGTAGAAATAACATAAATGCATGCCTACAATCAATTAGGAAACACCCTAAAATAATCAAGAAAGGAGGATAATGGGAATGGAATATTCTCCTTCAAAATGCCATCATAGACAATCTTACTAAATATAGTTCAAAATAAAGAGACTAGTAAAATAAAGTTTTTATTATATTCAAGAGGTCTTTAATGTAAGTTTTGAAATGGTTTAACATTGTCAAATGATATTCTCTACTCCTACAAATTTGAGAGAGAGTTTCTACCAAAAGTGAGTCTTTTTTCTAAAAATTAAGAGAGAGATTAAAAAATGGGAAAGAATGAGAGATATAGAAGAAAGGGGAGGGAGAGAGTGATCATGCCATCACAAGTCATTAAATAAGTTCCAATCACTTGAATGGTGTCCCAACCACTTCTAATCTATTATCATTAATTTTGCCTCCCAACTAGCCATTCATTAGCTTTTGAAGACATACTAGGATATAAGACCTTGTTGGAGGTGCTAAGTCATGATCTATGATTATGAAGGAAAAACTTAAAAGGATATATGAAATACTTGAATTCTTCACCTAATTTTTCCAATCCCCTAATCTATTCTATGAATTCCTATGCCATCTCCCACTTACTTTTATCTAAGGACAAAGTCCTCATGTCTTGAATCTAGATAGAGTCATACCATGTCTAATTTTAACTATAGTTGGCTATTTGTTGAAGATATGACCATGTTGATATATAAGTCACTCATTCACATCTACCCCTAATCCAAAACTAAGCATAGGTTTATTATATATATAAAACCAATCCATTTTATTTGTTTTCCTATAGTCAATATGTCAATGTAGATGCATATGTTATGTAATTTTGATCCTGGAACATATTAGGTCTAAACATACCTATTCTATTTATGAAAATCTTAAAATCCAAGGAAATATTTCACATCATGTTTAAAAGACAATAAGGTTGAGTTTATATGCCCTATATCCTCCAACAAAGGTCTTGATCAAGCTTCAATGGCATCATTCGAAGTATTTACCCTAATTTGACCTTAGTCAAATTTTATATATATTAAAGTCCCAAGCTTTCAAAATTTAAATATGGACATTTAATTTTATCTAGGATTCCCACATTTTTCCTAATATTATCTCTATATTAGTTCTAAATATCCACTGACTTATTAACCTCTCACTCACTATTGATCTCAAATCTGCATGATTTAGTGCACTGTATTGATATTTTGGACCCATTGACAATATGAGTCTCCAGTCACCATTAAATTTGATTTTAGATCATGTGATATTGACACTTTCTTCAAAAAATTCATCCTCATAATTCACTAACTAGTTAGCCTCACTCACCATTGATTTACTCTTATATAATGGATCACATAACATTAGATATATTTAGACCCACTAACACTATTAGTTGCCCACATGCCATTAGATTTGATCCAAGCTCTTTTGATATTAAAAATTGTTAACTACACATTTATCCTTGGGAAATTTTAATCTAAATGGTTATTTCATGAAGCTTTAACATGACATATGTGTGCATGTTTCACTTTGCAAGTTCAACTTTAAAGTTTTATATCTTGAAATAGAAAAGACTTCAAGATATGAAATTTGTAGAAGATGATCCTAATATAAAAAAAACATACCCATGTATTATTTTATCCTAATAGGCTTTCCAAAATGAATTTATTAAATGTATAATCAATTTGTCTCATTTATTTCTTCATAATGTGCTTATCACGGTCTGGTCTCTCTAGACTTGTGCAAGTCATTTTTGTCTCTTTATAAGGCTCCAATGGACTTATAACACTTTTTGAAACATGATTCATACCCCTAAATTATTGAAACACCATGAAAACCTATTGGTATTCTTCAATTTACAATCCTAGATATTTTTCAAAGCTTGTTTTCCAAAGATCAACAAATATCACTTTAAGATTGATTAAAGTGTTTCAAAAGTTTTTCAATTAATATGTGATATTTGGACCACTAATTCCATTTAGATCTCTACTCAGTTGATCATTCCATACCAAGACCTTTGGAAATTGATCCATCTAGGCAAATTTACATATGTAGGCCAAAATTAACCAATAGTGCTTCAAGAACTACTTGTTTAATAAGAGTGGTATCTCATTTCCCTTGAGATATTTGACACAAAAGATGTTTTGGTACAAGATTTTAGCTATCAGTATAGGCCAATCCAAGTGGGATCAAATTTTGAATTTTGGCCTTGATTTTCATAGACCTTGTCCCATAATAGGACTAGGTTAGAGATTTGAAGGCCTTAATCTTTTCCCTCTTATCAAACCGCATCTTGACTATATCTTGATCTTTGTTAGATCTTGATAGAGATTTATCCAAAGCTTCCTTTAACTAATCAGGTATAGGAGTCTAAAATTCACCATGTCATCTAGTTCATAAACTACTACATGAACTTATAAGTTAGTAAATTATGAGTGACCAGTATGATTGGCTCTAATCCATAGACTAGAAAGAAAGGAGAGATTTTGAGGGATTATTTATACACAGTGTAGTATGCCCATAGGGTGAAATTTAGCAATCGATTCTATTCTTAAGGTTTCTCTCCAATTAATTTCTTGATGGTATTGATTAAGTTATTATTGGTAGATTCCTATAATATGCTCCCTTATGGGTAGGATTGGATGATAAATTTAGCATGATCCCATTATCATAGACCCATTACATGAATTCTATAGATTGAAAGGTAGGGCCATTATCACATACTAAGGAAATAGGGACCCTAAAATGTGTGATTATTATATACATAATATTTTCAAAATTTTATCAATGACTAATGCTCTTTATCTTAAAGGAAACCATCGAGTCATTATGTATTTGAGTACATGCTATAAGGGGTAAACCAAGAAAGGGGTAGGCAGACCATTGGTGACTTGTAAGATTGTAGTCCCTTTTTCCACTTGTTATCTACACACTTGTATCCTAAAAACCATTCCTCTAAGCTTGTTCTTCTCTTTCTCACACTCTTCCAATATTTTACCACCTTTAGTATCCATTTTCCTAACCTAAAACCCTTTTTGATAGTTTACATGACTAGGTCAATTGAGTTTACCTTTTACTCTTATTGGTAAAAATCATATAGGGTTTAGGTCAGCTCTTGGTTGACCTAGCCCATGACCTAGTGATTTTTTGTTAATAACGATACTAGGTCAATTAGGTTGACCTTGTTGACCAAATTTTTTTGAAGGGCTTAGGGTTAAATTTAAATATATATACATAATATTTTTACCATTATTTAGAAAAGAGATGAGAAAATAAGAGCTATTATGTATCTGCTTATCCACTATTATACTTGAGGAAAAAACTTAGGGTTTCATACTTTCTTTAGAGATATAGATCATGTCTTTTGGAAAATTCTTTTAGATGTAATGATTATCGTTGCATCCTTTAGTGACATCTTAAGGATCACCTCTTAACCATTCCTACACCTTCTACCCTTCCTCCCATAGGTAATTCTCATAAGAAGGCTTATACTTATTCCTCCATGGTTTCACCTCTTATGGTTCCATCCCTTCCTATGGTCATTTCACCACCTATTGTTCCTCCACTTGTGAGTCTCTCATCTATGGACCTTCCCTCACCCATGGATATTTCTCCAACTATCAGTCCCTCACCTATGGCACCTTGTCCACTGATGACCCCTTTATCTCCCATATAAAACACTCCCATGCATTCTCTTAAGCATCCCCTACATGATATACCTCATCAAAAATATCTTTCAAGCATTCTTACCATTTTTATCAAAGAGATTTGACGTGAAGTATTTTCTCAACTTTCATTAAAGATCGATGAGACATTAGCTATAGTTCACATTTTACTACATAGAGACTTATCAAATGTTATGGATAATGTATGTGGACAAATATATTAGTACTTATGAACACATGTATGGTGTTCTTACATTTTTTAGATTGAACATGTGTTTTAAATTTATATTTATCTATTTTATATCATTTGACACTATGTTAAATTCTTATGTATCTTAAGAGGTGAATTTTGTTTCACATTACATGTTGCTTATGATGTCATTATGTTCTCTTATGGATTTATTTTTTATCTCTACATTCTTTTCTCCTTGAGCTCATTTCTTATGGCTCCCTTTTTCTTTTTCATGATTATTTTATACCTTATCTCTATAAACATTTATAGTTTTTTATTGTGACTTAGCTATATAAACCTTGCTCCCTTTAGCCATTCCTTCTTTACCATGTGATCAGTTAGAAAATAAGTCATCTCATTATAATCTTCTTTACCTATCTAATTCGGATATCCTTTTATTCCCATTTATCCCTTTCATAAACTAAGCATACACATGGTTGAAACTTGAGATAATATGTTAGTTAATCATTAAGTCTAAGTGTTCTAGTCAGTCTTGTATTTGGATACTTAGCTTCTTTTAGCCATATCCTAAAGCTCATTCATGTGTATCACTCTATCTCTCATGATTGGTAATTCCAGGTCTATATGGAGGAGGAATCATATAATCCATAAAAATATTCAAAATCAAAATCATTTAACAAAAAGAAATGATCTAAAAGGTAACGTTCAAAATTATCAAAATTCAAATCACACTAAAAGACATGATTCTAAGCATGTGTCCTTCTTATAATAAAATATCAAACTCCATATTTGGCCTCATAATAGAGCCAAGGTTCATTGGGGTATGGTAGGCTAGTATATTATAAAAGGAAAATAAAAAAATATTTTAGTGCTACCTACTTTCTCGCATATGTACCCAATATTCATAGTAGACTGATAGCTCTATAAGGGATCCTAAGGAATTGGGAACACATTTTGGGAAGGTAGGTACATTTTAATTTTATTTTTAAAAACTAACTACATGAGTTGATATTAGTAGCACACTTATTTGCCTACATAGATTTTTATCTATAACGAACATGTATCTTATTTATATTGATGGTCATTAGTCACTTAGTATCTTCGCATGTCGTTAGTGTGCCTCATTTCTCCTAATATATTCTCCTAATATGTCTATGTTATGATTTTTACATTCCCTTTTTCACTCCCTATAACCCTAATATTTATCTTTGATAAATATTTTTATGTTCACTGATCATTCCCCTAGGGATTCCATTTGTGAGTTACATTGTAAGACCATGGATAGGACTTGGCCTTCCTCACAAATTACCAAATTTTTAAATTACCATTCCAAATCCCTTTTTACTAGATTTTCACATTAATTCCACCTCATTGGTGTTCCCTTTGTGAGTTAGATTGTAAGAATATGGATATGACCTAGCCTTCCTCACAAAAATTTCCAATATCCAAGTCACAACAAAATTACATGTCAAATATGAGATAAGATGTGATTTATTATGAGTTACACGTCATTTACATGCTTACCATATTGATTTTGTAAGTTTTCATACGTAATTAATCTTTCACTTTTATCTTCTTATTTTTTGATTGCATGTAAGAATCCAACCATTTTTCTTAAATTTTTCATATTTCCCAACTTGGATTAGTGTGATTGATTTAAGACCAATTTGCCAATTTTTTTTATATTTTATACTTTCCAACATGATTTAATATGATTGATTGACTTAATTGATTTATTTTTCTACCATTTGGTATTTCACGTGCTTTCCATTTTATACATTATTTCCATACTTCCCAACATGATTTAGTATGATTTTACTTGTTTAATTTTGGTGCCATTAATTATCATGGTTTTAAAAAAAATTACCCTCTTGTTTAACACTCTTTTATTTCTTATAATTAATCATTTTTTATTATTACAAATTTCCCAATGTAAAATAGTGTGTAGTGCATTTATTTTTTATTACTTATACTTTGCCAAGTCTTTTCACCTATTTCTTTTTAACCGTACATGTATACTACATAATGCTAGAAAAGAAAATATAGCACATATATTTCCTATAAAATATAGAAAAGAGTAAAAATACATGTGATAGAAATAAATATATCCATGCATCCACAAACACAACAATAATATCAACACATAAGATCAAACATATAACTATCAGTATAAAAAATCTCTATATATATCAAGTATTTTTGATTTAAAAGTACAAAAATACATCATTCCAGCTCTAAGGCTGGGCTCTATCATGTCTATCTCATGGCCTAGTCATGATTCCCATAGATGTCTTAGACAATCACCTATGAATAATACATTGTAAATAAGATGTCCAAGATCTCAAGCCTATTACCTATCCCTATAGGTTGGCCACCTAGGCATATACCTATCCTAATCAAATAGTGATAGTTGAATGCATGACTCTCTCTTAAGCCAAGGCTTTCCATGATTGTGATTCTCATAATCCCACCCCTACTAGTGGTTTTAGCCCATATCTACATGGCCTGCGCTAGTGTAGATGGTACCATAAGATCATCTAATGTGGTAGGGTCGTATGGCGTCAATGCCATGTCTAGACTGTCATGGAGTGCTCCCCTCATCTATAAGATCTAAAAAATTAAAATGAGATAGATATTAGATCATTTATTTATCTCAAAATCTATCTATATATCAATCTATCAATCAAATCTTATATAACTAGTATTTTATTTTTAATCTTAAATAAATTACAACCATTTATTACCTATTCTAGTGTCACCAATCATTGTCTCCCTATCTACTTGACTATTAAGCATGGTACCTTCATGGATCATCCACTAAGTACCTCATCCATGGGATACCTCCCAATAAAATCAAACCTTAGGGTCACCAACCATACACATCTCAAGCCTCACCTCAGTGGTGCCTCTATCAACTAGCTCTACCTTAGGTTGATTGATGGGTCATCCTAAATGATCACCCTCTATTCTCTCTCTCACCATTGACATATCAATAATTTGTATGACTAAGGTGGTCATCAATAATCCTATTATGGTGATTTTTTTTGTACCTACATCACTCTTTCAACCATATCCATACCCTCTCTAGTTGTTAGTTATCATGGTCAATCAATCCATGTTCTTACACACTGTGATCTAATCTCTAGTCTCTTGACTGGTGCTCCTCCTCCTCCTCTCCACCTCATCTCTCGTATATGTATATCCTAAAATTTAAGCACCACTATAAAATATACTAGTTGAGGGATTCCAAACTATCCTAAAAAGTATGCCATAAGATACAACTCTACCCACCATGTGTAGTGGCTCATGATCTGCACTCATGTTAAATTTGGTGCCACTATTGCCCAACTCATCCAAACTATCAAAATGTATGTATAAATATACCACACAATCTCTCATGTAATCATCCATAGTGATATCACATGGGGTATAACTCGTGACACCTAATCCTATTTCCATCTTAGCATCCAAAGTAACTGATCATCGAACATATGGGGCAACCCAACTGGATGATATATCAAAAACCTATCATATATCTAGACACATAGTAATACCACTAGCCCCATGGTTTTATATCCTCTATATAACATCCCATATATATAATGCATGAGTTACACCCATATAATATAACCCAAGTCATAGATTACACCTTTCTCTAATATTAGTTGGCACAAAGCTATCATATATAGTGGTACCTTGCCATTCAAATTATAACACAATACTTGTGATATCATAAGTCTTATAATAACCTTTTGGATATCCAAAATTTGTGAAATATAGACATCAAATAGAGTTACCCTCAGTCCTAGTTAAATCCTATCCAAGCATGTCGCCCATTAGGGTAATGCTCACCTCTCTTCTTGATCATCTTGTATCCTTGTGATCATTAATGTCCTTTTATAAGAAGTACATGTAATGCATAAAAACCCTTTAATGTGATACCACCTCTATGGTATCCCTATCCACCACCCATATAAAAACATTGGTTAATCATTCTTAAGATCCCAAGAACATGACCATTAGATCAACACTCAATAGAACTCCTTGTATCTCTATGATGCCTCCCAAGCCTAACATGACCAATATAGATCTATATACATCTAACATGTGCTCTAACATATCTAATATCCATGACATGTCCACCAATAACCAAAATATCCAACACCAAAATATGTATTAGGCCTCTATGTCACTTATAATAAAAATACATTCTTTTAAAATTTTAACAAAAATCACCAATTATTATCTTAATCTATTCATTTCCTACCAATTTAACCTACTTTTTACCTAATTGTCCATTTTAGTACTCATTCAATAACCTCAAGCCTTAAAATTACTATATCATCCATTTTCCCTCATTTTAACAATATATCGACCACTTATTACTAAGTTGACCCAATAATAATATGTCAGCCACTTAGCCTTAAACAACTAAGTTGGACCTTTCATTTCCCCCCATAGTACTAAGTTGGCCTTTTGAATTGACTAAATAAGTTGGCAAGGTGTAGTATTTTGACCCTCTTCTCCAACCAAGTCATCCTATACCTAACCTACTAGGTCAGCCATTTTCAAGCTTGATTTTGTACCTATTAGGTCAACTAGGTTGACCTAGTTCTTTCAAACTACCGACCCCTTGTAATAATGAATTCAATATTTATTACTCTAATCCCTTCAAACCTAGTTCCCCATTTGACCTCTAGTTTCCTTAACAACTTCCTAGTGTTCATTCCAATTTCTAGAATTGGTTTAATTTAATTCTTTTTATAAAATACTTAATGTAAAATAAAATACTCAAATCAAATTTGAAATTCTTAGTTACCTAGCTATGTTGACTCATTGTAGCTAATAGGAATCCTCCTCATCTTAGTTTTTATCTCCTCACCATCTTGGCTCTTTTAGATTTTGATAGGTCTCTCTAAGCTCTATTTTTCTCTCAAAATAGTCAAACATTAGCAAATGACTTCTTTTTTGCCCTATTTAAAGTTATTATTCATAATTATTTACCCTTCAAATATCTACCATCAAATTATTTATTTTGATGATATCTTTGTTTTTACTAACTCATTTTTTGAATGGTAAAAATTTATTGTGATAAGAGATGCCCTATTTGGGTCTCACAGATCCATATTGGTAATGTTCCCAAATATATAATGTATCCATAATCAGAAGTGTAAGTAGGATCTATCTTCTCCACGCTAGGATTGATTTGTGAATCTAATGCATTTTTTATTGCATATAATTATGAAATTGTCTAGGAACTTGATGACTTTTAAAATGATGTTCCTCTTAGTTGTAATTACCTCAGGCCATATGGTGTATTAGTATGTGCCTATAAGGATGAACTTATGACTAGCTAATGAATTAGGATTAATCACCCCTACAAAATCCAGTCCCCATTGTGTAAATGGTGTATACTCTACAATGGTTTAAAATTACATTGACACATGTTTCTCTCTTAATAAAATTCTAGAATTTGTGGTAGAAATAAACATGAGTGTGAACATATTTTAATAGTGTGGTTTAATAGTAACCTTACCAAAGAACTTTGTGAGTCATGGCATTTATTGTAGAATGGTTATCTCCTAGTTTTCCATGAAAACTTATCATTATCTCTTTGGACTCTTATTGAAATACAAACTAGAGGTAAATTCCTTTGTGGTTTTATTTTAAATATATATTCCTTATTCATCATATATTTTGTGTCCTTCAATTAGAGGGTTCTTCTCTGTGTGTGGTTAAGTCCTAGGGGTGCACTTCCATAGATTAGCAAGTTCATGACTGAGGCATACCAATTTGATTATAGTACCCTTAGTTTGTCCATTTGATGCAACATGATCCCATGGTTTATCTCCATTATTATCTAAGTAAGGCTTTGTCCTCTAACCAATTTTATCATCTTGATCTCCAAATTTTACTCTTGTAATTTTTTCATACATCAACCTCTTTTTCCTGGCTCATTCTACCCTAACATTTTTTTTATATTTGGGTCTAAGACAATAGCATGTACCCTAATCTATAAGATGCAATTCCTTAATTTATTTATTGCCTTGACTATGACATAGGCATGCTTATCTAGGGTATAATGCTAAGATCAACATCCTTAAGATTAGTTCTCATAAAACCCACTAGGTGTTCTTCTCCTTCTAACCTTTGGGTGAGGAAAGCAATAATGGTGTTGTCTAAAATGAAGTGATAAATATAGAAGTCCTACATATAGCCTAAGATAATTAGGAGTAGGGATTACATGATTGTGTCTTTGATATCCTATAAAGTTTTATTTGATTTTATGTGACACTCCACTTTAGCATCCTATTTTAACATTACATTCAAGGACTTCACTATTTTAGCAAATCCATAAATAAACTTATGCACAAAGTTGATTTTCCCAGAGAAATATTTTAGTTCTTTCTTATTATAAGGTAAATGTAGTTTATAAATTACATCTCTCTTTTTGGGGTCAATATCAAAACCATCTTTAATGATAATGTGCCTAAGAAGCTTACCTTCAGTGACACCTAACATTCTCTTCTTTGGGTTTAACAAAATTACATACCTTATACATTTTTCTAATACCCTTTCCAAGTGGTGCACATGGTCTGACCTATATTTTGAAAACATAATCAAATAACACATTTATTATTATAAAATTACCTATTAGGCCTTTTAAAGTGAAATTTTTTCCCTTTATAAACTAGCACCATCATTGATTAACCTAAAAAGCATCTATTTATAAGTAAATATTCCCCACTTGGTGGTGTAAGTAGTCTTAATTCTATCTTTGGGGTTGACTAAGACCTAGTTGTATCCTAAAAATCCATCTAAAAAGGACATAATTTGAGACCTTCTCGCCATTTGGATCACCTCATATAAGGAGGTTAATTGGTAGTTATATTTATCTAAGGCATGATTCAAGTTCTAGAAGTCTATCCATACGTAGATTTCTCCATTCTTATTTTAAACCAAAACTAGGTTAGTTACCCAAGTGGAGTGGTGAACTAGGAAAATTATCCCTCTTGAGAGTAAGTTATGGACTTCCTTGTGTATCAATGGATTTAGGATTGGGTTCACCAGCCTCTACCTTTGCATGAAGGGTTTTTCACTATGTTTTAAAGGGATAGTATGAATGATTAATCTCAATTAAAAGACCTTAATATCTCTATAGTCCCAATCAGTCATATTCTTATATCTCATATGTAACCTTAATAACTACTATAATTTATGTTCTATCCAATCCAAATACACATTAAGTTTTTGGTGATTCTTCATAGGGTTAAGATTAATGAGTTGACACTTTTGGTCCATGAACTTGAGTTTTTTAGCCTATGAGGTGGGGTCTAGTGCATAAAATGATCTTTTAAAGGAGATAATCCCTTCCAAGATCTAGTTCTCATGAATACTTAAGATCCCATATTTATCCAACTCATTCTAATGGTTATCTCTATCTTTCTCATTTCTGATTTGGGCTTCAAATACCCCCTTATCATCAAGGAACTAGATGATTTGTTGGTCATCCTCAAAGACTTAGAAGTTAGTCATGTTTTATAGGACATAGGAACATGGGACAAGTTACATAGTGAACTCTTATAAATTGGTGTCATTTAGAGGGGTTAGGTTTGTTACTACAAATTCTAGTGAGTTTGCTACTTGATTTTCCTCTTGGGGAACATGGACTATATTGAATGCATTGACCTTTTTCTTAGGTCCAAAACTCTATGTTTATACATTTTGAGGTGCGATAGTTTACATTGAAACTTAGTCTTGATTTGGTTGACACTATTTTAGAGGCATTGAATACTCTTAGTTCATTTTTCTCATGTCTTAATATAAATTGTAATCCTAAGATTAGAGCTTTGTACACTCCTAGGTTATTCATGCAAGGAAACTACAACCTTTATGATGTTAGATGTCTCCTCCCTACGGGTAATATGACTATAAAACCATATCCATTACCTTTTTTAGATTGATACCCATATATATAAAGAGTCCTTAGGATAATTAGACTTGGGATGTGACTAATTTAATTTTTAGGAGGCTTTGTGCTTAGCATGTAGATGCTTAGGTCTAAGGAAACCAAGTTTATCTTCTTATTAATGGTATTGTATTTGGTTATCATATGATTCATGCTGGTTATCTATCTAACATTATTTTTTTAGATACTTCTCTCCATAGAAACCACATATGGGATAAATCCGTGGCCATATATCCATTCATGGCTTTGGACCAATCTCTATTAAGGAACATGTTTAGGATTTTGGGATATCCATCACTTAGATGTCTATAAAGTGTTAAATCCTAGGACTAGATTCAAATTGGATGTTGATATTTACCAACTCACCTATCACTTTCACCTTTGACTTATCTAGTTAGACTACTACCTTGTTCAACTTTATGGGGGCTAGGCTAAGTTTCTCACATATGCTGGCTGACATCACACTTGATGAGGCTCTTGAATATACTAAATAGTTATGTATAATATTTATAAATAACTGAATCATTAAAATTAAATGAAGGACCTCCATATTATTCTTTTCAATGAGCATATTGGTGTGTGTTTTTCTTGGTTTTGGATGGGTCTATAGGGTCGAATATTGAGTTAAAGACTTCAATAGGAGATCTCATTGTTCCATGATTTGAGCAAGCTCGAGAAGGGTAATGTTAACCTTGATATTTTTCATATCATCAAATATGTTATAACCTACCTTAATTTAGACTGGTGGGGTCTCCATAGGTGCCTTATGTTCTTAAGGTCTTGGAGGTGGGGTATCATTCCTAGCATTTTGGTTTGGTGGGGTTGCACCATTATTGGGGGTGTTGAGGTAGTAAGGTGTTATTTTTGTTTCCTATTCCTAAGGGTGTAGTTACATATTTATAACTTATGAAATGATTACACCTCACTAATACCCACATATGGTTCATTTTATTCTTTTGTAGGGAAATATATGGTTTATAACACCATAATAGTACTATGGGATTTACCTAAGTTAGAGGATTCTAGATGATTGGGGACCACCTCATATTCCTCCATTTCATTTCATAATATCTCACAATTAGAAATGAACTATTTGTATTTCAATTCTCCATGTATTATTGTGTTATGTACTCAACACCAATTAGGTAAGGATGTCTCAAAGATATTGATCTTAAGCAACCTATTGAGTGAAGGCTCTAGGGGTTGTGAGGATGGTTAAAACTTCTATTTGGTCTTTGATACATGATTTTTTATTCAATATTTCTACATTAGAGCTAATCACCTATCTATTTAGCCCTAATAAGTAATTTCTAAGTTTTTGTACCATCCACTAAATGGCATTTAACTCAATTTTAGTGGATTCTCAAGGCATGGTTTGGGTATTATTGGATACAACTAACATTACTTGATGTTAATTATATGAAATTGACTCTTGGCTTCTTGTATTTAGGAATACTAGTTGTTGGTTTGAAGTGGGATGACCTAACAAGATTTGATGCATTATGGGCAAAGGTTGAGGCATAGGCACATTCTAAGTAGCATTGGGAAAGAATTTTAATGTAGGCATGTATGGTGGCATACTAGTAGTGGGGGTCATTTTGTGACCTTGGGGGTTTAGTTGTCTATCTACTTTTATGGCCCCTACATAAGCTAATGATATGTATATTATGGTTGTGTCCTCCTTAAGAACATGTCTATCTAAGGGTCTAGTGCCTTTTAATACATTCAAGTGATATTTGAGGGTTGGGTTGGTAAATCATAGTTACCCAGTTATAAATCTTATGAAACCTAGAATTGAAGTTCCTAATAGGATCATTGGTATCCCTTTTAATGTAAGAAAAATTTTTGTACAAGACCATGGGGTATATCACTTGGACAAATTACGTAAGGAAAATAGAACTTAAATGGTCCTAACTCAGGATAAAGTATGATAAGGTTGAATAACCAATTATACATAGTATACATTAAGGTAAATGGGAAGATATTGCATGACACATACTCATGTTCTACATTTAGTAGTCTTAGGGTGGTATTGTAGGAGGTTATGTGCTCATCTATGGTTCATCCCACACTAGGGGTGAAATAAGGAAGATACCTCTTAGGGTTATTGGGTAAATCATGGATGACTTTAAAGACATTAATGGTTGATCTAACTAACTAAGTCATCTTAAGATGAAAATTTGGGATAGGCTGTAGATCATAACTGATAGGAATCATGGTAGGTCTAGGTCAATTGGACATGGGTTTCCTATTAAAAAGTATGGGAAATTACCAAAGACTATCGACATGCCTAGACTTGGTAATAAATGAACTAGTCTCAAAGATGCTTAATAGTAAAAAATAGTTAGCATAGTATTACTAGTAAACCAAACTCAACATATTCATAAAACAAAATCAGTTACAAACATGAAGTATTTTAAATCCCTCTTTATAATGCCAACTATTATTCACTCTAATATAATTCTTCTCACAAGACACCCATGAGGTTGGGCATTCCATAAAAATGGGTTGGTGGAGATAACTATAGACTTTCATCCTCTATTTTAAGACTAATATAGGATCAACCCTAAACATGACTATGGGTATTATAATTCATAACTTAAGTCTACATAAATAGTCTCCAAGAGATGCACTATTACCACAAAAAGTATGCTCTAATGTCTTTCACACAGGTCAAAGATTGTTATGATAATTTTAGTGTTGGGATTATTATTTATAAATAAAAGTGGAAATTGTATTTAAACTCCAAAAAATAAACAAAAAATAGAGGGAAGGGTAAGGTAGAAAAGGGGAGCCTCCATGTCTAAAATGAACTTAGTGCATTGGTAATTAAACCAAGTGACAATGTCATAGTTACACAACTGTAGACTGCGTTTCACTATAATTTTAACTCCAATAACATACAATGGGAAGAGTTTGAGGGAACTAAGAGTATCCTTTAGTGTGATCTCTCATTAATGATGAATACTAGGGGTTTATTATCAAAAACACATAAACACTATATGATAATTTTTAGATTGACACATAAATTATCATCACCACTAAGGGGAAAATGAAATAATTCACATAATGATTGTAATAGATAAGCACATCATAACCATGGAATATGTAGCACATCATAACCATGGCATACATAAAGAAACAAAGTGTTAATAAAATTAACCAAGTATTGATGATCATTCAAACTTGAATATGAAAGAAAATTGAAATGTAAGACAAACCCTCTTACAAGAAAATAGACATCATATTCATTAAAAGTGTAAATGTTTTTAGAATAATAGATCTTGGTAAAATTTTATAATATAGAGTGATGAAGGAAAATTAGGTGAAATCCTAGCTACAATTTGATAAGACTTTTGAGTAGTTTTTGTCAACCCTATAACACAATACAACTCTTCTTTTATATAGATAAAGATTGGGGATCACCTCCAAATATCATGAGGATCCAATCCTAGGCCATGGTGGCCAATAATTATAGTTATAACCATATTAAAAAAATTAAACAAAATAATCCTTTAAAACATACAATAGATCTGTAGGGGGACCATTCAATTGACATAAAGAAGTGGTTGAGGAGGACCATATCCTAACTAATTTGATTGGGTGATCTTAGCTTCTAATGTAGATTCCATGAGGTCAAACTCCTTGCCTAACTTATCTAGGTTCATTGGGGGCTCCCTTAAGATTACCTCAGCTTGAGCTTTCAATCTTTGATAGATTTAGAATGGTGCTTCCACTGATGTATAAAATCTAGATACTTTATTTATGCTCATTATGAACTAAGTTAATAGATCTAACAACACCTGGGCCCCTTTTTGGTTTTCCTTGGCCACTCTCTCACTACTTTCTTAGTCAAATTAACCAAGGTGGAATCTAAATTCCCCTTAGTCAAGGAAGGTACCATCTATGTGTATTAACCTAGATATATTTAGCTCTTTGAATTAGGTCAATATCTTCTTCTTTCCCTCTTCTAATGGTTTCATTGCAGTGTGAGCCAATGCTAGCCATTCATCCACTATATTTCTCATGTTCCACACATATGTCTACTAAAACCCTAGGTTTGAGGTCATCCTAAGTTTAATTTATGGGAACATTCCCTTATTGACCACTAGCTATAGTATTTGGCATTTCCTATTGATCTTCATAATCTACTCTATGTATGTCTAACTCATCTAGATAAGTACATTGGTATCAATCAAAGTCTCCACTAATTTATGCATACTTGGCCTTCTTAATTATCCTAACTAGAAATGTGCTCTTTACTTGGGCTTTTAGAGTGAGAACTTGAATATTCATGTCTTTTAAGGGATTTTTGGACATATCATGGGTATATCTAAGGATGGATAGTGGGTCCTCAACCATCCTCTCCTCACCGATGGAAGTCCTCACCTTGGTGAGGGAAAATAGATCTTGATGGGTTTGCCACACCAGTAGGTTCACCTATTGAATAAAATTATGCATGAGTGTTCTCTTCATACCTATATAGGCTCATTTAAAACTCCACTACACATCTGGGTCACCCTAGATAGCCATATGAAATGTATGTGAACCCAAGACCATCTTACAAGTTATACAGAGTGTAAGTGGGGTAGATAAAATTTTGGTGAAGGGTAGAGGACAAGGTGGAGGGGAGATGGAGGAAGTGGAAGGAATGAAAGAGGAAAAGGGTGGAGGTAGAGGGGGTATGGGATTGAAAAGAGGGAGAATGAAAGGGGAGGCCAAAGGGAACATTTACATCCACCATTGTTCCTAAGTTAGGTTCACTTAAGGTAGAATTACCCCTATTAATAGGCCATTAAAGTTTAATAGAAAAATGTGATAGTTAAAATCTAATCTTGTGGTGCCTAGGGTGATGGATATGGGGATGAGGAATTAGGTGTCAAGATGTTGTATCTGGGGATGGAGGAACTATTATTTCATTAGTTTGCACCAATATGGAGAGTTTTTAAATATATATCTAACTAAGACACAAAATGGGAACAACCATGTGCTATGGGTATCCTATAAAGAGGTTGAGCCTCTAGAGAGGGATAGTTCCCTTGGATATATCACCTAGACTAACCTCTTGCTTGGAAAAGGGAGAGAAATAGATAATAATGCATGAAAACATGTAAAAAGAGGTGATGCACCAATGTTTTAAACACTCATAATTTTACAAGACACATTATTAGACACTTTTAAGAACTTCAAATATCACTTCACTCACTCTTTGATCAGCTTCACATAAGTATTTCACAAAAAGTCATGAACTAGTTATCAATCTAGCATGGGAAGGTAGTTGTCCACTTTTAGACCAATTAATAAACTATCTATTACATTTAGAATAACCTATGAAAGTTACAAGACACTTGATGGAGGTGAGAAAATGTAAATAGAGGCAAAGGAAAACATACATTCACTTAACCACATGAATGAATTCATGAAACACACTTCAATTTAGCTTATAAATGGAGGAATTTAGTCTTTTATTACATCAAATAGGTGTTGAAGTAAAAATATTGGCATGGCATGGGAAAGACAAAATCATAAGAGTCTTTTTTTTACTAGAAAAAAATGGGAGATATATAATAAAAAGGGCAGATAAGGATGGATACAAACAAATAGAAATCAGTAAATAAGGCCTAAACACATTTTTATTGATTAGTATTGATCATGTTCAATAAATTAACCCTTGATCAACACCAAATAGCTCTTAATCCCTCTCATTGGCTTAGAAATTCACTATAAGACAAGAAATTTTTCAAAGGTGTTGAGTCATGATCCATCAAAAGAGGAAAGACCCCAAAGACTTTGAAACTTTATAAATGCCCAATTTTTTATCTCAACCTCATAATTATCCATCTTGTTAATGAGCTTACACCACCATGGTTCAACTTGATATGTCCTTTATGTTATTAGACAATCACTTTGAACTAATTTATTGGTTTCCCTTTTGACATTTATTTCATAGTCACCATTCTACCCATACTCAAACCCTAAACTTACATCTACTATAGATGAAAACCGATTCCCCTAATTTTTTTCATATAGCCATAGTTTCCATGAAACTCTATAGGCTAGGGTTTCTTGATCATGAACAAGACATAAAACTTATGTTTAAGAGATTTTGAGAGTTTTAGTTGATATTTAATGGCATTATAAGATCCTACAAGGTTTGTTCCTGATAACCTAGTTCATGTCTTGATCTCACATTTATGCATTTGCTTGCCTAGGTGGAAAAATCCTTTGATACTATGTGTTCACCTATGTATCTTTTCTTTGAGTTTCTTGTTTGATTTTAAAACCTAACCACTGTCACCTTGGACATGTGTCTTTATCTCAACCCCCTATAACTTGATTAAATTTTCTTCATTGATCTTTTTGAGATTCTCCTAGCTTTGACCTTCATCATTTCCATTGATCTATGATCTTCTTTCTAGATTGTGTGACTTAGAAGCCCTATATTTATGCTTAGAATTCTACTTCTAGTTTTATATAATTAATTAACATGTGTCACATGGTGGCCTCATGTACAATCTATGCTCTTGGACTTACTAAATTTATGTGCACCATTGATTTGTTTTACATAATTGAATGCATATTATTGATCTTCATTTTTTTGATCAAAAATACACCATTGATCTAGTAAGTCACCATGATTATGACACTTGTAATCAATGTGTTCAATCTTGAGATCCACTAACTTGTTGACTTTGAGTTCATCATTTATATTTAAATGAATGATTAAACATGTACCATATATCTTTCTTGACTTGTTGACTTCTTAAAATCACTCACATGCCATTTATATTTGCTCTGAGCTTTTGAGATCGTGACACTTGGTAGTCATATATTCAACTTGAAACTTATTAATGATTTTTGAATCCAAATGACTATTTTATGTGGCTTTATTTTGACATTCTCAGACATGTCTCACACTATTAGATCATTTTTGTATCCTTATATCTTGAGATATAAAACTCATCAAGACATCAAATTTGTAGGGGATGACCTTGGCACAAAAAGCATCACTCTCATAAAAATCTTCAACTTTGGTTGACTTCTAAGTGTACTTATGAAATGCACCAAAAAAATGACCTATTGATCCCTACATGACATGTTATGATAGGATGGTAATTTAAAATCATATTTAATGAATTTTCAAGACCAACTCATTGACTCACAAGACAAACTAGCATGATGTAGAAAGTTTTGAATGGTAGGGGTGACAATTTGACATGTGAGGGCAAAATTGTCAACATTTAGGTGACTCAACTAGGAATCATGCCTAATGTGCCTCAAAACTAGACCATTTACAAAATCTTGGACTCATAAATAATTAAAAATCTAATCCATGATTATAAGAAAACCTTTTAACTTTGAATAATACAACTATTCTACCAAGACAATGAAAGAAACACACAAAACAAGGAAATTAACTAGAAAAACAAATGTGCAAACAAATCACTTATTTGGGACAAAACACAAACAAAATTATTTTCTAAAATAAAAATTGGATGAAGATAGACAAGTTAATTATGTATAAGAAGATTAGCTCTTTAATATCAATGTTTCAAATGTATCCCATTAACTGGGACAAAAAGCTCCTCACCGTCCATATTTTCAAGTTGGAAGGAATTATGGGAATTGTAGATGGAGATTATGTATATATGAATCTAAAGAGATTCAAAATTTTTATGCCTTCCTAGTTTATCTCTAGCATCATCCCACTTGAGGACCAAATCTCCTTCTTTGAAACTTTGTGAAGAAACTCTCTTGTCAAAGGCTCTCTTCACTTATGCTTGTTGGGTTTCCATGGCTAACATGGATTTATTTAAAACCTCCTCTAGCTCTATAATCTTAGCATATTTTATCTCCATTGGTTCATTCTCTAACAACTCCAGTTGATGCATTATTTATAAATCAAGATACTCAAGAGAAATAGGTAATCTTGCTTCCTTACCATATACCAGCTTGTATGGAAAGTTGACTATTAATATTTTATAGGTGATACTATCATCCCATAGAGATAATTTCAACTTGAGATACCATGACCTCTGATTATCTTCAATAGTCCTTATGATCATTAACAAGTTCTTATTTATCGACTCATCAAGACTATTTCCTTGTGGATAGTAATTTGATGAAGTGTTGAGATAGACATTATGTTGAATAGCCCATTAGTTGATCATATTCCCCATAGAGGCCATAACATTATCAAAAATAATGGTTAAAGGAAATTCAAATCTATTAAGTAAACATTCATAAAAATATCAAACATTAAATTCATTTTCTTCTTTCAATGCTACTACTTGTATCTATCCATTGAAGTAATTTGTAGCATTTAGTATCCATTTATGTCTTGAACTTGAAGGAGTATTTATGAGACCTATAAATTACAATCCCCATTGTATAAAGGTTTGGTCCATTGTAATTGGCTATAGTGGTAATGCTGCAAATTTCACTTTTCCCACAAACATAACACATTGTTTACACTTCTGAACCCATGCATGGCACTCACCAAATATG
Organism: Torreya grandis; assembly: GCA_037957365.1. NCBI lineage: Eukaryota > Viridiplantae > Streptophyta > Pinopsida > Cupressales > Taxaceae > Torreya > Torreya grandis. The sequence continues at coordinate 1,252,080 of JARHVA010001322.1, read as the reverse complement.
CTAGGACAATAATGGCCACCTATCATGATATTAATGGGTGTGGTCCTTGAAAAAAAGTGACCTATACCATTTCCATCATGGAACTTCTCAAGTAATCTCTATGTTTATCTTGGCTCCATACATCTCTTGAACAAAACATTATCAACAAGAAGAAATGGAATTGATTACAATATAAGATTTCTTATTTTTGAATAATTTAGATGGGATAGATAAATACCATCTTGGAGATATCTTACTAATTCATCAAACTAGATAAAAGCTGAGGTATGATAATCTCTAACCTCTTCATCATTTAACTCCAAAACCACTTCATTAGCCTCTTTCAAGTTTTAGGGTATATGCTCACAAAGTCCTTTTCCTCTAATTAGATGTTTGACCTTGATTTACACATCGTACTCTATTACATTATTTATCCAACTAGCTCTTTTCTAATTTATGTCTTTGTTCATGAGAAAATCCTTGATACTTGGATGGGTAACCATTAGGTGTATCTTATTGTTAGACAATAAGTATCTATATTTCTTGAGAGACCTTATAACTAAAAATACATGTTTTTAAACAAAATATTACCTTCTTTCATACTCCTCTAAGATTTAATTGAAGAAGGTTATGGGCTACTCCAAAGCCTCATGGTTATATTGAATAAGAATGCTTGAAATGGTGTCTAGCTTATCATAATGGTATAAAATTAAATACTTTGTGAAATTTGATTTTACAAGTGTAAGAGTACTAGTTATGGCATCCTAGATCTCTTAAAAACTCTTTACTCCTTCACTAGACCAAATGAAAATTTGATTATTCTTTGGCATGATTGTAAGTGGCTTAGCTAAAGTGGCAAAATATGAAATATATCTTCTTATAAACTTGATTTTCCCTAAGAAGATTTGTAAATCCTTCTTGGGCTTGGGCAAGAAAAGTTCAAGAATATTACATTCATAAATTGAGAAGACAAACATTTTCAGATTTAGAGACACCCTAAATTCCCTACACATTTCAAAAACTTACTTGAGGTGAACCATGTGCTTACTTGAAATATTTTACAATATTGTTATGTCATCAAAATAAACAAGTATAAACTTGTTAAGAAGGCCTTGGAATGCCATATCCATGGCTCTCTAATTTTTTTTACTAGCATTGGATAAACCAAAGGGCATGTTTATATATGTAAATGCCCCCCACTTGGTAGTGAAGGATATATTTAATTGGTCCTTTTATTTGACCAAAATCTGATTGTAACCACTATATCCATCCAATAAAGAAAACTTTTATAACCCTATGACCAATTATAAGATTTGTTCCACATATGGAAATGGATAATGATCTTTGAGGGAAGCCTTGTTCAAATCCTAGAAGTTAAAACATAGTCTAATCTCACCATTCTTATTCCATATTGGAACAAAGTTTGTCACCCAAGTTGAGTGGTTAAGTGGAAATATAATAGCTAACTCTATAAGCTTATAAATATTATCTCTCATCAAAGGCTCAAGATTTAGATTGATAGGCTTTTGTCTTTGTCTTACTAGTTTAGTTTTAGCCTCTAACTCAATGTTGTGTTGATATAGACTTGGATTAAATCCCTTGAGATCACTATATTTCCATGCAAACACAAACAATTTTTTTCATAATTCAATGAAATATTCCTTTTGTGAAGGAGTGCATACCTTACCCAACTTCAAGTTCTTACCAGCTACAATCTCTATATTGGCATAGTGTTCATCCTTTATTGACAAAGATAAATTTTCCTTTCTCAACTCATCATCACCACTGAATATGTTCTTAAGCATGACCAATCCCCTGGGAAACTTATTTGTTGTTATTTACACAATCTGATCACCATACTATTGTAATAACTTTGAATGATTTCTTGATGAAAACATAGCCTCTTCTTGAAAGAACCTAACAATTTGATTGTCATCTTAAAATACTTTTCCAATTCCCATGGTTATCTATAATAGAAGGTCTTACAACCAAATAAATGTGTTATTGATTTTTTTCACTTTTTATATCAGTTAGGATACTAAATTGTGCCCTAATGGAAGACAACCTATCTACATATTTGTTCTCATCTCTTGGTATTTATTGAATTTTGAAATTCTAAAAATATTTAAGTAAGTCCCACACCATATGCTTATATTATATAATACAAATTTTTTACATACATTAATAGCTCTTACTTGGTTAACTACAAGTTCACTATCACCAAAAAATTACAAGGTATTGACTTACATCTTCCTAGCCCATTGCAAACCATGCACTAGTGCCTCATACTCTATAACATTATTTGATTAGACAAACTAAAATCTAATATAAGAAAAATACATTTACTTACATAGATAAATTAACATCATTCCATCCCTAGTACCATGATTATTATTTGATCCATCAAAGTATAATTTCCATAGACCATCCCTAGATTCATCATCCTTCATCATGGTTAGAATTGGTGTATCATACTCATAGAGGCCATAAAAACCAAGTAATTCTTATTAAATTATACTATAAATATCATGTTCATGTAATTTATATGCCCACTCATCAAGGAACAAATTTGTAACTTCATCTAAAGGTGATTTAGTTTCCACTTCACTATTTTTAACACCTCATCTTAGATGATATAGTTAGTGTTCACCACACTTTTCATATATGACTCTAAATGGAAGAACCATACCTAGTTATGAAAATCAAATATGTACACTCAAATGAAAAGTATCCTCTAATCTTTAAGGTAAATTCCCTTGATAGACACATGGTAAAATAGGGAGACAAGTCCACCACAACTACATCTTAATGAATAGTAATATTGGGACAAACATGTAGTGTAAAATATAGATATTTGATGATGCCTAATATCTTTATTGGTGATCCATATAGTTCAAATAGCCATTTAGTATTTGGTTCATAAACAAGACCAAGATTATCTATAATTTGCTTAGGCATAACAGTGTTACTCGTTCCACTATCTACCATATAGTTATGAACCAAAGTGTAAAAAACTATAGAAGAGAGGTACAAATAAGGAGTTTTATTTGATTTTACGTAAATTTTATCCACCTTTACCATCTTATGTAACTATTTTACATGTTTCTTAGTTGGATAGCATGAATTGGTTAGGACAACACCTTCTTTCTCAACTAGTTTTCGAGATAATTTAAGAGCTAAAAGATATTAAATGATCATACATTTTTGTGTTAGAATAGAGAGGGAATCCCACATGGTAATTTTGATGTTATAATTTTTTATTTGATCCACTATACTTAATTAATCCCTACTAACCTTTGGTTGTACTTTTTAAACCATTGGTTATTCATGAAATAGAAGCACTTGGGGAACTTTACCAAACTCTATATTCTAATTCATCTATATTACAAGGGTAGTAAGTCGATATTTTTTACTCTTTGAAATAAAATTAGGATTAATTGAAGAGTTAATCACATATTGAGTCTCATTAATGGCTCTTTTTAAGCTCTAATTAGAGTTATAACTTGACCACTTCTATTTCTAGTCTCACCAATTTGATTGAATGTAACATGATCATCTATTTACCAATTCAAATTAATGGCATTAGGATACCCTTGAAATTTTTGAGTCTCTCCTTGTGATGTAAAACTTTTTTCTTGGTACTAACATCCTTGAAGATAAAACTCTTCTTGTGGCATTTGTGGCATAGTAATGTTTTATGACACCAAGTCTTGGCTTTGAGCATCACTGAGATTAAATGGATGCTAACCTGAATCATGCATCAAGTTTTTTAGAGGTTATGTGGGAAAATTATCTCCTAAAGTGGAAAGTACACTAGGGTTAAGAGATACATGTGGTTTATATTGACTTATTGCTCCTTATAGTTGATAGGGTAGTCCATTTTCTATGAACCCTTGACAAGGAGGCCTTTGATATCAAAATTGATGATAGGTAGTCTAATTTTATTGTTGAGAAGGCCTATTACCCTGATATTTCTAGCTCTTGAGTTACACTATTTCATTCCCAAAATATTTTAACAAACTTTTTAACTCTCCAAGCTCACTAGCTTGACTAGGAGGGGATACAATTTGATCTTTAGAGGATGGAATATGAGCCAAAGATGGGATTTGAGGAATTTGAGAGATTGGTGTAGACTTAAATTATAGGAATATAGGAATTGGTGGCCTTGGAGAGAGTTTATCATCTTTTATCAATATATTCTCTAATCTTATTATAACCTCATATGTATTTGGCAAGGTAATACCATCCATTAACTATATCATCATACTAATATTAGAGTTGAGGGATTTTAGATAGTAAAAGAAGGAATATTCTAAAGATGGTATAATAAATACAAGTATCATGGTCCATTTATTTTATAATCTAAGGTTAAAATTAGATATGCGCTCATGAGGAACTCTCTATATGGTAGTCAACTATTCAACTAAGGATAGGTGATCATATTTGTCCTCAAATTGTCTGACTAAGGATACACCTAATTCATCCCAAGTATAAATTAAATTTAGTGGGAGATTTATATACCACTGTATTGTTTTTCCTTTGAAGTAAGAAATAAACAATCTAATAACTACAATGTCTTGAACAACATTGTGAACTGAACAAAGGTTGGAAACATCATGATGTGCTCAATAAGAGTTGTTTGATCTTCTCATAAGATTAATGGGATAATTTTAAGAGAATATATAGGGATGTCATCAAAATGGAATAAATTTAGTGAACTACCTTATTGAAGGGAACAAACACTTAGTTTCTAATGGCCATCTAGATAGTGGGGATTGTACTACTTAGGATAATATAATGAATAAGATATGAATATTTATTTTGAGGATATGGTATTATCCTAATAAACATTACTCTTTTATATTAATTAGAAATCAATTCAATAAATTTAAGATGAATACCTTTACTATTTAACCTTATAATAACCTTTGGCATAAGAGTTTTATCTAGATGATGCTATAAACTCTATAATCTAAAGAATTATTTAGCTTCTAATGATGATGGATGTCTTCTTTTAGTGTAAATACTTCTCCTCAAATATAAAATTTAGCTATGCCAAGGAGAATGTTTCCCATATATCATGTTAGAAATTTTTGTGTCAATAGTTTTCACCCATGGGGAGAGTTCTTTAGTCTCTCTCTAACTAAACCATAAAATGGGTACAACCTCAGGTTGTGGCTATCCTACAGGAGGTTGAGCCTCTAGGGAGGGATAGTTCCCTTAGATCTATCACTTGCACTAATATATTAATTTTAAAATGGAGATAAATAGATAATAATGCATGAAAAAATGTAAAAAGAGGTAATGCACCAATGTTTTAGACACATATAATTGTAAAAAACACACTATCAGACACTTTTAAGAACTAAAAATATCATTTCACTCACACTTTGATCAGTTTCACATGATTATTTCACAAAAAGACATGAACTAGCTATCAATTTAGCATGGGAGGGAAATTTTCCACTTCCAAACCAATCAACAAACTATCTATTACACTTTAAACGACCTGTGAAAGATACAAGACACTTCATGGAGGTGATAAAACTCAAATAGAATAAAAGGAAATCATACATTTACTTAACCACATTAATGAATTCATGAAACACCTAAATTTAGTTTGTGAATGGAGGAATTTAGTCTTTTATTACAAAAAATAGGTGTTTTAGTATAAATCTTAGCATAGCATGGGCAAGCCAAAAGTATAAGAGTCTTTTTTTTGCTAGGGAAAAATGGGATATATATAAGAAAATGGGAAGAGAGAGAGAATTGAGAAATCAAAAATAAATAAATGAGGCCTAATCACCTTTTGATCCATTAATATTAATCTTATTTAGTAAATTAACCCTTGATCAACTCCAAACATCTCTCAATCCCTCTCATTTTCTTAGAAATGCAATATAAGACTAGAAATTTGTCGAAGGGGCTAAGTCATGATCCATCAAAAGAGGAAAGTCCCTACAGACTATGAAACTTCATAAATACCTGACTATTTTTCTCAACCTCCCTGATACCCATCTTCTTAATGAGCTTACAGCACCATGCTTTAACTTGATATGTCATTTACACTAATAGACATTCACTTTGAAGTCATTCACTAGTGCCCCTTCTGACATTTCTTTCACAATCACCATTTTTACAATACTCAAACCTTGAGCATAGGTTTACTATATATGAAAACTAATTCCCCTTATTAGTATTCATATATCCATAATTTCCATGAATATCTATAGGATATGGTTTTTTTATCATGAAGAAGATGTAAAACTTACTTCTGAGGGATTTTGAGACTTATAGGTGAGCTCTAATGGCATTATACAATCCTGTAGGGTTTCCTCCTGGTAACCCAAATTGTGTCTTGATCTCACATTTATGTATTTGCCTTTTTGGGTAGAGAAATAATTTGATCCAATGTGTATGCCCATGTGGCCTTTCCTTGGGCTACTTATTTCATTTTAAAACATGATTGTTGTCACCTTGGGTACGTGTCTTCATCTTAGCCCCATGGAACCTGATCAAATTGTCTCTATTGATTTTCTTGGGAGTCTCTTAGCTTTGATCTTCATCATTTCCATTTATATATGATCTATTTTATATATTATGCCACATAGCAGCCCCATATTTATCCTTAACATCTTATTTCCAATTTCATCTGATTAAAGTGCTTACACTATGTGGTGGTCTTACATGAAATATATGATATTTGAATTCTTAAATTCATGCATACCATCAATTTGATTTGCATAGTTAAATGTGTTCCATTGATCTTCTTTCTAGTTGACTGAATGTGCACCATTGATATAGTAAGTCACCATGATCATGACACTTGTCATCAATATATTCAATGTTAGTATACATTGACTTTTTTTATCTTGATCTCACTATTGATCTTTAACTACATGATTAAATGCACACCATAGATATTTCTTGACTTGTTGACTTGATGAGATCATCCATGTGTTATTGATCTTTACTTTGATATTTTGAGATTGTGCCACTTGGTAGCCCTAAGTTTAACTTGAAACTTGTTAAGGATTTTTTATTCCAAACAACTATTTTATGCGGTTTTAGTTTGGCATTCCCAAGAAAATATCACACTATTATATTATTTCTAGATCCTTATATCTTAAGATAGAAAACTCATCAAGACAATAAATTTTCAACGGATGACCTTGGCATAAAATACATCATTCTCATGCAAATATTCAACTTTGGTTAACTTCTCAACTGTACTTATGAAATATATAAACAAAATGATATGTTCATCCATACATTACATGATATTATAGTTTGGTTCTTTAAAATCATATTAAAGGAATTTTCAAGACCAACTAGTTAGTGCCTTAAATTACACTGAAGTAATTGGGCGCTTGTTATGTTTAAATGCCTAAATCCTTAGCCATATTCCTACTTTCAATTTTTCATGCCAAAGTTCAAGTTCATGTTAAATTGGTAGTCTTAATTTGGTCTTTACTTAATGCATATAAAGCCTTAGGGTCTTCAAGTTTTTTGTTAAGACATTTTACTCAATGGAAATAAGTCTTTGAGATTTTTGTTCATGCAAAAATTTGGAAGACTTATTTCCATTAGGAAAATTATCTGTGACAAAAAATCCAATAAAATTACATTATTTCAAGAAAAATGTAAAGACCTATTTATTTTAGACATATTTCCCACAAAAAAAGTCCTAAAGGGTTAATTCCTTCAAACATTTTACCCATGTAAAAACCCTGAAAGATTTGCAAAGTTTTGTAAAAAGTGAAAAGTCCTATTTGTTTCAAAAAAATGTTTGTACAAAAAGCCTAAAGGAATTCTATCAAAAATTTTATCTACAATAAAAATTCTAAAGGATTATTTCCTTCGAGCACTTTGCCCACATAAAAAGTCTAAGAGAATTGCATTTCCTTGAAAAAGATATAAGAATTAACTACTTCAAAGAAATTGTTCTAGATGAAATGTTTGAAATAATTCTCCTGATAAAGAAAAGTCTGAAAGAGATAAGTGCCTTAGGGAAATTACTATAGGAAAGTTGTTCGATGTAAGTTTCCCAACTAAATTATTGTGGAAAAAAATCTTGAAGATAGGAGTGATGAAAATAAGACACTAAAGATAGAAGGCCAAAAATAATTATCTCTAAAGCCAAGTTACTAAAGAACAAAATCCTTAAAAGATAAAAACCTTGAAGAAATTTGCTTGAATTGCATAAGTGTCAAGCATGTTTCAATCTATTAATGGTGTGTGATTAATCTGTATAAGTCTTGATCAATGATGTGAGTTGGAATAAGGACTTATTTAGTAGAGCTCAAATTAAACATAGAAATAGACTGGTCAGTGTACTTATGAATTTTTTAAGTTTGCATGAAAATCATCTCATGGTCAAAGGATCACATAGCATAAGTATTTTGTACACCATGAACATCTCATAAAAGTATGGTGCCTTCATATTTTTTTGAATCAAGATGTAATATTTCAAAAAGTTGAACAAGTAATATGATAGCCATGTGAATATCTTTAGTGGTCACACAGATGTCAAAAATTAATCTTAGCCATTATACATTAGGGCTTAAATTTAATGGTTGTGTGGATGTCATTGACGGTCATACAAACATAAAATGATGGGTACACAAATTTCAAATTTAATTCATAATAGCTATTTATTAGGGTTTAAATTTGACTATCATGTGCCCATCAAATATGTTTATGTGAACATCAAATGATGAGCATGAAAATGTCAAATTTAACCCATAATAGATAGCCAATGGCATTTGATCTATAGAAAATGGGATTGATTATCCACATTTGATCATTCAAATCAAGATATATGGTGTGAGTGATAGTTAATTTGTCAAAGATTTGGGCTGAATAAGGATCTACCACATGGTGGAAGGGTGTTATCCTGGTAGAGGTTAACTATATAGATCATAATAAGCCCATATATTCTCCTAATGTCATTATCTCAAGGGGTATAATTAGAGATATAATGGCCTAAAATAAAAAATAATGCTAAATAGATGATCAAATCCCATAGAGCTACCATTTGACTTACTTGTATTCATCATTTATACAAGGATCTGACATTACCACATAATAAAGTGGGCATTTCAATGAAGTTCAAGGCAAACATGGTATCCAATGAAGTCATTTATGGATGAATAAAAAGTTCAACCACATATGGAGAAAAGTAATGATGAGGTTAGTTTGAGCAAAGATATTGGTGAGTAAATATGACATGGCAATGCCACATAGGCATATACATCATATTAAAGGACCCTATGCAAGGCAATTGGATAATCTTTCACCACTAGTATAAAGTTAAGTTGGTAAATTTGTAAATGAGGAATGCTAACATTGAGGGTGAAAATAATGCGTTCTTTACAATTAAAAATATATGAGGGAAGCCCTAAAAGGCTAGATGTGAAAAAGGAAAATTTTCAAAATTTGAAATGTGAAAATAAATTAGATCCAAAAGGTGAAAAGTTGAAAATGATCTAAATATTTTGCATTATTTCATTATTGTTCTTGTCCAAGTTCCTACACGAGAGAGAAATTGTAGGATTTAAAATCCAAAATGGACCACTCCAAAGAAGATCATTATAAGGGCCATGGATCTAGAATAATCCTAAGAAATAATTGTAAGAGCATGATGTTCTATGTTGTGCATAAAGTGAATGGAATTTGTCTAGGAGGTTCTAGTTGTGTAAGCAAGTGGTCTAAAGCATGTTTTAGTGGTTGCACAAAGTGATAAAGTTTGTTTGGCTCCCAATTTTTTTATACCTCTATCTCAATGTCAAGAGCATCTTTAGGTAGTTTCAAATTATAGTAAATGGTTTGTTTGGCCTCCATCATGAATTTCCACCTTCCAACTCATGTCCACTAGCATTTATAATTAAGAAATCAAATAATTTATTATAAAATATTCATCATCCCATATAAAGGTAGTCATAGCCATGATTTTCATATGAATGGATGAAGATTTTAGGTGTGGTTGGGAATATTTATAGCTAGAAACATCTTGATAGATTAGAAGAGCTACTTTACAATTTTAAAATTTGCAACCCACAGTCCAAGGATTGAAAATGTATATTCTCCTCAATTCAAGGTTGTTGGTCATCATTTTAGGTGCACATTTTCTCTAAGTCTATATTCCTCAATAATTTTTAGGATCAATTATTATGTGTAGATCTTGACTCCCTTACAAAGGTGGTTACATTTGTACAACTATTAGTGACCTTTGAGAGCATCTTTATGTCTCCCTTGTCAAAAGAGCATTCTCACAATACTTTTCCTCATGGAAATTTTTTGAAATATTTATGTTTGTAAGATTTATTTTCAAGTTAATGAAGATAATTTTGGTTCTTTGCTATTTTCTATTGGTGAAGTACAATAGTATATTTTTCAAATATTGTTGACTGGATATCTAGTTTTATGTTGATTACTGGTTATTGTTTTGAGCATGTATATAGGTTATAAAAACCTTTTTGAATTATTTTAGACCATGTGGAATAACTTGTTATGGTACCCTAAGTTTATGGATTTGATAGGAAAGAGTTTTTTGAAAGCTTAGTTTTAGTGTATGCTCTATTCTTTCAAGGATCATTTATTATTTCCCAATAACTTGAACTTGAGTTTTGTTACATCTGTGTTAAGGAATGATGTCATGAATCTTGTAAGATACCCTATTATTTTAAGGCTACCAACATGCCACCTTCTTTTTTATAATTATCTAGCTTGTCTTGCCCTATCGTAACCTATAAATAATACACCTTTTGTATATTATAAGTATTATTTGCCTTTCAAATGCATAATATCTTGCATATTTAAAATCTTTTTGTAGTTTTAATTTTAAATTATAGCATTACAATATTTTATTCAACCCTTGTTTTTGAAGATTCTATAGAATGAACATCATGTCACAATTTCATCTTTCTTTAGTAGCATGTATGTGACTTAGTTAATTTGTTCATTCCATGTGATAACCCTTATTGGGTGTAGTGAATGAGTTTGGTTGTGCCCTAGTCACATTTGTGTCTCTTTTTGCCAATAAACCCCATGGATGTTAAATTCTAAAATCTCTCCATGTGGGTAGTATGGAGTTGATCATACTATTTGAAGGTGCATCTCAATAATTTTCTACATTGGTTTAATCTTGATGCCAAACCCTTCCCTAGATACAATGACATACTAGAAAATTTTTCATCATTATTTTCCATTTTCTTCTAAGTATGCAAGGCTGAGTGTATGAGGTGCACAAATGGGAACCAAAACTTTTCTATCACCATTACCAGGGACAATTGTTATCACCTATGTTACCAAGTACTCCTATATATAGATGCAAGTATTTCATATTGAGAATTTATCTACTATTATTTGCTACAATTGGATTATCTTAGTTGTCAACATAACAACGCCCCACTAGGGACATGCCAAGATTTGAGATATTTGAAAAATTTGACTTCTAATACATTTATTGCAAAGGAATGTTAAGATTGGATGTTGGAAGGTTTTTTTTCCTTTTGAAAATTATTTTGAAAATTTTAGTGTCTTTGATTTTACTCTCATCATTAACTTCAACAAAGTATCTTGTGAGCATGCATCACAATCGGTTTATTCATTGCTATATTCTAGAATTGTGATTCTAATGATCACCTAGTTTCAAGAAATATTAGTGCCTATTCTGAATAATATTCTACTTAGTTTTAGTTTTGAGTATTTTATTGTTTGCAAAGCTAGAAGGATTGAGATCATCTTTCAAAGGTGACTCATCTAAGAAACTTGTCTCATCATTAAGTTTATATCAAAGATGAAGGAGAAAAGTTTGGAGGCCTATTAAAGGGAAAATTTTAACTAATAAGGGTTGTCAAGATTATGATAATCTTTAATTATTTATCAACTCTCCCATTATTGAGGACTATCATATCTCTCCTAGTAATTATGAAAGCCATGGTCCCATTTACTATCTATATCCTTCTCATCTAACTAAATCCCTTCCTAAGTTTGATCCACCAAGTCCACATCATTTACCCCTTCATATCCATTTTCCATTTGTTCTTGAACCTATCATTGAACCAATCATGAGGCATAAGAATCAAGATGATAATGAACATCTTTCATTTTGCATTCCTAGATTTAGGCTTATTAATTTTGATGAAATGGAAGGCTATCCTAATGAAGTCCCAAATGAAGTAAGGAAATGGATTCCAAAGTTTCAAGGGAACAATGTAGTGAGTTATGATTAACACTTCAGATATTTTCATAATATCATTGAATATTATGAGGTTGAGCATGAGGATGTGTGCATCAAGTTGTTTGTGTACATGCTAGAGGAATATGCTCATGAGTGGTTCAACTCTATTACCATAGATGAATTGATTAATGAGAAGAGATGAGGAATGTCTTTTGAATTTAGTATGGTGAAAGAATTTGAGAGACACAAGACTACATTCACAATGACTTGGGGCATGTATGTATATGGGAGGATGCCTTTTAGGTTGATGAATTATCATACAATGTTCTAGCAAGCTATAGATGACACTTTTTCATGGATAATTAATAAGGTTATTTTTATGTATTAGTAAAATATTATTGTGTACTCTAAGACTAGAGAATAACATTTGGATAATCTAAAAAAAGTGTTGATAAAATGTAGGGAGTTTAGCATTTCACTTAATCTTAAGAAATGCCACTTCAGAGTATAAAAGGCCAAGTTTTTAAGAAATATAGTGTCCAAGGATGGTGTCATGATTAACCCTAAAAGTGTCAAATAGATTGACAAAGTACCTATACTAAAGTCCAAGAAAGGAATTTAGTCTTTCTTTAGACAAATTAACTTTCTAAGGAGGTTTGTGTCAAATTTACATAGATCACTCTATCTATTACTTCCTTGTTAAAGAAGGACCAAATCATCAAGTGGGAGGAAAAATACAAATAAGCATCCAGTGACATTAAAATAGATTTATACCCTTGTTTTGGGCAAACCTGATTACACTAAGCCATTTTAGATATTCTCTTTTGCATCATATAATACTATTATTGTTGTCCTATTTTAAAGGAATGAATATGGTCACAAGTAGCCTATAGCTTTCTTAAGAAAAGCTATGCAAGGTCCTAAGTTGTTTTATACCATGATGGAAAAGCAATCTTTCACTCTCTTGAAATTTGTTAAGATGTTCAAGATTTATATTTTGAGTTTAAAGATTATTACTTATATCTCATATACCATGGTGAACAACATCTTGACTCATATTAAAGTATCCAACAATAGATGTAGGTAGGTCAACAATTTTTAAAAGTATGACATGGATATTTAGACCACCAAGTTAGTGTGAGGGATGGGTCTAGACAAGCTTATGGCTAAGACCAATTTATAATCTATCAAGGTAAACACTACTATTTTTAATGTTGATGATTCCTTGAGTCAATTTAATGCATATTTGTGGTATACAGACATTGTCTATTAATTAAAAAAATCTAAAATTTCCCCTTGACTTGGACAAAAATCAAAGAAGAAATCTCAAACTTGTTTCCCAAAAATACCTCTTGACTAAGAATGGACTAACATGGAAGAATCCAAATGGGGTTCTCCTAAGATGCATTCTAGAAGAACAAATTGCTGACCTGATTGAAGACTTCCATAGTGGAGTATGTGGTGGCCATTTTTCACCTAAGGTTACAACTCATAAAATTTTGAGAGCTGGTTATTGGTGGCCATCACTATTTAAGTATGTTGCTTAGACAGAAAAAAATGTGAGAAATATTAATGCTTTGCTGGAAGGATGAAAGATTTTAATTCTATTCCTTTGCAACCTATGATGATTAAAGGCCCATTTAGACAATGGGGAATGGATTTCATTAGAGAAATTTCTAATTCATCAATCACTAGACATAAATGGATACTAGTTATAACTGACTACTTCACAAAATGGTTTGAAGTGGTCAACACAAAGAAGGTAACACACCAGGTAGTTATGAATTTTTTTCTAAATTAGATTATTTATAGATTTGGTGTGCCTATCAAAGTTATTGTACATAATTCCATGATTTTAAAAGCTAATAATTTAGTGGCATTATGTAAAGTTTATGTGATTAAATTGACTTATACTTCTAATTACAACCCTTTGGGTAATGGGCAAGTAGAATCTAGTAATAAAAACTTGCTCAAAATCATTAGATGAACATTGGAAGAAAATACAAAGAAGTGGGGTGAACAGATGAAGTTTTAATTATGGGGTGATAGGATTACACCTATGAGAGATACAAGCAAAATCCCTTTTGAGCTTGTTTATGGAGCTCAAGTAGTTTTGATTGTGAATTTATAGTTTCCCACCTATCACTCATGTAACAACTAGAGGACAATAAATAGATCAACCACTATAAAATAAAGATGAACCAAATTACTAAGCTTGATGAAGTTGAAGACAAGCTCATGAAAGACACCTCAAGTTCAAGGAAAACATGAAGAAGATATTTGATAGGAAGGTCTTTCTAAGAACCTTCCAAGTAGGTGATCTATTTAGACTTTGGGATAATGGGTATGAGGATAAAGGTAAGCATGGAAAATTTGATTCCTTATAGATGGATCCCTATTCCATTGACTACCAAAGTGGAGAATACACCTTTTTCTTGAGAGATCTAGATGGTGAAATATTGGAGTTGCTAGTAGAAATTTAAAACACTTCCTTGATTGAGTCCATAACTTACAACTATGTACATAATTATATAGTATTTTTTTTATTTTATCTTTCTATTGCTTTCTCACCCCTTTTTTTTAGGCCTTGTTTGTATAGTTATTTTATTTTGTGTTTATTTTTAGATCCTCTTGATCTATTTTTGTTGAGCTACCTTATTTTATTAAGCCTTCATCAATGTTTTTGATAAATTACAAAGTCTTGACTCTGTGACCCATTAGATTGACACCTAGTCTTATGTTTTTGGGTTCTTTACACACCTACAAGGGGTATTCATCCTTGAGTGAGAGCTAGTGTTAGTGCCCAAAATTCCACTAAAGCAATTGAGCCCTTGTTATGTTTAAATGCCTAGTCCTTGGCCAAATTCCTACTTTCAACTATTCATGTCAAAGGTTAAGTTCATGTTAAATTGGCCAAGTCTTAATTTGGTATTTAATTAATGAAATAAAGCCTTAGGGTCTTTGGGTTTTTTGTCAAGACATTTTTCTTGATGGAAATAAGTCTTTGGGATTTTTTTTCATGCTAAAATTCCAAAGACTTATTTTCACTAGGAAAATTATCCATGATAGAAAACCCAATAAAATTATATTGTTCCAAGAAAAATGTAAAAACATATTTATTTTGGAATTTTTCTCCACATAAAAATCCTTAAAAAATTGTAAAGTTTTAGAAAAAGCACAAAATCATATCTATTTTGAAAAACATTTTGTACAAAAATCCTGAAGAAATTATGTCAAACATTATATCCATGGTAAAAAGTTCAAAGGTCTATTTCCTTAGGGCACCTAGAACACACAAAAAGTCTAAGAGAAATTATTCAAGACAAAATGTCCAAAACACTTCTCTTGACAAAGAAAAGTATGAAAGAAATAAGTTCTTTAGACAAATTACTGCATGAAAGTTATATAAAGCAATTATCCCAACTGAATTCTTATGGATAAAAAGCTTGAAGACAAGAATGTTGAAAATACAATGATAAAGACAAAAGGCCAAAAATAATTGTCCAAAAAGCCATGTTGTTATGGAATAAAATTCCTAAAAGACAAAAGTCTCAAAGAAATTCACCTGAATTACATAAGTTTTGAGCATGTTTTTGTCAACTGATGGTGTACACTTGATCCGTATAGGTCTCAATCAAAGGTGTGAGATAGAATGAGGAAATATTAAATAGAGCTCAAAGAAAATGTAAAAAAGGATTGGTTAGTATAATTATGTATTTTTTAAGTTTGCATGTAAAGTCTTTCATGGTCAAAGGATCACATAGAATAAGTATTTTGGATGGCATGAACATCTCCTATAAGTTTGGTACCTTCATTTGTTTTCCAACTCAAGATGCAAGCTTTTAAAAAATTGAAGAAGCAATTTGATGGCTGAATGGATGTCTTTGATGGTCACATAAATGTTAAAAATTAAGCTCAACCATTATACATTAGGGCTTAAATTTGAAGTCACATGGATGTCATTAATAGTCATGTGAATGTCAAATGATTGGTATGTGGATGACAAATTTAAGCCTCAATAACTATATATTGGGGATTAAATTTTGTGTTCATGTACCCATTAAAGATGTTCACATAAACATCAACTAATGGGCACATAGATGTCAAATTTAATCCATAATAGATATCTAGTGGTGTTTGATCTATGGAAAATGGGATCTATAGTTTACATTTGATCATGAAAATCAAGATTGACAGCATGAATAGAGATGACATGTAAAATATTTGGGCTGAATAAGGAGTTGTCATGTGGTAAAAGGGCACTATCCTAATATAGGTCAACTGTATAGAGTGTAGTAAGCCCACAAATTCTCTAGGTATCATGATAGTGGGGGTCTCAATAGAGATATAATGGTTTGCAATAAAAAATAATTCTAAATGGATACTAAAAGCCCATAGAGATGCCATGTGGCATGCTCACATTCATCATGCATACAAAGATATGGAAATTCCACATAAGAAGGTGGGCATTTCAATGAAGTTCAAGGCAAATGTGGCAGCTAGTGAAGTGCTCTATGGATGAAAAAAAACACAACCAAATATGAAGAAAAGTAATGTTGAGGTCATTTTAAACAAATATATTAGTAAGAATACATGGCATGGTGATGCCACATAGGCATATACATCATATTCAAGGACCCTACATAAGGCAATTGGTTGACCTTTCATCACTGGTATCAAGTTGACTTGATAAATTCACAAATGAGGCATGGTAACCTTGAGAGTGAAAATAATGCATTTTTTCATTAAAAATATATGATGGAATCCCTAAAATCCCAAATGTAAAAAAGGTAAATTTTCAAAATGCAAAATGTGAAAAACAAGTTTGAGTCAAAAGGTGAAAAGTTGAAAATGACTTAAATATTTTTCATTGTTTCATTGTTGTGATTTTCTAAGTTCCTCCATGAGAGAGAAATTATGAGATTACAAATCCAAATTGAACCATTTCAAAGATTATAATTCTAAGGGACATGGATCCATAATATTCCAAATAATTCGTTGCAATATTAGGATGTTCCATGACATGCATAAAGGGAAGGGCAGTTGTCGAAGAGGCTCTAGTTGTGTAAACAAGTGGTCTAAAGCATCTCTCGGTAGTTGCGTAAAGTGATAAAGTTATTTTGGATCTTAAAAATATTTTCTCCCTCCATCTCATGGTCAATAACATCTTTATGTAGTTTCATATGATGACAAATGGTCTATTCAACTTCCATCATGAATTTCCACCTTCCATCTCATGTTCATCGACATTTCCAATTAAGAAATCAAATAGCTTGTATAATATTCATCATCCCATGTAGAGGTAGTTAGATACATGATTTTATTTAAAATAGATGAATATTTTAGGTGCGACTGGGAATATTTTCTTGCTAGAAGCATCTTGGTGGATTTGAAGGGCTGCTTTACAATTTTGAAATTTACAACCCATAATCCAAGGATTGAAAATGTATAAATAGGGGGTTTATCCTCTATTCAAGTGTATTTCTTATTATTTTAGGTGTTCATTTTATTTAAGTCTAGGTTATACAAGAATTTATGGGATCAATGTCTATGTGTAGTTATTATCTTCCTTGCTAAGGTGGTTGCAGTTGTACAACATTTAGTGAGATTAAAGAGCATTTTTATGTCTCCCTTGTCAAAAGATAAATCTCATGATGCTTGTCCCTATGGTAGAATTTTGAAATATTAATATTTGTTTTCATGTTAATGAAGATGTTTTTGGTTCTTTACTATTTTCTATTGATGAAGTGTAATAATCTATTTTACAAATATTATTGACTAGATATCTAGTTTTATGTTCATTACTAGTTATCATTTTGAGCATGGATCTAGGTTATAAAACCCTTTCTACATTATTTTAGAACATGTTGTGGAATAACTTATTAGGGCACCCTAGGTTTATGGATTTGATAGGAAAGAGTTTTTTGAAAGTTTAGTTTTAGTATATGCTATATTATTTTACGGATCATTTGGTATTTCCCACTAGCTTGCATTTGAGTTTTTCTACATCTATGCTAAGGAATGATGTCATGAATCTCGAAATATACCCTACTATTTGAAGGCCACTAGAATGTCACCTTCTTTTTTATAATTATCCAACTTGTCCTACCCTATCCTACCCTATAAATAATACACCCTTTACATACTATAAGTAGTATTTGCCTTAAAAATGCATAAGATATTACATATTTGAAATGTGTTTGTAGTTTGCATTATAAAATCTACCATTATAGTCTTTTATTCAACCCCTATTGTTGAAGCTATTATAGAATAAAAATTGCAGTCATAATTTCATCTCTCTTTAGTATATTATATGTGAACTAGTGCATTTGTTCATTCTATGTGACAACCCTTCCTGGGTGAAGTGAACAAGTTTGGTTGTGCCCTGGTCACATTTATGTCTATTTGTGGCAATAATCCCTATGGAGGTTGAATTGTATAATCTCTCCATGTGAGTATAATGGAGCTGACCATACCCTTTTTTAGGTGCCTCTTAGTCATTTTCTACATTTGGTTTAATATTGATTCCAAACCCTTCCTCGAATACAATGACATACTAGTGGGTTTTTCATCATTATTGTTTATTTTCTTCTATGTATGCAAGGTTGAGTGTACAAGGTGTAAAAATAGGAACAAACACTTTTATAGCATCATTTTCGAGTATGATTCTTATCACCCATGTTATTGAGGACTCTTTCAAAGAGATATAATTATTTCATATTGATAAGTTATCTTCTATTATTTCCTACAGTCGTCAACATCATAGCACCCCACTAGGGACAGCTAGGATTTGAGATATTTAATGAATTTGACTTCTACTAAATTTATTGAAAATGACTATTAATATTACATGTTGGAAGGTTTTTTTTCCCTTTTGAACATTATTCTAAAAATTCTAGTGTCTTCATTTTTACTGTCATCATTAACTTCAAAAAATTATGTTGTCATCATGTATCATGATTAGTTTTTTAATTTTTATATTCTATAATTGTTATTTTAGTGATGAATCTAATTTTTATCATGTGGATCCAAGAAAGATTAGTGCCTATTCTGAATAATATTTTGCTTAGTTTTATATATGAGTATTTTCTTGTTTGCAAAGTTGGAAGGATTGAGATCATCTTTCAAAGGTGACTCATCTAAGAAACTTATCTCACCATTAAGTTTATATCAAAGATGAAGGAGATAAGTTTGGAGGCATGTTGAAGGGTAAAGTTTAACTACTAAGGGATGTCAATATTCTGATAATCTTGAACTATTTATCAACCCTCCCATTTTTGAGGACTATCATATCTCTCCTAGCAATTTTGAAACCTATAGTCATGTTTACTATCCAAATCCTTCTCAACTAGCTAAATCCCCTCCTATATTTGATCCACCATTTACACCTCATTCACCCCTTCATATCTCTTTGACATTGTTTATTTAACCTCCCATCAAAAAGATTGTGAGGCATAGGGATCAAAATGAGAATGAATATCGTACATTCCACCTTCCTAAATTTAGGCTTATCAATTTTGATGAAATGCCAAGCTATCCTAATGAAGTCCCAAATGAAGTAAGGAAATGCCTTCCAAGTTTCAAGGGAATAATATAGTGAGTGGTGATCGTCACTTGAGGTCTTTTTAAAATATCATTGAGTATTATGATTTTGAACATGGGGATGTGTGAATCAAGATGTTTTTACACACACTAGAGAAAGATGCTTGTGAGTGGTTCAAATCACTTCCCCCTAGATGAATCGATTAATGGGAAGAGATGAGGAATGTCTTTAGAAATTAGTATGGTGAAAGAATTTGGGATACCCAAGACTACATTGATAATGCCTTTGGGCATGTATATATATATGAGGATGCCTTTTAGGTTGATGAATGTTGGTGCAACATTCTAGTGAGCTATGGATGTCACTTCTATAGGGATAATTAACTAATTCATTTTTGTGTATTAAGATGGAATTAATGTGTACTCTAAGACTAGAGAATAACATTTGGAGCATATGGGGAAAGTGTTGATCATATACAGGGAGTTTATAATTTGACTTAATCCTAATAAATGTCACTTTAGAGTATAAAAGGCCAAGTTTTTGGGACATATAGTGTTCAAGGATGGTGTCATGATTGACCCTAAAAGGGTCAAAGCCATTGACAAAGTGGCTATCCTATAGTTTAAGAAAAGAATATAGTATTTGTTTGGAAAAATTAACTTTATAAGGAGGTTTGTGTGTAATTTTATAGAGACCACTTTGCCTATTGCTTCCATGTTGAATAAGGAACAAATCATAAAGTGGGAGGAAAAGGATGTGCAAGTGTTCAGTGACATTAAAGCATCTTTAAAGTCTACCCCTATTTTGGCCAACCTTGATTACACTAATCCATTTTAGATATTCTCTTTTGCATCATCTAATACTATTCTTATTGTCCTATTGAAAAATAATGAAGATGGTCATGAGTATCCTATAGATTTATTTAGAAAAGTTATGCAAGGTCCTAAGCTAAATTATACCATTATGGAAAAACAAGCTTTTTCTCTCTTGAAAGTTATTATGATGTTTAAGACTTATATTTTTAAGTTCAAATATTGTTTCTTAAGTCCCACATACTATGGTGAAGGACATCTTAACTCAGACTAAAGTATCCATTAAGAGATTTAGGTGGGTCAACAAGTTGCAAGAGTATGACATGGATATTCAAACCACCAAGTTAGTGCAAGGGATGGGTATAGTTAAGCTTATCGTTGAGGCTAATTTGAAAGTTATTGAGCTAAACACTATTATTTTTAATTTTAATGATTCCTTGGGTAAATTTAATGCATATATGTGGTATAGAGACATTGTCTATTACTTTAAAAATACAAATTATCCCCTGACTTAGACAAAAATCAAAGAACTCTCAAACTTGTTTCCCAAAAATACCTCTTGACTGAGAATGGACTAGCATGTAAGAATCCTGATGGATTTCTCCTAAGATGCATGCTAGAAGAAAAAATTGCTGACCTAATTAAAGACTTCCATAGTGAAGTATGTGGTGATAATTTTGCACCTAAGGTTATAACTCATAAAATTCTAAGAGCTGGTTATTAGTGGCCATCATTATTTAAAGATATTGCTTAGATAGTCAAAAAGTGTGAGAAATGTAAGCACTTTGCTAGAATGATGAAAGCTTCTGATTCTCTTCCTTTGCATCCTATGATCATTAAAGGCCCATCCAGATAATGGGGAATGGATTTAATTAGATAAAAAAATTATTCATCAAGCACTAAACATAAATGAATATTAGTTGAAATTGTTTACTTCACAAAATGGGTTGAGGTAGTCCCTACAAAGAAGGTGATGCACTAGGTAGTTATGGATTTTTTGCTAAATTAGACTATTTGTAGATTTAGTGTGCCTATCAAGGTTATTGAAAATAATGTCATGAGTTTAAATCCAAGCCTTTAGTGGCATTAGGAAAAGAGAATAGGATTTAATTGACCTATGATTCCAATTAAAACCCTCAAGGGAATAGGTAAGTAGAATCCAGTAATAAGAACTTGTTCAAAATCATTAGATTAATATTGGAAGCAAGTAAGAAGAAGTGGGGTGAACAACTGATGTTTACCTTATGGTATAATAGGATTATACCTAAGAGAGCTACAAGTAAAAGTATTTTTGAGCTTATTTATGGAGCTCAAGTAGATCTACCTATGAATTTACATTTTCCCACCTATCAGGTCATGCAGCAACTAGATGATGATGAGTATATCAACCACTATGATATCATAATGAACTAGATTATTGAGCTTGATGAAGTTTGAGGACAAGATCATGAAAGACACTTCAATTTCAAGGAAAAGATGAAGAATATATTTGATAGGAAGGTCACTCCAAGAACCTTCCAAGTAGGTGATTTGGTTCTAATTTGGGATAGTAGGCATGAGGAGAAAGGTAAGCATGAAAAATTTGATGCCTTGTGGATGGGTCCCCATTCCATTGACTACTAAATTAGACAACACACCCTTTTATTGAGAGATTTGAATGGTGAAATACTAGAGTTACTAGTTAATACCAAACATTTAAAACATTTCCTTGATTGAGTCTATAACCTATAACTATGTATATAATTATATAGTGTTTTATTTATTTTTCTTTCTATTACATTGTCACCTGTTTGCTTTGGGCCTTGTTTTTATATTTACCTTTATTAGGTGTTCATTTTTAGATCCTCTTGATTTATTTTTATTGAGTTGCCTTAATTTTTTGAGCTTTCACGAGTGTTGATGATAAATTTCTAAGTCTTGACTCCATGACCCATTGGATTGGCACTTGGTATTACATTTTAAGGTTTTTTGCACACCCATAGGGGGTATGGATTCCTAGTCAAGATCCATTGTCAGTGCCCAAAATTACACTAAATAAATTGAACCCTTTTTAAGTTTAAATTCCTAGTTCCTTAGACAAATTCTTACTTTCAACTGATCATGTCAAAGGTCAAGTTCATGTTAAAAATGGCTAAGTCTTAATTTGGTCTTTACTTAGTGTGTGTAAATCCTTAAGGTATTTGGGTCTTTTTATGACATTTTACATGATGGAAATAAGAATTTTTTATTTTTATTCACATAAAAAGTCTGAAGACTTATTTTTGTTGAGCAAATTATCTATAATAAAAATCTTGATAAAATTGCATTGTTCTAGAAAAAATGTAAAGACCTATTTGTTTCAAACATTTTAGTTACACAAAAATATTGAATGGTTAATTCTTTTAGACATTTTACCCATGCAAAAATCTTGAAATAATTACAAATTTTTAGAAAAATTAAAAAATTCTATTTGTTTAGGAAAAATGTTTATACAAAAATCTTGAAAGAATTTAGTCAGACATTTTATCCATGAAAAAAAGTCTGAAGGTCTATTTCCTTCACGCACTTTAACCACGTAAAACATCTAAGAAAATTACATTTCTTTAGGAAAGCTATAAGGATTAACTACTTTGGAGAAATTATTTTGGATAAAATTTCTAAAATAATTCTTCCAATAAAGAAAAGTCTAAAAGAGATAAATGCCTTAGGGAAATTACTATAGGAAAGTTATCTAAAGTAATTATCCTAACTAAATTCTTGTGAAAAGAATCTAAAACATAAGAATGCTAAAAATATGATGATAAATGTAAAAGGCCATAAACAATTATCCAAAAATCCAAGTTGTTGCAGAATAAATGTCTTGAAAGATAAAATCCTCAAAGGAATTTGACTGAATTACATAAGTGTCAAGCATGTTTCAATTGATAGATGATGCATGCTTGATCCATAAAATTCATTATCAATAGTGTGTGTTAAAATGAGGAATTCTTTATCAAAGCTCAAAGCAAACACAAAAATGGACTGGTCAGTGTACTTATGCATTGTTTAAGTTTGCATGAAAAGTGTCTCATGATTAAAGGATCACATAGCATAAGTATTTTGGATGCCTTGAACATATCTTACAAGTTTGGTGTCTTCATGTTTTTTTTGACTCAAGATACAATCTTTGAAAAGTTAAACATGCAGTGTGATGGCCATGCAAACATATTTGATGATCACACAAACATCAAAAATTAAGATCAACCAGTATACATTAGGGCTTAAATTTGATGATTATGAAAATGTCATTGATGATCACATGGATGTCATTGATGATCATGTGAACATCAAATGATGGGCATGTGAACCTCAAATTTAATATGTAATAACTATCTATTGGGGTTTAAATTTTATAATCACATGCCCATGAGAGATGTTTAAGCAGATGTCAAATAAAGGGTGTGTAGATGTTAATTTTAATCCATAGTAGATATCAAGTGGTGTTTGATCCATATAAAATGGGATAAACAACATGAGTAAGAGCTAACTTTTCAAATATTTGGGAAAAATAAGGAGCTTCCACATGGTATAAGGTTGATAACCTAGTAGAGGTTGATTGTATAGAGCATAGTAAGCCCATGAATTCTCTAGGTGTCATGACATTGGGGGTCTTAATGGAGATCTAATAGCTTGAAATAAAAAATAATTCTAAATGGATGTTGAAATCCCATGAGCTTCTATGTAACACCCTTGTATTCATCATACATACAAGGATCTACATTTCCACATAAGAAGGTGGGCATTTCATCAAAGTTTAAGGCAAATATGGTAGCCAATGAATTAATCTATAGATGAACAAAAATTTCAACCACATATGGAGACAAGTAATGTTGAGGTTAGTTTGATTAAAGATATTGGTGAGTAGACATGGCATGGTAATTCCATATAGGTATATACATCACATTCAATGACCCTATACAAGGTAATTGGTTGAGCTTTTACCACTGATAGTAAGTTGACTTGTTAAATTTGCAAAAGAGGCATGGTAACCCTAAGGGTGAAAATAATGCATTTTTTTCATTAAAAAATATATTAGGGAAGCCCTAAAAGGCCAGATGTGAAAAAGGTGAATTTTCAAAATGTAAAATGTGAATATTAAGTTGGAGATAAAAGGTGAAATGTTGAAAATGACCTAAGTATTTTGAATTATTTCATTATTGTGCTTGTCCAAGTTCTTCCATGGGAGAGAGATTATAGGCTTGAAAATCTAAAGTGGAGCACTCCAAAGAAGATCATTCAAAAGGATATGGATCAAGAATATTCCTAAGAAATCATTACAAGAGTAGGATGTTGTATGGTGTGCATAAAGGGAAGGGTAGCTATCCAAGAGGTTCTAGGTATACAAGCAAGTGGTCTAAAACATCTCCAAGTGGCTGTGTAAAGTGATAAAGTTTGTTTAGTTCCTTAAATGATTTTTCTCCCTCTAGATCATAGTCAAGATAATCTTTAGGTAGTTTCATATGATGGTAAATGGTCTATTCAACCTCTATCATAAATTTACACCTTCTAAATCATGTTCACTACAATTTCTAGTTAAGAAATCAATTAGTTTGTTGTATAATATTAATCATCCCCATATAGGAAGTTAGAGCCATGATTTTCTTACAAACTAATGAAGATTTTAAGTGTGGATAGGAATATTTTCTAGCTAAAAGCATCTTTCTAGGTTTGAAGGGATACTTTGCAATTTTAAAATTTGTAACTCACAATCCAAGGATTGAAAATGTATAAATAAGGGGCTTCTCCTCTATTCATGATTATTGGTCATTACTTTAGGTGTTCATTTTCTCTAATTGTAAGATCCACAATAATTTATAGGATCAATTATTGTGTAGATCTTGTCTCCCTTGCTAAGGTGGTTATAGCTATACAACCATTAGTGAGCTTTGAGAGCATCTTTATGTCTCCCTTGTCAAAAGAGCAATCTCACCATACTTTTCCCCATGGAAACATTTTGAAATATTGACATTTTTAATATTTATTTTCAACTTAATGAATATACTTTTGGTTATTGGCTATTTACCATTGATGAAGTGCCAAAATATATTTTGAAAATATTGTTGACTGGATATATAATTTTATGTTCATTACTAGTTATCAATTTGAGCATGGATCTGGGTTATAAAACTTTTTCTACATTATTTTAGAACATATTGTGGAATAACTTGTTAGGGAACCATAGGTTTATGGATTTGATAGAAAAGAGTTTTTTGAAAGTTTAGTTTTAGTATAAGCTCTATTCTTTCAAGGATCGTTTGGTATTTCCCACTAGCTTGCATTTGATTTTTTCTACATCTATGCTAAGGAATGATGTCATGAATCTTTCAAGATACCCTACTATTTAAAGGCCACCAACATGCCACCTTAATTTTTATAATTATCCAACTTTTCCTACCCTATCCTACCCTATAAATAATAAACCCTATACACACTATAAGTAATATTTACCTTGAAAATGCATAATGATGAGACCATTAGATGGCTCATTTCATTCATATAATAATACCATTTTCCTTACATAAGAATTAGATCTAAATGTAATTTTTGAACTTATGATTGATTTAGAATGGAGTATATAACTAATCCTTGGCCATTCCTTTAAAAATATATGTCTTATTGATTGTTGATTGTTGTTAATAAACATGTGGGAAAAGATTGTTAATGTATGTATATGCAGCTATACTAAGCCATGATAGATAGCGCATGAAGCATCAACCAAATATCAGTCTCAAGAAGAGCTACAGACATATCTACAGATTTGGAAAGCTTTCATTTCTATAGACTATGTCTATTTATATGGATTCTATTTTGAGGCTCTTCATATTTATAGTATTCATCCAAATATGGAATTGTATAATAAATAATTCTCTTATATTGTAAATGGATAATAATTATCTCTCTCCATATTTTATGGAATATTGAGATATTTAGGTGCTTGTGTTTATCTCCATATTAGGTGGAGAGAATATAGAATTGTTATTTCTAAAATAAAGAGTTGGTTGGAAGCATGAATTATAAATGCAACCTTCCACTCCATTGTAATAATCTAATGTTGAATTTTGATATTTTGATAATAATGCATTCGGAGCTTTGTGACATCAATACATTGTTCTGGTTGAAATCCATCTAAGGAATAAGATGGCCTTGGCCACTTATTCGAAGGAAGATGGATCATTTTATTTCTATGTATTTTAATTGTTTTCATTTATTTCATTACATAAATTTACTTTTTAGTATGTGTGTCTTAATTTTCAGCAAGTAGAAGGAACCATTCTCAATATGTCTTCTCTCCTATTGTAGATAACCTTTGGATGCCACCTCGGGTTTGAAAAATTAAATGATGGATGAATCACTCATAATTATTATTAAAAATTTACTCCCTTGCAAAAGTGTGATATTTTAATTCTTGCAAGTGTGCTCTTTCATTTCCTGCAAGTGTGCAATTTCCCTTTCCTACCAGTGTGTTATTTTCCTTTTTGAAAGTGTGCCATTTTTCCTTCTTGAAAGTGTGATTTAATTTCAGAAAGTGTGTCTTTGAAAGTGAGAAGTGGAGAGTGACATTCCAATGATGAATTAATGACTCGTCACATAAGATCTTGCATATTTGAAATGTGTTTGGAGTTTCCATTTTAAATTCTAGTATTGCAGTCTTTTATTCAACCCCTATTGTTGAAGATTATATAGAATCAATATTTTAGTCTCTTTCATATATATCCTTAGTAGATTTTATATGATTTAGAGAATTTGTGCATTTCGTGTGACAACCCTTCATGGGTGAAGTGTGAAAAACTATCTATGCCTAGTCATATTTTTTTCTTATGCCAAGAATCACCATAGAGGTTGAATTGTAGAGTCTCTCCATGTGAGTAAGCTACCCCATAGGTACTCTTACTTTAGTTTAGGCAAAGCCAAAAGTAGCACAAAGTTGACCATACTATTTATAGGTACCTCTCAATCATTTTCTACATTTGGTCTAATCTTGATGCCAAACCATTCCCCAAATACAATGACATACTAGTGGGGTTTTCATCATTTTTTGCTATTTTTTTCCAAGTGTGAAATTCCAAGTGTATGATGTGTACAATTAGGAACCAACATAAATCATTGACTCAAAATATAAACTAGCATGATGTAAAGAGTTTTAAATGGTAAGGGTAACAATTTTGACTTGTAAGGGAAAAATTATCAACAAGAACTTCTAAGGCTTATGAAGGAGGTTAAATTGGAATAGAGGGAATTTAAGATTAAGTTAGGGTGTGGGTCACCTTATATTTTTTCATTGGCCTCTTTCTTAGGTTAGCTCAAGATGATATAGTAGATGGTGTGATTGGGATGGTAGGAGAGTTATGGGATAATGGTGGAGGACTCTGAGTTATTTAAGGGAAAATTAAGATAACTAAATTAGGAACCAGTAGGGTCCATACTAGAAGTGGTATTCTCTCATAATATGTGGTTGTTCTTGGTAATAAAGGTACACCCAAGGGAGGCACCAAGAGGTCTTGAGGTTGTGAGATGGAGGGAGTATAATGGAATGAAAAGGTAAGGAAGCTCAAAATGACCAAGGCCAAAGGTACATAGGTGAAATATGAATGGGGAGAAATGGGAAAAAAAGGATGCACTACTTAGGGAACTTGTGAAGGTAGAAAAAAATTGGTGGGTGCCAAAACTAAGAGTTGGAAAGCAACAAGAGTGAGGGGTGGAAAAGAAATGGGTGGAAATAGAGGTCTGAGAGTGGTAACCTAGATGAGTTCTTATTGGGATCCTCACTTTGGGTTCATTATTGGGATAATAGCTACATCAAACCTCAAGATATGTGTGGCTTGAGGCTAGGATGTTAGTGGTTGAGTGGGTTATGCCTAGGCTTCATAGAATAATATAGTTTAGAGTTGGTTATATCACAACCTAGTGATTAGATCTATCAAAGGAGGTGATAGAAGAGGTAAGGTGTGAGGAGAAACTAGGGGAGGAAGAGGGGAATATAAGGCATGAGGAGTAGGAGTAGGTGGTGGAGGAGATGGACTTGGATTTCAAGGAGGAGTAGGTGGTGGATGCCTTCTAAGATCCTCTTGGAGATGACCAAACATATTAGAGTTGGGTTATCCATAGATTGCATATGAACAAGAGTAGATGCAGGCATGAAGGGTCCTACTTGAGACTTATTTACTTTTTTATTCTTGGCTGCTATTTAGGATAGTACCTCTTGTTATTGGTAATTTTCAAATAGATCTCATCATCATCTTTAGCCTAATGGTCTTAGTTGATGTTGAGGTAGGTTGAATGCTATCATTTTGCTAAATTTTATCTATTTCAAGTCTAAAGGAAAAAAAGAATGATGGGGATAAGTGCTTAGAATGAACCTAGATTGGTTTGTGTGTTGTATCTAGATGTTGTGAGCACTCCTCTTTGGCTGGGGAGGACTACCTGCAAGTAAGAAAGCACTACCACGAGATGTTTTTTAGTAATTAAATGAGTGGGCTGCCATGCTTCACACTTAATCTAAGAAGTGTGAAACTTCCTTAGAGATGATAGTCCACTTTTCAAAGATAAAAGAGTAATAAATAATTAAAAAAGAGGTAAAGAGAGAGTGAAATAGAGATAATATTACTGTTATTCACAACCTGAGTGTAATAGAGAATGACAGGGTATAGGTGGTGTATTTTGTTTGTATTTTTATAATTTTTTTGGGTAGGTTTTGGAGAGGTTAGGAAATCCATAGTCATCGATGGTAATGGGAAGTGACTGATATTGGTTATACTATCAAGGTCAATGGTGAAGGTGACTAATGTTGGTTAGGCTTCCAAAGTTGGTAGGGGTAATAATTGCCTAGAGGCTTATAAAAGGCTTTTCTAGGTCTAGGAAATGGTTTTGATTAGGTTTGGGAGGTTGGGGAGAGTTATGAGAGAGAGAGAGAGAGTATGGTTTGGGTAGATTTGGTCTGAGGTTTGGTGTGTCTGGTCAAGGGGAAAAAAGTAAGGAATCTTTGTAACTCCCTCATAGGGGTTTAATAAGGAGTGTGTAAAGCAATGCACTATAGATATAAAGTGATAGCAGAATAAATGTTTAAAAGACTTATAGAATAAGTGATGTACTTAGCTATAGTGGTCACTAAATTATAAGTTCCAGATTGATGGTCCTTATTAAGTAGGCCAAACTAATAGCCTAAATAGAGAGAACAAGTGGATGTTGTTACTCCTCAAGAGCTTAGTTCCTGATCATGATTGAATTACATAAGATGACAGTAAGCTAGGATGTCAAAATTTAAATTCTAAGATATTGAATACAAGTAAGAATGAATTTTCTTGATTTCTATTGACCTAAACTTTAGGTTGGAGTTTGGCTTATATTATTGATGTCAGTGATCCCACTAATGTTGGTCATGGGTTAACTGACATCGATGTCCCTAGAATAGGTATACCTTACTATTTTTGGCCTATTTTATATTTATCTTCATGCCAAGTGTGGCACCAATTACAAAATGGTAAAAATAAGAGGTTAATAAGGAGGTAGTTGATTATGAATTTAGTTTGAAAGTGAGAATAAGTCTTGGGTAGTTATGATGAGGGGATCAAGTCTTGAGGTGACTCATTAGGTGAGAATTATTAATAAGGTGATGTGGCCAAGTAAGGTGGAAAAAGGGGTTTTTTAGTTAAATTAATTAATTATTTTAAATTAATTAAATGTGTGAGGGGTAAAAGCATGGGTTAGGTAAGCTAATTGTTATTATAGAAAAATAGACTAAAAGGGGTTTTGACACATGGAGTTATGCACGTGTGTGTGATGTAATTTTGGTGTCTACATTCTCCATTTTTTATATTTTAATTTGTATTTAAAATTTTTCAAGACAAAAATAGGAGTTAGATACTCCAAGTATTGGATGAGGTATCCCCCCTTAAAATAAGAATCGACAGAGGAGAAACTAGAATCGAGTATCAATTTTGATAAAAAGGTAGTTGGGTGAGTTATGGAGAATTGAGTATTGCTTCATATGTATATACTGTGATGATATATAGTAAAAAAATTATATAACAAGCAAGGTTGAGGAGGCCTTAGATAGAAATAACCAAAGCATATCTTGTAAGTGATAGCTAATAGGTCAAAACAATCAAAGTCATAGCTCCAATGGTCAATGTGTCCTAGGTATCTAGGGTAGGAAGTTCCCCTGGGAAA
The DNA here is from genome assembly GCA_037957365.1 of Torreya grandis. Lineage (NCBI taxonomy): Eukaryota > Viridiplantae > Streptophyta > Pinopsida > Cupressales > Taxaceae > Torreya > Torreya grandis. Next base: position 1,221,377 of record JARHVA010001322.1, on the reverse strand, counting down.
CACAAAAGGATTGAAGGTGACAAGATAGGCTTGGTTTCCATCCAAAACACCTAATATACATGCATGTGCACAATAGCCAACTTAATGGAATAGCATAAGAGGTCAAGACAAGCAATGCAAGGTTGGTGTAAAAGGGTCAATGAGTGAGGAGATATTCATGATCTCCAAAAAAAGTCATCATGGGTGAAGATTTAAGTGATCTCCAATGGAATTTATCATGGCTTAGGGAGATAAATGTGATCTCTAATTGCCCTAATGTATGGGTAAAGTCTAAAAAGTTAGAGTTGCTTTTTTGGGGAAAATAATGGAGGCAATGGTGTCAACATTAGTAACATTGTCAATATCAATAATAAATACTACTAACATCAGTACATTAGGGAAACATTGCTATGTCAATAGGCATAATCACTGACATCAATAGATTAGATTAATAATGCTGATGTTGGTAGCCAACCAAACCTGACAAAAGGGGGTTTGGTGGCCAACCAAACTCATTTTCAACTTTGTGATTGGAGAGAAAAAATAGAGCTTATAGAGCAATTGAGATGGTAGATCAAGGAGGGGACCGAGTGGGAGGTGCACCACCACAAGATCCAGTTGTGCTCATTAGGAGGAGATAGAGAGATGAGGTAAGAGTATCTACTAGTTATTATGAAAATTGATTTGGGTATTTATAGTTTTTAGGATAATTTAGAGGTGGGGTATAAAAAATGTTAATAGAGGGGTAGAAAATAGGGTAGGGTAGTTTTAGGATAAGTTGAGGGTTTTTTTAATAGGTAATTAGGTTAAATTAGTAATCTTCGGTTTGGGTCATTCAACCCTAGGGATGAACCAATCATTGACATTGGTGAGGTCCTCTAATGTTGATCAATATGGAACTAAGGTTAACAAGTGTGTACTGAAGATAGTTGACACTTAGGCCTAAAAAACACCAACATTAGCATTAATTCTAATATTGGTGACTATAAATAACTAGAAAAATAAGAGAAAGGGTCAATTTAGATCCCTAGTGGAAGTAGTCAACTAGCCTAATGGTTGAGCTAGCCTTAGAAGACCTCGTGTCGACTGAGTGTTGCCTACATAGCCCAGTTTAGGGCCTCAAGCTAATGTAGTTCTCCTAAATCCTAGAAAAAATATCTAAGGTATGGTGAAAAGGTGTGTTAGGGGAAATGGGTAAAAAGGTAGTTTAACATAAGTCAAAATGTCTAGGGCTTAAAAGATAGGGCATAATGTCAAGAGTCAGAGATATAGGCCATGAGGCCTAGAGTCATGATAGGTGGGTAGGCCTAGGGTGGAGAGAGAAAAGAGCTTATAAATCTTAGGGTATAGAGAGATAGAGGTAGTGAAGCCTAGGGTAGAGAGAAAAGAGTAGGGTAGTTAGTTATATGGGTATATGGTCAAGCTAACCTTCGAAGACCCCATGTTGATTGAGTATTGCCTACATATCCTATTTTAGGGCCTTAGACTAATGTAGTTCTCCTAAAGAGAAGGGAAAAAGGTGGTAATAGAGTGTATTAAAAGGTATGTGACTTGAGTTGTGTGTGTATGGATGTAGGTGAAGATGGAGCTGACATTATGAGGTCATCTACTGATGTTTTTTACATGTATGAAGAAAGATGTCACTCTAGATGAGTGGGATCACATGGTAGTAGTGGGGTTAGGAGGAGTGCAATGATATTTTTGAGTCACCTAAGATGTATCCCTTATGATAGCATTGATTAAGAGGTGGGATCACACTACCAACACCTTCCATCTACCAACCAAAAAGTTGACAGTGACTCAAGAGGATGTTTATAGGATTTTATAGCTACCATTGCAGGGTGAAGATCTCTTTACATGCTCAAGAGAGGAGAATAATATCCATATGGTGGCATTGTATGGTGAGCATGTGAATGAGGTAACTTACCATTTTATGAGTTTTGCCTATGAGCCACTGTATATGGATGATGAGGAGTAGTATCGACTAAACTTCCTAATGATGATCAAGATCATGGTGTATGCATTACCAGATGTAAATGGTGGTAGATTTATAATTAGATTGATAGGTTTGCTTGCACAAATGGTGAAGTAGTAGACTATTTTTACTTGGGGTCTAGTATTTTTAGTGAAATTATAAATAGAGCAATGGGGTTTGAGACTATGATGATGATATAGTTTATGTGTCAGTCATCTACTACACTATTGGGAATATGAGCACATTGTCATGACAAGACCATTGGGATTACCTACCATGATCCTAGCTAGATTTAGGGTTAGTTTTAGATGGTGGAGAGAGGGCATGGCATAGACAAAAGTGGATGATGTAGTGCATGATATTGCCTATTATAGGCATATGATTGAGCATTTAATCCCTATAGATATTTTATGGAGACCCTAACTGACATACCTAATATTTAGAGGATAGGAATAACATATAGTTGGTTTACAAAGCTCATTATGGGTTAGGGGAGGTGAGATAGTGAATTAGAGATGGATCCTATGACACAAGTTAGGTGTTATTTCCATCCTCTATAGGATATTATACCCATCGATATAGGAGGGATGACATAGAGGCACCCTTACCATTACCTTAGGAGATAAATGGGATATATTTTGAGGAGTTACTAGCAGGGTTAGGTGTTCTAAATCCAAGGTGCACAATAACATATATATCTTGGTGGGTAGGTTTACATCCTATAATTGAGGCCAATAGGCCACCAATAGACTTATAGGGGTTGGTGAGAGAGAGGGATGTAGTCATATAGGCATGAGATATAGTAGTGCAGGCCAGAGATATAACATAAGCACATGTGTTAGCCTTACATGGGTATTTTATGATGTTACAAGGCTAGGTTTGGGCATCATAGGGCCAAGTTATAGTAATGCAAGGCTAGGTTTTAGTCTTATAGTGTTAGGTTACTATAGTGATAGTAGAGAGGGACAATCTGAGAGTAGTAAGTTAGGTTACTCCTCCTCCTCCACCACCATATAGACTAGTATAGGCTAGGTTATCATCAAGTACTATGGGACTATCATAGATTGTATCTCTAGTGAGATATATGACTATGATAGATGAGATTTCCTATTATGAGAGGGTGATTAGAGAGTTTTCATATATTTAGAGATATTCAAAGTTTAGAGAGTAGGAGAGGTCTATGTCACATTCCATGACTTCTAGCTCATGTAGATGTAGATTGATAGAGAGTGGTGATGACACTACTTCCTCATGACCACACAGAGAGCCTCAAGGACCTTGAGTGTTAGAGTTTTCCATTTTTGATTATATTTTTTATATGTACATAAGCATATGAGATAAAGATGTGAGATGTATATTTTGAGAGAGAGAGAGAGAGAGATGATATTATGATGATGTAGTTATGGACATGTATTAATCCTATATAAATATGAGATGTTCATTTATTGTGATGTTGAGATGTATGTATTGTGATAGATGATGATAATATGGATGATGATTATTTTATGCCATGTTAATTTTGATGTTAATGTTGATTATGTTAGTTGAGTTAGACTAGAATTTTCCATATATGTGATGGTATATGCATAGTTGGTTTGTCAGTTTCATCTTAGCATTTTTCCATATTTTATGATGGTATGTGCTTAAAATTAAAAAACTAGTTATGTTAGTTTATTTCATCATTTTTCTATATTTATGATGGTGTACACGTAAAATAAATTGAGTAGGCTTTGATAGTGTTGGTTTGTTAGTTTCATCTCACTAGAGAGATCTAAATGTGATGTGGATGGGAAAATAAAGATGTAGAATGCTTGTGCATAGCAAAGATAGTAATTGGAACATAAATAGGCTCAGGAAAATGAGCCTCTTTCATTCCTTATATATTTGAACCATTGTGTATGTTAGAGAAGCATCATGTTTACCTTATATTAAGTGAGCTTCATAGTCCCTTGAGAGAGTATGAGGGGAAAAAAGGGTAAAGTGAGACAAAATGTTTGGGTATCATAACCTACAAAGTGGGAATGATATGCCCTTCTTTGTGGGTGACCTAAGAGCTACTATAGGCAAGTCCATGACTTCAATTTTTTTTATGTAAGCTGATAAATGTAGGAAGCCTACAATGGGATTTTTTATGGGTTAAGGTCATATAAATATGATTAATATAATATGCCTTTTTTATTTGTATTTCCCTTTGAGAACAAAACTTGGCATAGCCATCCTTCAAGGGAGTGTTCTAAGCATTCATTTTTAAGTTTAAACAGCTATCCTTCAAGGAAAAAGTCTATTGATAGTATCTAAGGGAAGTTACATCATTGTCCTTCAAGGGAGCAGTATACATTGAAAAGCATGACCTGAGACTTTATAACTTTGTCACATATCCCATGGTTTTTTTGGTTTTTTTGTTTTTTAATTCATGGACAAGACTATAGAGGCTTAGGAGTTTTCCACTTTGAGGGAAAAACCATACCACTACATAAGTTAACTAAGTGTATATTAGTAAGGGTGAAGAGGAAGGGGAATGAATGGAATAGGGATGCTCAAGGGATGACCTCAAGTTAAACACAAGGTGAAGTGATGCTTGTTTAATAAAATAATGGTTTTAGGTGGAAGACATTTAAAGTCTCAGGCTATGGCCTTCCTTTAAAAGAAGACAAGTGAGAAGTTCCTAAGCCATACTTGTGAGTTATGATATAAGGTCCAAGCCAATTAGGAGAAAACTTACCCCATTTTATTTTCTCCATGTTCATCACATGTTGATTTTATTTTAAGATGAGATCTCCTATATTAGAATCTCACTTTTTGAGTTTTTTATTATAATCATGTTTGATACACTCTTGATAGATTTAGAGGTGGTTGAGGGCTATAAGATGATGCTCATAAAGTAATTTAAGTTGAGCCAAACATTCTTGGCAAAAGTCATCATTAGTAAGTATTTCTTATAGAGAAATGTAAAAAAAAGGAATCTCAACTTCAAGAGGCAAAATAACCTCCATCCCATATACCAAGGAAAAAGGTGTAGCACCCATAGGGGTTCAAATACTAGTGAGGTAAGCCCATAAAGTAAAAGGAATATGTGTGTGCCAATCCTTGCCCATATCATTGACTACCTTCATGATAATTTTGGTTAATATTTTGTTAGAATCTTTTACTTGTCCATTAGCTTGTGGATAGTATAGTGATGATAAGCTTAATTTGATTTTAGATGTATATAATTTGAATAGTCTTATTTTTGAGGGATTTACTATTATCTTCTATAATTTTATGAGTGACATCAAAATGATAGATGATGTGATGGTTGGTAAAGTCAAAAATTTGGTTAGCTTTAGTGGAGATGAGAGGGATGGACTTGAACCACTTGGTGAAGTATTCGGTGGTAGTAATGATAGATGGATGAATGAGGGTTAATCTCTTGATTAGATCTAAGCCCCATTGGGAGAAGGTCTAAAAGTCTTTGGTGTCTTTTAAGGCATGACTAGGAATGTGAAGGAGGTTAGCATTTTTTTGAAACTTGACACAACACCAAACATAATTAGCACAATATCGATGGAGTGTTGGCCAATAATAGACAATTCAAAGGATATGCTTGGTAACTGTGTGACCATTGAAATGACCACCATAAATCCCATCATTGACTTACTTAATAGTGAATGGAGTCTTAGTACTAGTGAGGCATCTAAGGAGAATACCATCAAAACCTCACTTATAGAGATGTCCCCTAGTATAGTGTAATGAGAAACAAATTTTATGAATGCACATCTCCCATTATTAGAGAGATCAGAAGTGGTAATATAGAAGGAAAGATAATTCATGAGTTACTTGTACCATAAGTCATGTGGGTCAGATGTTACATTTTTGAGGATGTTAGTTGAGACACAAGAGGGTAATGTTAAGCGATGTATGGTGACATAGATTTTTGAGGAAGAGGATGGATAGGGTATGTGTGAAGAAAGTGAAGCCATCGTGTCAGCAAAATGTTTGTAAATTAAGGAATATTTTATAAGAGATAAGAGTCAAATGATCCCAATAACATATCTACACAATGTGTATACCATTATAGAACTTCATTTTTGCATAGGAAGGAACCATTAACCTAATTAACCACTAGCTGAGAATCATAAAAAATCGTTATGGATTTGATACCCAATAAGAGAGTTGTTTGAAGTCCTAGAATCAAAGCATCATATTCAACCATATTGTTAGTGCATTCAAAATCTATTTTAAATGACAAAGGTATATCTTCACCATCTAGAGGAATAAGAATGACCCATGCATCCCCACTATATTGACATTTAGATTCATGGAAAAACATCATCATTTGATACGAAATGTCATTAGTGGAGAGCATTGTAATGGATTCATCAGGGAATTCAAGGCTTGAAGGTTGATTTTCAGGTAATGGGGTAGTAATTAACTGGTCAATGATTGTTTTCCCCTTAATAGAATTTTTTAAAATGAATTCTAAGTTGAATTTAGCAAGAAGTATGAGCCATCGAGCTATACATTGGTTGTGATATGGATTAAAATGTATGTATTTGAGGGGATCAGTATGGATGACCACATAGGTTTTATGATTCAAGAGATAATGGTGAAGCTTGGAGGTGGAAAAGACCAATACAAGGCAATTTTTTTCAATATGCATGTATTGAGTCTCATAATCAATAAGTGTGCAGCTTATGTATTAAACTTCCTATTCTCGATATTGGTCATCTCGATGTGTAATCATATCACCTAGAGAATGGTATATTTTGGAGATGTATATGTAGAAAGGCTTATTTTACTTCATTGGAATAAGAATCAATGGGAAAAGGATATATTATTTAAGTGCATCAAAAGCTTCTTATAGATATATATTCCAATGGAAAGAGACATCATTTTTAAGGAGATGGTTAAAGGGTTGGCAAAAATCTGACAATTAAGAAATGAAGCAATAAATTGACTAAAGTTTGCCTTGTAGGATATAGATTTGTTTAATATTATTAGGTGGAGGAATCTCTAGGATTACTCTAACCTTATCAGGATTGACCTTGATACCACAAAGAGAAATGATAAAACCTAATATCTTACCAAAAACAACACCAAAGACACATTTCTTAGGGTTTAGTCAAATGTTATATTAGAGGAGATGAGTAAATATAATTTTGAGAATTGTCAAGTGATATTGGAAAATTTTAGACTTTTTGAGTAAGTCATCTATGTAATCTTCCATAATTATGTGTAGGATATCATGGAAAATGTAAGTCATGGTGCATTGGTAGGTTACACCAACATTATTTAGGCCAAACAACATGACCTAATAACCAAAATTCCCCCATGGGGTAATTAATGTTGTCTTATGTTGATCCTCAAGAGCAACCAAGATTTGATTATATTTAGAGAATCCATCCATAAGTGATGTCATCTCATAAGGATCTATTAGATCAATAAGTTGGTAGATACTTGGAAATGAGAAGTCATCTTTTAGACAAGTGAGGTTTAAATCATGATAGTCAATGAAAATGAAAATTCCCTTAGTCACTTTTGTGATGGGAATAATATTATAAATCCATTATAAGTACTTGATGGGTTGTATAAAGTTAACATAAATCAGGCATTAGAGCTCTTCTTTGACAAGGAGAGCAGTAAGAGGATGAATCTTGCAAAGCTTCTGCTTAACAAGTTTAGCATCTTGATTGGTGAAAATGTTATGGGTGATGATAGATGGGTCAATACTAGACATGTCATTGTAAGATCAAGTGAAGGATTTGATATGGCCATTAAGAAATGTGGCATAATCAGCTTGTTCAGAGGAATTTAAAGATTGGCCAATCTTGAGCACACGAGGGTTATCATGAGAGGGTAAGTTGATCTCAATGGTTGATTCATTTAACATAGCTTGTGTTTTAGATGGGAGAGATCATTGGATATAGGAATCATCCATTCCCATGTATGTGATAATTGTATCAACATCTTAACATTAGACCATGTTAATAGTGGGAGAGTCTTCATCAATTATAGTAGGATGAATGAGAGGAAGGGACCTTGTTTCCTTACCTTGATGATAGGTGAGAGGCCTTAAATAGATGGCATTTATTGAAAAAAAATTATGAGGTGTAGATAATTTATATTCGGTAGGTGATGGTGGATAAGGAGAGACTAGTTCTTTGATAATTGGTACATGGGAAGTTTTAATGAGTTTAATTGGTTCATCATATCCCACTCCATATCTATTTCTAGCATTTTCAATGGTCATGCTAATGGGATATTCAATAGGCATATGAACACCTTATTCATAAAAACCCAAAATAAATCTTTTCTAGGAACACTAATAGAGATAGGTGTGAATGAATCTAGGGTTACTTAGGAAAGATAAGTCATAGGTAAATGGTTGTGGTGAAGAAGATGGATTGTTGATAGTAGGAGCCTGATCAAATACCCCATATGTAAAATTAGTTTAAAGGTTAGGGGGCCATAAGGGATGACCATCACAATTTGGGGATCATAATTTGGGTGTGTAAAGCCTTCCATACTTATTTGGAGTATAGAACATGTCGAGTGTTAACAAATGATATTCATCAAGTGAAAAACGTTAAAAAGATTCCTCCATGGGATCCTTGTTAGGAATTTGTGTAATCAATATCTAAGTAACTATGAGAGTGGATCTTGTGGAAGATTTAAATGTATCATGCAAGGAATATTATGTTTTCAATGAAATGATAACATCATTGGGATTATAAGTCATGTTGCATGTTTTAAATGGAGGTAGGTTAGCATGTATAACATGTACTTGTCTATCATGTTCAAAATTGACACAATAATGCAAAGTTGAGGGTACACATGTCATAACACATATCCAAGGTTGTCTAAGTAGTATGTTATATTAGAACTCTCATTCCACAATATATAATAGATTATGAATATATCGGGGACCTACATAGATATGTAAGACAATAGTGCCCACTGTAATAGTTGTAGTATCGTTAAAGGAGCAAAGTATCACATCAGTTTGAGACATGTAATTATCAATAAGGGTTAGCTATTTTTAGGCATGGATGGAAATAATATTAATACTAGCTCCCCCATATATCATAACTCTCTTGACATGATCTTGATCAATATATATGGTAATAAAAAGGGTAAAATCCTGATCTTTGGGGTGTTGAAGTGGAATTTTTGAATCACTAAAATAAATCAAGGAGATGGAATTAAGGGATCCAACCAAAGTTGTAAGAGGTTATGGATCATATAATTGTAACTCAATCACTTGAAAGGCACTAATAAATGCTTTATAGTGTTGGGATGAGTTTTGGATTAACTCATACAAAGACATTTTCACAAGAGTTTGGTGAAGCTATTTCACCATTGAGCTTTGAATAACATCCAAACATATTGTTTTAGGGATGCCTAAGATGGAAATATTAGGATTAGGAGGAGTGTATTTCGTGAAGGGATGAGCCCAAGGATCAGTGACCTTTTCCTTATCTTTATATTCTTGGTTTTATTATCATGTGGCCACATTAACTATGTTGATTTGACATGTTGGTGAAGGAGGTGGCAAAGGGGTTATGATCACATCTTTAGGTTTGAATTTATGTGGAATGGTAGGAGTAAATATGAATTAAAAAGGTGGAATAATATGGATTTTATTGTAAGTATCATCAAAGAGAGTGTTGACATCAAAGTGTTGTTTAATGACTGTTGTGAGGGCTTTCCAACTCTCAGTATTGTGTCTAGGTGAATGATGATATAAACACACTTGTGTATCATTAAAATAAGATGGATTCATTCCAAGAGGAATATAAGGCTTAATGGGAGGAATATTTATTATGGAAGATTGCAATAACTGATGTAGGAAAAACCTCTGAGAGCCTATAAGTGGGCTCACACTTGTTGTGATAATAATAGTGGACACGTTATTTTGTTTCAGTGTTAAAAAGGTAATTATATGTGGTACTTTGTTTGGTGATAGTGGATTTACATGTTTTGTTGTCACTTTCTTAGTGTCAGATGTGAAAGGCCTATTATATGGCAAAGGTAGGAGTGGAGGTAAATTAACCTTTTCTTTTGCTTAGGTCAGCAATATTCCAACTAAAGTAGATGGGTGTGGTCTAAAAATAGATGGTAAAGTTGAGGGTAAAATAAGGGATCGATAAGATACAAGAAGATTAAAATTATTCTATAATTTAGGACATAAAAATCTAACATGTGGTTGAGGAGTTAAATCTAATTTCACCTATGGATGAATTAAATTAGAGACAGGGTGTATGCTTAAGAGCCTGATATACTTTAATGTGGTAGATTCCTATGAGAGTGACAGTTTTGACATATATGGTTGAAATTCTTGTGATTTTAGTGAAGAATCTATAGCTTTGTCATATACCTTGGGGTAAAGGGTAGTGAGAGGGTTGGTGGTAAAGGTTGACATTCATTGTGTTGGATAAGGAGTTTTTAGTCAATCCCAAAATGTTGCATGATCTAGCTTCATGGAGTCAAGAAACTCTAAACTTTTCACCAAACATGAGAAGGGTTTATAGAAAGTTGTATTAGGCCTTAAAATTATGTATTTAGAATGTTGTGGTGTTTGGGAAAGAGGGAAATTATTGGTTTTTGTTACTTTGGGCTAAAGATGAGAAAGAACCATAATGAGGTCCTCTTTGACAAATATGGGAGAAGAGACATGGTCTATCATGGGTGGAGGGGAGGTAGGTGAAGAAGGTTCCTCAAGAGAGTAAATCATAGGTATTATGGCTCCCTAAATATGTGGGTGAGACATGGGTAAAGTATGATCCTCCATAGGTAAAAGAAGGGGTAAGAGTGGTATAATTAGAGAAGGCACAATAGGTCTCTAGCTCTACTCTCTCTAGGTGGAGGAAAGGTAGGCGAAGAGTGTTCCTCAAGAGGGTATAATACAAGAATGATGTTCCCTTCAACATGTGGTTGAGGAATGGGTAGGGTGTTATACTCAAGTGGTAAGAGGATAGGTAATGTTGGTGCAAAAGGATTTGGCATTACATGATCCTCAAGTGGCAAAAGAAGTGGTAAATGAGGATCTTCCTCTCAAGGGAGTGGAATGGGTGAAATAGGCTCTTCTACTTAAGGAGGAAGAATAGAGCAATATATGTTACTAAATTTAGGGGAGGATCTAATGAAATGGATGTATCCTATTAAGGGGAAGGTTGAACTAGAGGTAAAAGAAAGACCATATTAACCGTATAGATATTATGATCACCAGAGTTAGTTATGGTCTGAACAATATTTTGATTCAATGAATGGTTATGAAAAGGGTGTTTGAACACATCCATACTTTGATTATGGGGTGCATTAATATTATCCAAGATGATATCACCCCTATCAATCATATCTTGAACAATGTTTTTGAGTGTCTTATAGTTATTAGAATTGTAGCCTTTGACACGATGGTAACCACAAAACTCATATTCTTTATACCAAGTTGGAATAGGATGGGAGGGGTTAAGTTGAATAGGAGGTTTTATCTAAGGAAGGTTTATGACACCTTGTTGTAATAATTTCTCCAAGATGGATTGACTCCCTAATGAGAGTGTATTATCTTTGTTCATACCATTGTTAGAATTTCCTGGTTGAATTTTGGGAGGTCAAGGAATTCTATTGGTTTGTGGTTGTGGAAAAGGTTAACTTAATGAACACCATGTTGGTAGAGGCTTTATATTTTTGGTTTAAAGGGGAAGTTTTAGAAGATGAGGAATAATTTGATGTGGAATTGGGATTCTTGCTATGTAGCTTGACCTTGCCTTCATCTACAAAATGAACCTCAAGCTTCTCTACCATTATAAAGGCCTCATCAAATGTGGAGAAAGATTTTACCTAGAGCATGGATGAGATGTGATTAGAACATGCCCTTGAGAAAATCTCAATAATCTCAAGTTGGGGTAAGGATAAGGAGAGTTGATTGATCAAGCTTCTCTAAAGAGTGACAAAATATGCAATAGACTCATCATCAAATTATCTGATAGAATAAAGGTATGTTATAGAAACCTTCTTAGAAATGTTAATAGAGAAATGGTTCAAGAATATTTTTGTGAGTTGGGTAAATGAGAAAAAGGGATTGTTGGGGTATATAGATATACCAATCTAAGGTAGCACATGAAAGAGACAGGAAAATTGTGAAGTAGGAATGCATCATCATGTCTTATTGAATAACAAACATGTTTAAATGCTTAAAAGTGTTATTGTGGGTCCTTTTTACCCTAAAAATAAGTATATTTAGGGAGTTCCAATTGGATTTCATAAGGGAGAATAGGCATATAAGGATGGATGGGTTCATTACATATTTGATCATAAGATAACACATTCATTGAAAAAAAATAGATGTCTTTAGATTAGACATCTTTTCCATCAGCATCTTAATGAGGTCTAGAGGGGGATTAGTTTGGGGGATACCTCTTAAATTATATGGAACTTCAAAGCAATTAGAGGGATAATAAGACATAACTTGTTAAGGTTGTGCTGGGGAAACAAAAGGATAATGAGTCATATGCTGGAGCACAAAAAAAAGGGGGCTTGTCCCATTGGGTTAGAGACTATGTTTTTGTTCATTATTATTATTGTAGGTTGGATTATTGGCATGGTTAGACTGGAGAAGGGTGAGTAATTATAAGTGTAAGGGTATATGGAATAGGTACCACTAAATTTTGAAATGGGGTAAGATTCGATTGAATTGGTTGTGGTTGTGAAAGTAGGGAAGTCACACCAGGGTTTAGGTGGGATCGGGCAGTTGGTGATGTTAAAATCTGGATATTATTTATAGTTGGTTTACTCATCGAAGTGGTGGTTGGGTAACCATGGGGAAAATAATGGAGGTAACTAAAATTGAGGTTGCCTCCATTAGATAGATTAGCATACGATAGATTGGGTCACCTAAAGAATTATGGGTTTGGCTCATAGCAAGGTAACACTAAAGGGCTGCCACATTGTGATCAATAAATTTAGCAAAATCTTGATCTCCCTCAGGCACAATGGGAATTTGGTTAGGGTTGGAACTATGCTCTATATCTAAACTATGATCAATTATAGAATTAGAAGTGAGAGGGGAAGGTGGAATTGGTTGTCAACTTGTGTAATCAATAATAATTTTGGCTTGAACTTACATTAATACCGTACAAGAGGAAGTATAAATACTACTCTATATTAGTGACTAAATAAGGAAAGACTAGGTTTGAGTGGAGGTAAGTAGTTTATTTTAGCTTGCTATTTTGAGTAGATGAAAATTATAGAGTCACTGACATGAGTCATTTGACTGATGTCAGTAGAAAAGGTTTGTCAATGTTGGTGTATTAACCGATGTCAGTAGGTAAAATCTATTGATGTTGGTATAGTTAACTGATGTTGATCACTATGATATCCTGGGAGATGGAAAATCCAATGTTTTAGAAAAGTAGAATTTGAAACTAGGTAAAATAGTGGATGTAAAAGGTCTATGTAAGAAGGAAGAACACTAAAAAAATTGAGATAATAGGTTATACAAATTGAGTATAAGAAATAGTATTGATTTTTTGAATCGATAAAAAATGTCTTTACCAACTCCAAAATATAGAAGGTAATAGAAAAGCAAAAAAGAACATATAGCCAAAAACTATTAAGTCCTAGAGACTAATGTTTAGTCTCACATTGTCTTATGCCTTAATTAGATAGTGAAAAGAGAAGTTAGTTATTGAAGGTACTAAAAAGCAATCTAGAGCTAGTTTTAGGCTAGTTTTAGTGTTCAAGAGGAAATCTATGTTAGACCAGGTACATGGCTTGTTATAGGAGCTTGCTCTCCACACTTCATGAGCATAGAACCAAGCCAGGACACTTAGCCAAAATATACCTTCTATCTAGAGTTTATATTATACTAAAAAATGAAGTGGGTTCACCCCTTGGTGGGGATATCCAAGTAGGATAGCTGGGTAGGGTAAGGTGATCCACTAGGTGATGAAATCTTGATGGGTCTTTTCTTAGGTGATTTTAGATGCTTTTTGTGTGAATGTGATTTGGTTGTGTAACATATGTGCACTATAATTTATTCAAAATGCTTGTAATTAACTAAGTGAGTTACTATGAAGCAAGCAAATAATGAAATGCAGTAATTTTTAAACCTAGATATGAAATGTTTACATTCAAATAAAAATAAAGATGAAATAGGAGTAGAGAATGAAATTCATTATCCTAATGTGAATGCAATAATAAGTAAATAAGAGATTCTTCTTAACCTATAAAAAAATGATAAATTACTTTTAGAGGCAAAGAGAAAAGAAAGAAAATTTTAGTTTAATGCTTTTAAACAAAAAATAAAATGTTGAATTTCTCATTTAAGAGAGAAGAGAAGGATAAAGTGCAAGAAATTAAATTTTCACTATAATGCACCCATATGAATTCTTAAAACAAGAAATGAACCCAAAGAAAACTTCAGAGTCCCACTAGGTGTGCTAGAAATGTTTTGCTAAATTTTATCTATTTTAAATCTAAAGGAAAACATAAAAGAATGATAGGGATAAGTGATTAGAATGAACATGTATTAATTTATGGGCCATATCTAGACATTGTGAGCACTCCTCTTTGGTTAGGGAAGACTACCTGTAAGTAAGAAAGCACTACCACAAGATGTTTGTTAGTAGTTAAATGAGTGGGTTGCCAAACTATGTGCTCGTTATAGGAAGTGTGAAACTTCCTTAGAGATGACAATCTAATTTTGAGAGATAAAATAGTAATAAATAACTAAAAGAGAGGTAACAAGATAGTGAAAAAGAGATAATATTACCATCATTCACAACCTAAATGTAGTAGAGAGTGACAAGATACATGTGGTGTATTTTGTTTGTATATTAGAAGTTATTTGGGTAGGTTTTGGAGAGGTTAGGAAATCCATAGTCACTAATGTCAGTGGGGAGTGGATCGATATCAGTTATACTACTAAGGTTGGTGGTGAAGGTGATCCATGTTAATTAGGCTACAAAGGTTAGTAGGGGTAATAATTACAAGAACTTGTAGAAGGCTTTTCCAAGCCTAGGAAATGGTTTTGATCAGGTTTGAGAGGTTAGGGAGAGTTATGAGAGAGAGAGAGTGTGGTTTGGGTAGATCTGTTCTAAGGTTTTGTGTTATAGGTTAAGGGGAAAAAAACAAGGAAGCTTTATAACTCCCTCATAGGGGTTTGGTCAAGAGTGTGCAAAGTGATGCACTATAGATATAAAGTGATAGTAGAATAAATATTTAAAAGACTTATAGAATAAGTGATGTAATTAGTTGTAGTGGTCATTGAATGATAAGTTCCAGATTGATGGTCCCTATCAGGTAGTCTGAACTAATGGCATGAATAGAGAGAAAAAGTAGGTGTTGTCGGTCATCAAGAGCTTAGTTATTAATCATGATTAACTTATGAAAGATGATAGTAAGCTAGGATGTCAAAAGTTGAATGCTAAGAGCTTGAAGTAAGTAAGAATGAATTTTCTTGATTTTTGTTAACCTAAACATTAGGTTGGAATTTGACTTATATCACCAACGTCAGTGATCCAGTCGATGTTGACCATGGGTTGACCGATGTTGATAGCCCTATAATAGGTAAACCTTACTATTTTTGGCCTATTTTCTATTTCTCTTCATGCCAAGTGTGGTACTCATTACAAAATGGTAAAAATAAGGGGTTAAGAAGGAGGTAGTTGATTAGGAATTTAGTTTGAAAGTGAGAATAAGTCTTGGGTAGTTAGGATGAGGGGACCAAGTTTTGAGGTGACTTATTAGGTGAGAATTAGTCATAAGATGAGGTGGCTAGGTAAGGTGGAAAAAAGGATTTTTAATTAACTTAATTAGGTATTTTAAATTAATTAAATGTGTAAGGGGTAAAAGCATGGGTTAGGGAAGTTAATTTTTATTATTGAGAAATGGTTTAAAAGGGGTTTCAACATAAAGAGTTATGCACATGTGTGTCACATAATTTTGGTGTGTACATTTTCCCATTTTCA
The DNA here is from genome assembly GCA_037957365.1 of Torreya grandis. NCBI lineage: Eukaryota > Viridiplantae > Streptophyta > Pinopsida > Cupressales > Taxaceae > Torreya > Torreya grandis. The sequence continues at coordinate 1,205,474 of JARHVA010001322.1, read as the reverse complement.
TCTTGAAATTTGTGATGACAAGTTTGCAAGATAAAAATAATAGTTAGATGTTCCAAGTATTGGATGAGGTATCCCCCCTTAAAATGGGAGTCAATGAAGGAGAAACTAGAATCAGGTATAAGTTTTGATAAAAAGGTAGTGGGTGTGTTATGGAGAATTGAGTATTGCTTTCTATGTGTATATTACAATGAGCTATAGTCAATAAAGTCTAGAATAGGAAAGGTTGAGGAGGAATTGGATAGAAATAACCAAAGCATAGCTTGTAAGTGATAGCTGATAGGTCAAAACAATCAAAGTTGTAGCTCCAATGGTCGATGTGTCGTAGGTATCTAGGGTAGGAAGTGTCCCTAAGAAACATAAAAGGGTTAAAGGTGATAGGATGGGCTTGGTTTCTATCCAAAACACCTAATATACATGCATGTGCATAATAGCCAACTAAAGAAAAATAACACAAGTGATTAAAATAAGCAATGCAAGGTTGGTGTAAAAGGGTCAATGAGTGAGGAGATATTTGTGATATCTAAGAAAAGTCATCATGGGTGAATATTTATGTGATATCTAATGGAATTTGTCATGGTTAGGGAGATATATGTGATCTCTAGTTACCCCAATGTATGGGTAAAGTCTATAATGTTGGGGTTACTTTATTGGGGAAAATAATGGAGATAATGGTGTTGATATTAGTGACATTGCTAATATTGATAATAAATAGTGTTGATGTTAGAATATTAGGGCAACATCTCTGATACCATTAGGTGTAAGAATTGACATTGATAGATAATGTCAAGAATGTTGATGTGGGTGGTTGACCAAACTTGAGAAAAATGGGTTTGGTAGCTAACCAAACTCATTTGCAAATTTGTGATTGGAGAGAAAAAAATAGAGCTTGTAAAGGTGCACCACTACAAAAGTTAGTTGTTCTAACTAAGAGGAGATAGAGAGATGAGGTAAGAGTCTCTACTAGTTGTTGTGAAATTTGATTTGGGTATTTTTAGTTTTTAGGCTAATTTAAAGGTGAAGGTATAGAAAAAATTAATAGAGGGGTAAAAAATAGGGTAGGGCAGTTTTAGGATAAGTTTGAGGGTTTTATAGGTAGGTTTTCAGGTTAAATTGGTAATTTTGGGTTTGGGTCATTTGGCCCTATTTTTGAACTAGTCATTAACATCAATGAGGCCCATCGACATCGACCAAAATAGCATTGAAGTTAGTAGGTGTCTATTGCTGTCGACTGATACTTAGGCTTATAAAGTGTTAATGTTGGCATTAATGCTAAAATCAATGACTATGAATAACTAGTAAAATAGGAAAAAGGGTCAATTTGGATCCCTAGTGGAAGTAGTCAACTAGCCTAATATCTAAACTAGCCTCAGAAGACCCCATGTTGATTGAGTACTACTTGCATAGCCTAGTTTAGGGCCTCAGACCAATGTAGTTCTCCCAAGGCCTAGGAAAAAGATCTAATGTATAGTGAAAAGGTGTGTTAGGGGAAATGGGTAAAAAGGTACATTGAGATAGGTCAAGAGCTCTAGGGCTTAAGAGATAGGGCATAGTGTCAAGAGTTAAGGATATAAGATGTGAGGCCTAGAGTCATTATAGGTGGGTAGGCTTAGGATGGAGAGAGTGAAGAGGTAGTAAAGCCTAAGGTAGAGAGGGAGATGTAGTGAACCCTAAGGTAGAGAGAAAAGAGTAGGGTAGTTAGGTAGGTGGGTATATGGTCAAGCTAACCTCAAAAGACCCTATATCAATTGAGTGCTGCCTACATAGCCTAGTTCAGGGCCTCAAACCAATGTAGTTCTCCTAAAGAGAAGGGAAAAAGGTCATGATAGAGTATATTAAAAGGTATGTAACTTGATTTTTGTGTGTATGGATGCAAGCAAAGATGGAGCTACCATTAATATATCATTTACTGAGCCTTTTGACACTTATGAAGAGGGATGCCACTCTAGATAAGTGAGAGCACGTGGTAGTGGTGGGATTAGGAGGAGTGTGAAGATATTATTAAGTCACCTAGGATGTGTCCCTTATGATAGCTTTGATTAAGAGTTGAGATCACATGACCAACACCTTCCATCTATCGATTAGAGAGTTGAAAATAACTCAAGAGGATGTTTATAGGATTTTATTGCTACCACTCCAGGGTGAGGAGATCCTTGCATGATCAAGATAGGAGTAGGATATCCACATGGTGGAATTATATGGCAAGCATGTGAGCTAGGTGACTTATCATTCTATGAGTTTTACCTATGAGCCACTGTATATGGTTGATGAGGAGTAACAACTAATTATCTTGATGATGATCATGATCATGCTGTATACATTACCAAATGTAGATGGTGGTAGATTTTTGATTGCATTGATAGGTGTGCTTGTATAGATGGTGGATTAGTAGACTATTTTTGCTTGTGTTCCAATATTTTTAGCATAATTATACACATAACTATGGGGTTTGAGACTATGAGGGTGATATAGTTTGTGTGTCATCCATCTACTACAATAGTGGGCATACAAGCACATCATTGTGACATGACCATTAGGGTTACCTACCATGATCCTAGTTAGATTCAGGGTTGATTTTAAATGGTGGAGGGAGGGTATGGCATAGACTTGAGTAAATGGTGTAGTGAGTGATATTGCCTATTATAGGCATATAATTGAGGGTTTGATCCCTATGAATATTTTTTGGAGACCCTACTTATCATACCTAATATTTAGAGGATAGCCATATCAGCTTATTGGTTTATAGAGCTCACTATGGGTTAGGGGGAGGTGAGATAGTGAGTTAGATATGGTTCTTATGACATAGTTCAAGAGGTAGTTAGGTCTTATAAAGGATATTCTACCTACCTTCCCTTGATATAAGAGGAATGACATAGAGACACCCCTACCATTACCCTAGGAGATAGATGAGCTAGATTTTGTGGAGCTACCAATAAGGCCAAGTGTTGTAGATTTAGGGTGGATAATAGCATATATAGATTGGTGGGTAGGTTTACATCTTGTGATGGAGGTTAGGAGGCCACCACCAAATTTACAAGGGTTGGTGAAAGAGAGGGATCCAGCCATACATGCATGATATGTAGTAGTGTAGGCTAGAGAGACAACATAGGCATAGGTGTTAGCCTTATAGGGGTAGGTTATGACATTACAAGGCTAGGTTGGGGAAATATAGGGATAGGTTGTAGTAATATAGGGCCAGGTTTTAGTTTTATAGGGTCAGGTGACTATAGTGATAATAGAGAGGGATATTCTGAGAGTAGTAGGTTAGGTTGTTCCTCCTTGTCCACCACCATAGGGACTAGTATAGGTTAGGTTGTCATCAAGTGCTATGGGACTACCACAGACTATATCTCTAGTGAGATATATGACTTCCCTAGATGAGATTTCCTACTATGAGAGGGATATTAGAGAATTTCCATAGATTTAGAGATATTCAAATTTTAGAGAGAAGGAGAGATCTATGTCATTCGCCATATATTCTAGCTCATGTAGACAGAGATGGGTGAAGAGTGGTGATGACACTACTTTCTTACAACCACGTAGAGAGCCTCGAGGACCCTGAGTGTTAGAGTTTTCCATTTTTTATTATATTTTTCATATGTACACCAACATGCGAGTGAAAGATGTGAGATGTATATTTTGAGAGAGAGAGAGGAGATATTATGATGATGTATTTATGGAAATGTATTAATCCTATATATATATATATATATATATATATATATATATATATATAGGTTTAATACATGTCCATAACCACATCATCAATCATCATAAATATATATGAGATGTTCATTTATTGTGATGTTGAGATGTATGTATTATGATAGATGATGATGATTATTTTATGCCATGTTAATTTTGATGTTAATGTTGATCATGTTAGTTGAGTTAGACTAGCCTTTCCCATATATGTGATGGTTTATGCATAGTTGGTTTGTGAGTTTCATCTTAGCATTTTTACATATTTTGTGATGGTATGTGCTTAAACTGAATAAATTAGTTATGTTAGTTTATTTCAACATTTTTATGTATTTTTGAGGGTGTATACATAAAATAAATTGAGTAGGCTTTGATAGTGTTGGTTTTTTAGTTTCATCTCAATGGAGAGATGGAAATGTGATATGGATGGGAAAATAAAGATGTAGAATGCTCATGCACTATCAAAGACCATAATCAAAACATATATAGGCTCATGAAAATGAGGCTCTTTCATGCCTTATATCTTTAAACCATTGTGTTTGTTAGAGAAGTTTCATGTTTACCCTATATTAAGTGATCTTCAAAATACCTTTAAAGAGTATGAGGGAAAAAAGGGTAAAGTGAGGGAAAATGTTTGGGTAGAATAACCTACAAAGTGGGAATGATATGCCATTGTTTGTGGGTGACCCTACAGCTACTACAGGCAAGTGCATGACTTAAAACTTTTTTTGTGTGTAAGATGATCAATGCAAGAAGCCTACAATGGGATTTTGTACGAGTTAAGGTCATATAAATATGATCAATGTGAGAAGCCTTTTTTATTTTTATTTCCCTTTGAGAACAAAACTTGGCTTAGCAATCCTTCAAGGGAGTGGTCTATGCATTCATTTTTAAGTTTAAATATCTATCCTTCAAGGGAATAATCTATTGATAGTAGCAAATGGAAGTTACATAGCTATCCTTCAAGGGAGTAGTCTATGTTGAGAAGCATGACCTATGAATTTATAACTTTATCACATATTCAATTTTTTTAATTCATGGACAAGACTATAGAGGCTTAGGAGTTTTCCATTTTTAGGGCAAAACCATACCACTGCATAAGTTAACTAAGTGTATATGAGTAAGGGTGAAGATGAAGGGAAATGAATCTAATAGGGATGTTCAAGGAATGATCTCAAGTTAAACATGAGGTGAAGTGATGATTGTTTAATAAAAGAATTGTCGTAGGTGTAAGGCATTCTAAAGGCTTAGGTTCTAGCCTTCCTTTAAGAGAAGACAAGAGATAAGTTCCTAAGCCATACTTTTGAGTTATGATATAAGGTCTAAGAAAATTAGGAGTAAACTTACCCTATTTTTTATTCTCCATGTTCATCACATGTTGATTTTCTTTTAAGATGAGATATCTTATATTGAAATCTCACTCTTTTAGGATTTATTATAAGCACATTTGATACGCTCTTGATAAATTTGGAGGTGGTTGAGGGCTATGAGACAATGCTCATCAAGCAATTCAATTTAAACCAAACATTCTTGGTGAAATTCATCATTATTAAGTTTGTCTTGTAGATAAATTCAAAGACAAGGAATCTGGACTTCAAGAGGCAAAATAATCTCCATCCCATATACCAAATAAAAAGGTGTAGCACCTATAGGGGTTCAAATGCTAATGTGGTAAGCCCATAAAGCAAAAGGAATGTGATTGTGTCAATATTTTCCCATATCATTGACTACCTTCATGAGAATTTTAGTTAATTTTTTGTTTGAAGCTGCTACCTATCCATTAGCTTGTGGATAGTATGGTGATGAGAAGCTTAATTCGATTCTAAATGTATCACAAACACTTTGAATAGTCTTTTTTTAAAGATTTAATTTTTCCTATTATAATTTTATGAGGGACACCAAAATTATAGATGATGTAATGGTTGATGAAGTCAAAAAAATTGTCAGCTTTAGTGGAGATGAGAGGAATGGCCTCGATCCACTTGGTGAATTATTCAGTGGCAGTAATGATAGAATGATGATAGAGGGATGAATGAGGGTTAATCTCTCTAATTAGATCTAATCCCCATTAGGATAAGGGATATAATTATTTGTTGACTTTTAAGGCATGACTAGGAATGTGAAGGAGGTTAACATGTTGTTGACACTTGATGCAACATCGAACGTAATCAACATAGTATTGATGGAGCATTGGTAATAATAAACAAGTCAAAGGATACACTTGGAAATTGAATGACCATTAAAATTATGACCATAAATCCCATTATGAACTTCTTTAATAGTGAAGGGAGTATTAATACCAATAAGGTATCTAAGGATAATACCATCAAAACCTCACTTGTAGAGAAGTCCCCCCAGTATAGTGTAATGAGTGGCATGTTTTATGAAGGCACATCTCTAATTATTGGAGAGATTAGGAGTAATAGAGAAGGAAATATAATCTATGAGGTACTTATACAATAAGTGATGTGGGTCAGTTGTTACATTTGTGATAAAGAGGATGTTAGCTGAGACATAAGAGGGTAGTGTTAAGCGATTCACGATGACATAGATTCTTAAAGAAGAGGATGAAGAGGATATGTGTGAAGTAAGTGAAGCCATCATGTCAACAAAATTTTTTGTAGATTGAGGAATACTTTTTAATAGATAAGAGTCAAATGATCCTAATAGTGTATCTACACAATGTTTATACCACTATAAAATTTCATTTTTGCATAGGTAGGAACCATTAACCTGATTAACCACTAGCTGAGAATCACAAAAAATGGTTATGGATTTGATACCCAAGAAGAGAGCTATTTGAAGTCCTAAAATCAAAGCCTCATATTTGACCATATTGTTAGTGCATTCAAAATATAGTTTAAATGATAAAGGCATAGGTTCACCACGTAGAGGAATAAGAATGATCCCTACACCCCCACCATATTGACATTTAGATCCATCAAAGAACATCATCATTTGATAGTAGATATCATTGATGGAGAGAATTACAATGGATTCATCTGAGAATTTGAGGTTTGAAGGTTGATTATCAGGTAAAGTGGTAGCAAATAACTAGTCAATGATTGTTTTCCCCTTAGTAAACTTTTTAAAAATGAATTCTAAGTCAAATTTGGTAAGAAGAATGAGCCACCGAGATACACATTAGTTGTGATATGGCTTGAGATTCATGTATTTGATGGGACTAGTATGGGTGACCACATAAGTTTTCTAATTTAAGAGATAATGGTGAAGCTTGGAGGAAAAAAGGACCAATGAAAGGCAAAGTTTTCTAGTATAGATATATCTAGTCTCATAATAACTAAGTGTGTGGCTTATGTAGTAAACAACCTACTCTCAATGTTGGTCATCTCAATGTGCAATCATAACACATAGAGAATGGTCTATTGTGGAGATGTATAGGTAGAAAGGTTGATTTTCCTTAGGTGGAATAAGAATTAGTGGGGAAAGGAGATATTGTTTAAGTGCATCAAAAGTTTCCTAGTAGTTTGTATTCTAATGGAAAGAGACATCCTTTTTTAGGAGATGGTGAAAGGGTCAGCAATGATCTTGTAACTGGGAAATAAATCAATGAATTGATTGAAGTTTACCTTGTAGGCTATATATTTATTTAATATTAGTAGGTAGAGGCATCTCTAGGATTTCTCTAGCCTTAGTAGGATCAAGCTTGATACCATGGAGAAAAATTATATAACCTAAGAGCTTACTAAAAAGATCACCTAAGGCACATTTCTTAGGGTTTAGTGAAATGTTATATTGGAGGAGATGAGTGAATATATTTTGAGAATTATCAAGTGATCTTGGCAAAGTTTAGACTTGTCAAGTAAGTAATCCATATAATATTCCATAATTTTGTGTAGGATATCATGGAAAATGTAAGTCATTGTGTGTTGGTAGGTTGCACCAGTGTTCTATAGGCCAAAAGGCATGACCCAATAACAAAAAGTCCCCATGGGGTAATGAAGGTTATATTATGTTGATCCTCAGGAGAAACTAGGATTTGATTATATCTAGAGAATTTATCCATAAGTGATAACATCTCATGGCCAACTTTTAATTAACAAGTTGGTCAATACTTGGCAATGGGAAGTCATATTTTAGATAAGTAAGTTTTAAATCATGATAGTCGGTGTAAATGCAGATTCCCCCAATCACTTTTGTGATAGGAACAATATTGGAATTCCATTGTGGGTAGTTGATGAGTTGGATAAAATTAAAAAATGAGGCATTAGAGATCCTCTTTGACAAGGAGAGAAATATGAGGATGCATCTTGTGAAGCTTCTGATTAATAGGTTTAGAATCTTGATTGGTGACAATGTTATGGGTGATGATAGAGGGGTCAATATGAGGCATGTCATTGTAATACTAAGTGAAGGATTTGTTATGGTCATTAAGAAATGTGGCATAATCAGCTTGCTTAGAGGAATCTAGATATTGGCCAATATTGAGGATGTGAGGGTTATCATGAGAGGGAAAGTTGATGTCAATGGTTTATTCATTTAACATAACTTGTGTTTTGGATAGGAGCAATCATTAGGTATGGGAATCATTTGCACCCATGTATGTGAGAATTACATCATCATATTGACATTAGATAGTGTTAATAGAGGGAGAGTCTTCATTAATTATCTTAAGATTAAAGAGAGGAAGGGACCTTGTTTTGATATCTTGATGATAGGTGAGAGGCCCTAAATTGATGGCATTTATTAAAAAAATAAATTAAGAGGTATAGATACCTTTGATTCAGTAGGTGATGGTGGAGAAGGAGAGACTAGTTCTTCAATAATTGGTACATGGGAAGTTTTAATGAGTTTAATTAGTTCATCATATCCCATTCCATGTGTCTTTTTAGCATTTTCAATGGTCACTCTAATAAGATATTCAATAGGCATATGGACACCTTGTTCATAAAGACCCAAACCAAATCATTTCTAGGCACATTGATATAGATAGGTGTGAGCAAATCTAGGGTTACTTAGGAAAGAGAGGTCATAGGTAAATGGTTGTGGTGAAGAAGATGGATTACTGACAGTGGGAGCTTGATCAATTCCCCCATATGTGAAATTGATTTGAAGGTTAGTGGGCCCATAGGGGATGACCACCCCAATGCAGGGATCATAATATGGGTGCATGTGAATCCTTCCATACACTTATGGAGTATAGAAAATGTTAAACATCAACAAAGGATATTCATCGAGTGATAAACATTGAAAATTTTCCTCCATGGATCCTTGTCAAGAATTTGTGTAGTTAGTATTTGAGTAACTATGGGAGTGGAGATTGTGGAAGATTTAAAAGATTCATGCAAAGAATATGATTATTTAAATGGAATAAGAACATCATTGGGACTATAATTCATGTTTCATGTTTTAAATGGAGGTGGGTTAGTAGGTATAACATGTACTTGTCTATCATATTCAAACTTGACACGTAGTGCAAAGTTGAGGGTACACATGCCATAGCATGTATCCAAGGTCATCTAAATATTATGTTATATTGGAACTCTCCTTCCATAACATAGAAGACCTTAGAAATAGTGTGGGGACCTACATGGATATGTAAGACAATAGTGCCCACCATAGTAGCTATAATATCATTAAAGGAGTGTAGTAATACATTAGTTTGAGACATGCAATTGCCAAGAAGGGCTAGCTATTTTTAGGCATGGGTATAAATAATATTAATATTAACATGATTTTTACCAATATATGTGGTAATAAAAAGGTTAGAATCCTAATCTTTAGGGTGTTGAAGTGGAATTTCCAAATCATTGAAAGAAATTAGGGAGATAGAATTAAGGGAGATGACCAAAGCTATAAGAGGTTGGGGATCATCTAATTATACCTCAATAACTTGTAAGGCACTAATCAAATCTTGATGGTGTTGGGATGAGTTTTAGATTAAGTCATACAAAGACATTTTCACAAGAGTTTGGTGAAGTTGTTTCACCATTGAGATTTGAATAACATCAAAAGATATTGTTTTAGGGATGACCAAGATGGAAATCTTAGGATTAGGAGGAAGAGTGTCTTTGGTGAAGGGATGAGATTAAGGAGTAATGACCTTTTCCTTAGCCTTATATTTTTGGTTTTGTGACCGTGTGGCCACATTAACTATGTTGATTTGAAATGTCGATGAAAGAGGTGGTAAAGGGGTTACGATGACATATTTAGGTTTGAATTTAGGTGGAATGGTTGGAGGCACTATGGATGCCAAAGGTGGAATAATAAGAAGGTTAATGGGAGTATCATCAAAGAGAGTCTTGACATCAAAGTATTACCAAATGACTATTATGATGGCTTTACAACTCTCAGTATTTTGTCCAAGTGAACGATGATATAAACACACTTGTGTATCATTAAACCAAGATGGACTCATTGTAAGAGGAATATAAGGTTTAATGGGAGGAAGATTTATTATAGAAGATTTCAATAAGTGATGTAGGAAAAATATCTGAGAGCCTATAAGTGGGCTCACACTTGTTATGCTAATAGGAGTGGACACCTTATTTTGTTTTAGTGTTAAAAAGGTAATTTTATGTGGTACTTTCTTTGGTGATAGTGGATTTACATGTTTTGTTGTCACTTTCTTAGTGTCAGATGTGAAAGGCCTACTAGATGGCAAAGGTAGGAGTGGAGGTAATTTAACCTTTTATTTTTCTTGGGTTGACAATATTCAAACTAAAGTAGAGGGGTATGGTCCCAAAATAGATGGTAAATTTGAATGTTAAAGAAGGGATCAACAAGATCTAGGAAGCTTAATTATCTTCTATAATTTAGGAAACAAAACTCTAACTTATGGTTGAGGAGTTAAATATAATTTCACCTATGGATGAATTAAATTAGAGATGGGGCATATGTTTAAGGGCCTGATCTAATTTAGTGTGATAGATTCCTATCAGGGTGAGGGTTCTGACATACATGGCTGAAATTCTTGTGCTTTTAGTGAAGAAGCTCTAGATTTGTTAAATACCTTAGTGTAAAGGGTAGTGAGAGGGTTGGTGGTAAAGGTTGAAATTCATTGTATTGGATAAGGATTTTTTATTTGGTCTCAAAATTATACATGATCTAGCTTTGTAGAGTCAATAAATTATAGACTTTTCACCAAATTTGAGAAGGGTTTAGATAAAGTTGATGTAGGCCTTAAATTTGTGTCTTTAGAAGCCTATGGTGTTTGGGAAAGAGGGAAATTATTGGTTTCTACTAGTTCAGGCCAAAAATGACAAAGAACCATAATGGGGTCCTCTTCGACAGAGACAGGAGAAGAGACATGGTCTACCATGGGTAGATGGGAGGTAGGTGAAGATGGTTCCTCAAGAGGGTAAAACATACATATTATGGATCCCTCAACATATGGGTGAGGCATGGGTAAATTATGATCCTCCATAGGTAAAAGAAGGGGTAAGAGTGGAATAATTGGAGTAGGCATAATATGTCTCTCATCTATTATGGGAGTAGATAATATTGACTCCACTAAGTGCAAAGGTGGAGTGGGTGGGGTGATACTCTCTATAGGTGGAGGAGAGGTAGGTGAAAAAGGTTCCTCGAGAGGGTATAATGCAATAATGATATTCCTTTCGACATGTGGTTTAGGAATGAGTAGGGTGTGGTCTTCAAATGGTAAGAGGATAGGTAATATTGGTGAAAAAGGACTTGGCATTACAAGCTTCTCAGGTGGTAAAAGAAGTGGTAAAGGAGGATCTTCTTCTCAAGGGAGTGGAATAGGTGAAATAGGCTCTTCTACCTAAGGAGGAAGAATGCCAAAAATAGATGCCACTGAATATAGGGTAGGAGTCAATGAAATGTATGTCTCTTATTGAGGGGAAGGTTGAACTAGAGGTAAATGAAAGACCATATCAACCATATGGATATTATGATCACTTGAGTTAGTTATGGCCTAAATAATATTTTGATTCAGTGAATGGTAAGGAAAAGGGTGTTTGAACACATCCATACTTTTATTAGGGGGTGCATTAGGATTATCCAAGATGAGATCACCCCTATCAAGCATATCTTGAATAATGTTCTTGAGTTTCTTATAGTTATTAGATTTGTGACCTTTGACTCGATGGTAACCACAAAACTCATCTTCTTTATACCAAGTTGGAATAGGATGGGAGGGGTCAAAATTTATAGGAGGTTTGATATAAGGAAGGGTTATAACACCTTGTTGTAATAATTACTCCAAGATAGATATATATGACTCCCTAATGGGAGTGTATTGTCTTTATTCATATCATTGATGGAATTACTTGGTTATATTTTATGAAGTCAAGGAATTTGATTGGTTTGTGGTTGTGGAAGAGGCTAAATTAATTACCACCATATTGGAAGAGATTTTAGATTTTTGGATTGAAGGGGAAGTTTTAGAAGAGGAGGAGTCATTTGATTTGGATTTGGGATTCTTACTATGTAGCTTGACTTTGCCTTCATCTATAGCATAAACCTCAATTTTTCATGCCATTATAAAGGCCTCATCAAATATGTAAAAAGTGTATACCTGAAGTGTGGACAAGATGTGCTTAGCACATGACCTTGAGAAGATCTCAATAATCTCATGTTAGAGTAAGGAGAAGGAGAGTTGATTGATCAAGCTTCTCCAATGAGTGATAAAATCTACAATAGACTCATCATCAAATTTTTTGATAGATTAAAGGTCTTTTATAGAAACCTTCCTAAAAATGGTAATAGAGAAATGGTCCAAAAATATTGGTGTGAGTTGGGTACATGATAAAATGGAGTGTTGGTGTATAGAGCTATACCAATCCATGGCAACACCTAAAAGTGACATAGGGAAAGTGAGAATTAGTAATGCATCAGCATGCCCTATTAAATAACAAGCATGTCTAAGTGCTTGTAAGTGCTATTATGAGTCCTCTTTACTCTAAAAATTGATAAATTTAAGGAGTTACCATTAGCTTAGATAAGGCAAAATAAGCATAAAAGGATGGATAGGTTCATTGCACATTTGATCATAAGATAACACATTCTTTGTGTTTCTATGCAAAGTTGCTTTCTACATTCAAAGAAGAAATAAGAAACTAAAAGAAATGGTCAAGGCTAGAAGTACCTGATAAATTTATGCGCACCAAAATCAGACATTGGAAGAATCTCCTCTTTGGCTGTGGAGGAATGACACCTGCGAAGAAAAGAGACTGAAACACGGAAAAATGTTAGTCAAAGGATATGGTGGGCTGTCAGGCGAACACCCGATCCCAGAAGTACGAAGACTTCCTAGAAGGATATCAACCCACTGATAAAAAAGTAGAATATTAGACTAAAGTAGATATAATGAAAGATAAAATGACATAAATAAAGGACAAAAAATAAAATGTGTACCTGATAATGAAGTAAAATGTTCTGCACAGTCACCGGCGTCGGTCTCTGTGGTGCTGGCATTGGTCTGGGAAGGTGCCAACGTCGGTTGAGGTGCCATCGTCGGTCGGGGCAGTGACCGGCATCAGTCGAGATAGGTTCTGGGTGAGTTGCAGAAGGTCTGGGAGAGTCGGGACAGGTTCTTGACAGGATCAGGACAAGGTTTAGACAGGGTCGGGACAGGGTCTGATAGAATCGAGATAAGGTCAGGACAGGGTCTGGGCAAGGTAAGGTCGGGTTTGGACAGAGTCTGGGGGTTTTGGTCGAGTCTGGATAGAGTTATAGATTGGGATAGTGGGTAGGGATGTAAAGAAGAGATTCAGAACTTGGGTCTGTGGTTTGAAGATTCGAGATGACATAAATAATGAACAAATAATAATCAAAAAGAAATGAAATAAATAGAGAAAATACTTACCTATCAGAAGACGTGATGAAAGCCATAGTTGAAGTTGTCTGTGCAGTGCCGAATTGAAGCGAATGTAGATTGGTTGATGCCAGAGTTGGTTGATCGTGAGAGTGTTGATTGCAAGAGTCTGTGAATGTCCAAGTTTGGGATTCTATTGATTGATTGATTAGCCTTCGGGATTGATCGGCGGACGCTGATGAAGGCGAGGGATGGTTCGAGAGACAGTTAGATAACTGTTCAGAAAACCGATTGGGAACCGAATGATAACTGATAATGGATAACGGGAAGGTGACCGACGTTGGCAAGATTGCTGACGTCGGCCGATAAGTGACTGACGTCGGCGACATCGGCCGGGTAATGACCATCGTCGGCAGATGCACAATGGGGATAAAGTCTAGATTTAGCTCTGCGCTCATTGTTACATGCTGCCAAGGTCAAGGCTAGTGGAAAAAGTGATCGACAAGGGTTGAATAGGAGAAGAAGAATAAAATGGGGGATGACCAGGGGAGTTGACACGATTTCGGTGTCTACATTTGCCCCTTTTTGTCTTATTGGTTGTTCTGGATGAACTGCAAGACAAAAATAGGAGTGATTGCCCTAGGTGTGGGATAAGGTTGATTTCATCTTGTTGGTTGTTCGAATGAACTGCAAGACAAAAAATAGGAAGCGGATTGCCCTAATTATGGATGAGGTATTCCCCCTCAAAGCAGGAGTCGAGGGAAGGGAACCGAGAATCGGGTGCTGATTTGACAAAGAGTGGATGAAAAAGGGGTGAGGGTGAATGCTGCAAAAGGTGTGATTGTGTGCATACCACTGCACGAGATGGTTAGGTCAAAGTGTCACAGGTCAAGGGTCGAGGAGTGCCAAAATTGAAGTAACTGGGCCCCATCATGTAGTCATTTGCTGATCGGGTCACTCAATCTAAGCTGAAGCTCCAAATGGGTCATCACATTCCAGGTATCCCAGGCTCAGGAAGTGCTCCCAGAAACCCAAAAAAGTCACAAGTAGTGCGGATCAATCGGCGTGCGATCCTATACTTGTGAGGGTCCAAAAATAATAGGTAGTCTGCGGATAAAATGGCTAACCAGTCGTGGAATAGCATACAAGCAAAAACAACCAAGGCAACATTGTCTTGGAAGTGGTCAGGGTTGGAGGAGATAGGCATGATCTCCAATGGTTGGTGGTCGAGAGTCAAGGTCATGGTCAAAAGGTCTGAGTGATAAACAGGTGGTCAAAGTGGTTGATGATTAGTCTTGGTTAAGGTCAAAGTTGAGAAAAAAGGGGGTTTGTCCATTTGGGAGATGAACAAACGGGATGACCAAGCTAACCCCAAAAGACAGTCGTGTCATCTGAGTGCTGCCTACATAGCCCTGGTCATAGGGCATCAGACCAATGTAGTTCGAGCAAAGGGTCTGAGTAGTAGACAGGTGGTTAAAATGGTTGATAGATTGGTCTTGGTTATGATGAAATGATGAGGAGAAGAGATGTGGCAGCCGTTTCTAAATGGTGTATTCTGCAACATTGGTCGAGAGGTCTTTCATCCCTAGCAATATTCTAGATTCACGATGGATGTATGCTAAAAATGAATTGAGGTCTATTTATGCTTCAGCAAGTATTGGTTTATGCTGAACATAAATTGCGACGGGTCGATAGTTTCCATGTGTATTGGTGTCCATAGAAACTAGGGTGAATAGGTTATGGGAGTGGTCTGAAAAGAGAGTTGAGGTGAGTTGATTGACAAGTGATGAAGGTGAATGTGACTAAAGTGCAGAAGAAGTGAAAATCATATTGCTCTTTCATTGACAAGGACCAAAAAAGATAGCATAGATAGGGGTTATGAGAACCAAGAGCCCCATTCATGCGTGACGTCGTTGACCATAGTTATGTTAGAGTGGTAATCGAATCACTTTGATATTAAAGTGAGCTCGAAGTCCCTTGAGCAGGTGATAGGAGGAGGAAAGAGGGTAACCCATTTTAAGAGCAGAGATAACTATGCCCCTTTTTATAGGAGACCCTGAGACAACTATAAGTCAAGTCCATGACTCATTTTTTTTTTTTTTTTTTTTTTGAGGTGCAGACTGATCAATGCGAGAAGCCTGCATAGAGATGTCATTTGCTTGGTGGTCAGTTGTGAAGCTGATCAATGCTGGAAGCTTCTAAAATAGTGTTGTTTATTGCCAAATTAGTCATAGCCATCCTTCAAGGGAGTGGTCTAGATTTTTGTTTAATATAAGGGCTTTTGAATAGCTGTCCTTCGAGGGAGCAGTCTATTAATTACATCAATGATAGTATAGCTGTCCTTCGAGGGAGCAGTCTGCTTTTTGATTTTGATATTGATATAGTGACCATGGATATTGTGACATCTTTATTTGTTTTGATAAAAATGTGAGTCATGGACAAGATTATAGAAGGTCAAGGGCTCCCTTTTATGAGGACAAAAGCATCCATACAGCATAAAAGGGTTATAGGATTTGTTAAGAGGAATAGGGTTGAAAGGAAGTAGGATTAAGAGGACGGGGATTGCTTAGGGACGAGCTCAAGTTAAAGTGTCAAGTGGATGAGTAATCGACTAGCAGTAGAACGGTCGCAGATGCAACGCATTAAGAGGCTCAGGTTCTGGGCGTCCATCAAGAGAAGACAAATGATAAGTCCCTGATCCATACTTGTGCATGATAATAAAAGGTCCGAGCCAATTAGGAGCAAACATGCCTTGTTTACTTTGCTCCATATTGGTCACATGTTGATTGATGAGTGGATGTGAAGTTGACTAATATGGTTGTTGATTGATCGAGACTGGTTGAATGTGTGGATAAAAAGGTTGGTCAATGTTTGGTTGAGATTTGGTCATTTGATAGTTGGTCAATGGTTGGTCAAGGGTTGATTGGTTGGTATTTGGTCTTTGGTTGGGTCGAATGTTTGGTTGAGGTCGAGTTAAATGTTTGGTTGCTAGTCTGGTTGAGGCTAAGTTGAAAGAGTGATTGATATGTGGTTGAGACTGTGTTGAAAAATTTGTCGAGGTTTGGATGAAGGTTGAATTCCCCCAGTGGCTAGGGAGAATGTTTGACAGATTGGTTAAGGTCGGTTGAGGTTTAGTGGTCAGATGGACTATGTTGATGTTGAATAAGGGGGTTAAAGGTGACAAAGGAACCAGAACCTAGCGTGGAGATCCCGATTTAGGTGATGAGGTTGGAGAGGCACGAGTTGGTGTTGATGATTTGGTAAAGAGGTGGTCAAGAGGAGAGGTGTCATTCCCCAGACATTGGTGAATGGTGACCTTGAGGGCACAACAATGTTCTGTGTCATGTCCAGGCGTATGATGATACGCACAAATACGAGTGTCATCGAACCAAGGTGGTTTAGGTCTGAGAGATTGATATGGTTTGAGAGGTGTAAGGTTGAGGCGAGATGACTGCAACAAATGCCGTAACAACAAGGTATAAGAACCTGCTAATGGGTCTGGATATTTTATTGCAGTGAGGGTTGATGACGTTGGTTTGAGAGGCATAAGAGACGTTGGTCAATGATTTAGAGAAGATATATGTTTGACAAGTTGATAGAGTAATGGAGGCGACATGCCTCTGTGAAGGATGGGAGTATGAAGCACTCCAATTAAAGTGGATGGATGCGGGCCCAAGATTGAAGGCAATGATGAAGGTGGGGGAGGAGTCCTCCAGTGTGGTCTAGTGGTCTTCGTGGGTTTGAGTCAAGAGCCACTATTGTGCGAGGCGAGGTTAGATACGGGTTTGGGTTTAGATGTGGATGGAGGTGAGTGAGATATAACAATCTCAGGCAAAGGGCAAGAGGAAACCGTGACTGGGTCTTTCTCAATCGAAATGGGCAAAGAGACTAGTTCTTCTCTTGGTGGAGAAGAAATAGGAGAGGGTGGCTCCTCAAGTGGGCAGATGGCAGGGATGATCATGCCTTCTACATGTGCTTGAGGAATAGGCGAGGTAGGGTCTACAGATGAAGATAGGGCTAATGGCATAGGTGTGGTCAAGGCGTCCTCTAGTATGAGAGAGGTCAATGGAGGACTAATAGGAGAAGAGGGTCTTTCATTCTGTGAAGAAGCTTGGTCAGGGACAAGAGGTAAGATAGTGTTGACGGTGTGTATATCATGGTCTTGAGGGTCATTGATCATGGTTTGGATGTTGTCTTGATTAGGCGGGTGATTAGGAAAAGGTTGTTTGAAGATGTCGAGGTTTTGGTTGGATGGTGCATTTGGGTTATCCAAGATAAGATCGCCCTTGTCTAGCATGACCTGGATGAGGTTTTTAAAAGTTTGACAGTGATCCGTATCATGGCCTTTGACACGGTGATAGTTACAAAAGTGGTTCTCCTTGTACCATGTAGGGATAGGTGTTGAGGGGTCGAATTGATGTGGTCAGATTGAAGGGAGATTGAGGACCCCTTGCTTGATGAGTTTATCCAAGACAGAGGCATATGACTCTCCAATTAGAGTGAATTGACGTTGTATGGATTGACGTTGAAAATGTTTATTGATGTAGTCTAATGTTGAAGATGCTGGTCGGTTAGTTATTGTTGAAGATGATGGTCTAAAGATGACAGTGTTTGCCGACCCCTTAGATTGAGAGTGGGCAGAAGAAGGTCTGGAAGAAGAATGGTCATTGGTTCTTGTGTTAGTGTTACACAATTTGACCTTATCTTCTTCAGTAGCATAGAGTTCAAGCTTTCGGGCCATGGTGAAGGCCTCATCAAAAGTGTGGAATGTTTGAACCCACAAGGTGGATGAGATGTGACTAACACATGCTCGGGAAAAGAGCTCAATGAGCTCAGGTTGAGGCAAGGAGAAGGAGAGCTGGTTAATCAAGCCTCTCCAACGGGCGACAAAATCAACTACTGATTCATCGTCAAATTGCCTAATGGAGTAAAGGTCTATGATCGAGACTTGTTTAGTGATATTGATTGAGAAATGGTCAATGAATAATTGAGCGAGTTGAATGAATGAAAAGATAGAATGTCTGGTAAGAGAGTTATACCAGTCAAGGGCAGGGCCAGAAAGTGACATAGGAAACGTGCGTAATAATAACGCATCATCGTGGGCAATAAGATAGCAGGCATGTCTGAATGCCCGTAGATGTTGTTGTGGGTCTTCCTTACTCTGAAAGCAAGTAAATATAGGAAGCTCCCAATGGTTGGGGTATGGTCGGATAGGGACATAAGGATGAATGGGCTCGTTGTAAATCTGGTCATATGAAGAGACATTATTTGAACCGGAGATAGAAGCTTCGAGACTGGACATTTTATCCATTAGCATCTTGATGACATCTACTGACAGATTGGTGGACGGAGTGCCCCCTAGGTTGTAAGGTGCTTGAAAGAGGCTAGAGGAGGTATGTGACGTAGTCGGTTGTACCAATAAGGATGCAACGTACGAATGACTAGTCGCAGGGGCAGAAGTAGAGGTTAAGGGTGGTTGCGTCATGAAGGTCGAAGGTATAAGTTGACTAGGCACTGCCAAAGGTGGTTGAATAGCGGGACTGGTAGAAGGATAGGTTGGCATGCTTACATTTGTGGGTGCAAGAGTGTAAGGGGTTGAAACAATCAAGTTTTGATACGATGTAGAACTTGGTTGAATTGCAAGTGATTGAGGGGGTAACAAAACCCTGATGGAGGTCGGTCTAAAAATAGATGAAGAGGCCAAACTTTTTGTATTGGCCATGGTTGAGTTAATGGTTGAGGTGAAATGCTGAGTCATAAAGGGTTGGATGACGAATGGTGTCGATGTCGTCGCCATGTCACCCAAAAGGTCTCGCGTTGGATTTCTCGCGAGATAGTTATGGAGGGCTGTGGTATTGAGGTCCAAGAATTTTTTGAAATCCTGGTCCCCTTTAGGGATGATGGGAATTTGAGTCAGGGTCAGGGTCAGTCCTGTAGGAGTTCTTTCAGTCTCCGAGTGTAACTCCATGATAGGACGGGTTAGAGATGGGGTAGACAAAAGCAGTTGACGGCTAGAGTGGTCAAAAAAGGGCCTTGGTTTGACTGCATGTCAAACCCATATAAGGCGAGAAAGGACGTCCTCACACGCTCAAACAAGTAGATAAGAACTAAAAAGATGAAGACACAAGTAGATCCTAAAACCCTAGAAGTAAAAATTTTAGGATTATAGTGGCTTATGCCTTAAAATGTGTGTAGAGGAAGATTGGCTTTGAGTCGGGTCCTAGAAGAAGTCTATGGATGGTTTCGGGTCAGTTATGGTGCTCAAGAAGTCTGTGTTAGGTCCGGTACGTGGCCTGGTGCTAAGGAGCAAGCTCCTCTCACTTCACGATTCTAGTGGTTAGCTGGTTTTGCTTAGCCAAAATATACCTCGCCTAGAGATTATCCTCTGCCAGAGAACGGAGTGGGCTTTCCCCTTGGTGATGAAATCCAAGTGAGATTGCCAGGATGGGTAAGGTATCCGCTGGGGGATGAAATCCCAGTCGGGCCTTATCTCAGGTAAGTTAAAATGTTTGTTTTGTGCAGGTGGTTTGGTCGTGTAACATGAAGTGATCTAGATTAATTCAATATGCGGTTTAATTACTATGTGTGGTCTAAGAGATGCAGGCAAACAGAAATGAATGCAAAGTGTTTTAATGTCCAAGTCAAAATGTTTTGTTCGTATGAAGACGAATGGAGAAAGAGTCGAAGAATATGAGTTTTAGCTAGTCTAGAAGTGCAAGAAAGAAAGAAAATGTTCATTTTAGTCCTGCTTATGATGTCATTAAGAAGAGACGAGAGGAGGCGAAAAGAAAGGAACCTAATGCACCTAAATGAACAAAAGAAAGAAAGAAAGAACCCAAGGAGGCACTAGGGTCCCACCAGGCGTGCCAGAATGGTTCTATGCAAAGTTGCTTTCTACATTCAAAGAAGAAATAAGAAACTAAAAGAAATGGTCAAGGCTAGAAGTACCTGACAAAGTTATGCGCACCGAAATCAGACATTGGAAGATTCTCCTCTTTGGCTATGGAGGAATGACACCTGCGAAGAAAAGAGACTGAAACACGGAGAAATGTTAGTCAAAGGATATGGTGGGCTGTCAGGCGAATGCCCGATCCCAGAAGTATGAAGACTTCCTAGAAGGATATCAACCCACTGATAAAAAAGCAGAATATTGGACTAAAGTAGATATAATGAAAGATAAAATGATAGAAATAAAGGATAGAAAATAAAACGCGTACCTGATAATGAAGTAAAATGTTCTGCACAGTCGCCGGCGTCGGTCTCTGTGGTGCTGGCATCGGTCTGGGAAGGTGTTGACATCGGTTGAGGTGCCGTCGTCAGTTGGGGCAGTGACCGGCATCAGTCGAGATAGGTTCTGGGCGAGTTGCAGAAGGTTTGGGAGAGTCAGGACAGGTTCTTGACAGGATCAAGACAAGGTTTAGACAGGGTCGGGACAGGGTCTGATAGAATCAAGATAAGGTCAGGACAGGGTCTGGGCAAGGTAAGGTCAGGTTTGGACAAAGTCTGGGGGTTTTGGTCGAGTCTGGACAGAGTTATAGATTGGGATAGTGGGCAGGGATGTAAAGAAGAGATTCAGAACTTGGGTTTGTGGTTTGAAGATTTGGGATGATAGAAATAATGAACAAATAATAATCAAAAAGAAATGAATATAAACAGAGAAAATACTTACCTGTCAGAAGACATGATGAAAGCCATAGTTGAAGTTGTCTGTGCAGTGCCAGATTGAAGCGAATGCAGATTGGTTGATGCCAGAGTTGGTTGATCGCGAGAGTGTTGATTGCAAGAGTCTGTGAATGTCCAAGTTCGGGATTCTATTGATTGATTGATTAGTTGATTGATTAGCCTTCGGGATTGAGCGGCAGATGCTGATGAAGGCGAGGGACGGTTCGAGAGATAGTTCGATAACCATTCAGAAAACTGATTGAGAACTGAATGATAACTGATAACGGATAACGGGAAGGTGACCGATGTCGGCAGGATTGCCGACATCGGTCGATAAGTGACCGACATCGGCGACATCAGTCGGGTAACGACCGTCATCGGCAGATGCACAATGGGGATAAAGTCTAGCTTTAGCTCTGCGCTCATTGTTACATGCTGCCAAGGTCAAGGCTAGTGGGAAAAGTGATCGACAGGGGTTGAATAGGAGAAGAAGAATAAAAACGGGGGATGACTAGGGGAGTTGACACGATTTCGGTGTCTACACTTTGAACCAAAAATGAATGTCTCTAGATTAGACATCTTGTCCATCAACATCTTAATGAGGTCTAGAGGGCAATTAGTTTGGGGGATACCTCCTAAACCATAGGGAACCTCATAGGAAGAAGAGGGAGAATATGACATAGCTTCTTGAGGTTATTTTGGGGTAATATAAGGATAATGAGTCATAGGCTAGGGTACGAAAAGAGAATGTGATTTTCCTATTGGGTTAGAGACTATGCTTTGGTTGGTTTCTGTATTGTAGGTTGGATCATTGGCATAATTAGACTAGATCAAGGTTGAGTCATAACTCAAGTAATTATAGGCATGAGGGTAGATGGAATAGGTACCACTAAATTTTGAAATGGGGTAAGAGTTGACTGAACTAGTTGTGGTTGTGAAAGTAGGGAAGTCAAACCAGGGTTTAGGTGGGATTGGGTAGTTGGCAATGATATACTTTGGACATTATTTATAGTTAGGTTACTCATAGAAGTGGTGGTTTGGGTAACCATGGGAAAAATAGTGAAGGTAACTGAAACTAAGGTTGTCTCCATTAGAGATGTTGGCATACCATAGATTTGGTCACTTGAAGAATTATAGGTTTGGTTCATAACAAGGTAATGTTGAAAGGCTACCACATTGAAATCAAGAAATTTAGAAAACTTTTAATCTCCCTTAGGCATAATGGGAATTTGGTTGGGGCTGAGAGTATGCTCTATATCTAAAGTATGCTCCATGATAGAATCAAAAGTGAGAGGGGAAGGTGGAAGTGGTTTTTGACTTGCATAATCAATAAATTTTTTGGCTTGAGCTTGCATCAATGCAAGAGGAAGTATAAATAGTCTTACTACTCTGTATTGGTGACAGAATAAGGAAAAACTAGGTTTCAATGTAGGTGAGTGGGTTATTTCATTTTGTTGTTTTGAGTAGATAAAGATTACACAATTGTCAACATTGGTCCCTTGATCGATGTCGATAGAAAAAGTTTGCCGATGTTGGTGGATTAACTAATGTTGGTAGGTAAAATCTACCAATGCCAGTATAGTTAATCGATGTTAATCATTGTGATATTCAAGGAGATGGAAAATCTAATGTTTTAAAAAATTAGAATTTGAAACTAGGTAAAATAGCTGATGTAAGAGGTCTATGTAATAAGGAAGAACACTTAGAAAACTTGAGATAATAGGTTATACAAATTGAGTATTAGAAATAGTATTGATTTTTTGAATCAATAGGAAAACATCCTTACCAACTCCAAAATATAGAAGGCAATAGAAAAGTAGAAAAAGAACATATAGCTAGTAACTATTAAGTCCTAGAGATTAATTTTTAGTCTCGTGTTGGCTTATGCCTTAATTAGATAGTGAAAAGAGAATTTGGTTATCGAAGGTACTGAAAAGCAATCTAGAGCTAGTTTTAGGTTAGTTTTAATGCTCAAGAGGAAATCTATGTTAGACCAGGTACATGTCTTGTTATAGGAGCTTATTCTCCACACTTCATGAACCTAGAGCTAGACTAGGCTGCTTAGCCAAAATATATCTTCTATCTAGAGTTTATACTCCACTAGAGAATGGAGTGGGTTCTCCCCTTGGTGGTGAAATCTAAGTAGTATAGATGGGTAGGGTAAGGTTTTCCACTAGGTGATGAAATCATAATGGTAATTTTCTCAAGTGAGTTTAGATTTTTTTTTGTGAATGTGATTTGGTTGTGTAACAGAGGTGCACTATAATTTATTCAAAATGCTTGTAATTAACTAGGTAAGTTAATATGCAGTAAGCAAATAATGAAGTGTAGTAAGTTTTAAAACCAAATGTGAAATGTTTAGATTCAAATGAAAAAAAGATGAAATAGGAGTAGAGAATGAAATTCACTATCCTAATGTGCATGAAATAAGAAATAAAGAAGAGATTCTTTTTAAATTTTACATAAAAAGATAAATTGCTTTTAGGGGCAAAGAGAAAAGAAAGAAAATTTTAGTTTAATACTTTTAAACATAAAATAAAATGTTAAATTTTTTGTTTTAAGAGAAAAGAGATGGAGAAAGTGAAAGAAATAAAATTTTCACTATAATGCACCTATATTAATGCTTACAACAAGAAATGAACCCGAGGACAACTCTAGAGTCCCACTGGGCATGCCAAAAATGTTTCACTATTTTTTTTCTATTTCAAGTCTAAAGGAAAATAGAAAAGAATGATGGGGATAAGTGATTATAATGAACCCATATTTGTTTGAGTATCATATCCAAATGTTATGAGCACTCCTCTTTGGCTAGGGAGGAGTACCTACAAGTAAGAAAACACTACCACAAGATGTTTTTTAGTAGTTAAATGAGTGGGTTACCAAGCTACATTCTTGTTCTAGGAAGTGTGAAACTTCTTTAGAGATGATAGTCCATTTTTGAGAGACAAAAGAGTAATAAATAACTAAAAGAAAGGTAAAGAGAGAGTGAAAGAGAGATAATATTACCATTATTCACAACTTGAGTACAATAAAGAGTGACAAGGTATGAGTGGTGTATTTTGTTTGTATTTTAGAAGTTATTTGGGTAGGTTTTGGAGAGGTTAGGAAATCTATAGTCATTGATGTCAACAAAGAGTGATCGATATCAGTTATACTACCAAGGTCAGTGGTGAAGGTGACTAATGTTGGTTAGGCTACCAAGGTTGGTAGGGGTAATAATTGCCTAAGGGCTTATAGAAGGATTTTTTGGGTCCAAGAAATGGTTTTGATTAGGTTTGGGAGGTTGGGGAGAGTTATGAGAGAGACAATATGGTTTGGGTAGATCTAGTCTAAGGTTTGGTGTGTTAGGTTAAGGGGAAATAAGCAAGGAATCTTTGTAACTCCTTGATGGGGGTTTGGTTAGGAGTGTGTAAAGAAATGCACTATAGATATAAAGTGATAGAAGAATAAATGTTTATAAAACTTACATAATAAGTGATGTACATAGTTGTAGTGGTCACTAAACTATAAGTGCTAGATTGATGGTCCCTATCAGGTAGTCTAAAATGATGGCCTAAATAAAGAGAACAAGTGGGTGATGTTGGTCGTCAAGATCTTAGTTCCTGATCATGATTAACTTATGCAAGATGAAGTAAGCTAGGATGTCAAAAGCTGAATGCCAAGAGATTGAATGCAAGTAAGAATGAATTTTATTGATTTCTACTGAGCTAAACTTTAGGTTGGAGTTTGGTTTATATCACTGATGTTGATGATCCTACTAATGTCAACCATGGGTTGACTAATGTTGATAACCCTATAAGAGATAAATTTTACTATTCTATTTTATATTGTTCTTTATTCCAAGTGTGGCACCCATTACAAAATGGTAAAAATAAGAGGCTAAGAAGGAGGTAGCTAATTAGGAATTTAGTTTGGAAGTGAGAATAAGTCTTGGGTAGTTAGGATGAGGGGACCAGGTCTTGAGGTGACTCATCAGGTGAGAATTAGTCATAAAGTGAGGTGGATAGATAAGGTGGTAAAAGGTGTTTCTAGTTAACTTAATTAAGTATTTTAAATTAGTTAAATGTGTGAGGGGTAAAAGTATGGGTTAGGGAAGCTAATTGTTATTATTGAAAAATGAGCTAAAAGGGATTTCAACACAGGGAGTTATGCATGTGTGCCTGACATAATTTTGGTGTCTACAAACACACAAAATGATCTCTAAATACCCCTTTGAGATCTTACTGCTAGACCTTACGTTTTGTAATGGTGAAAGGGTCTCACTTGACTATCATCTTCTATATTGAAGGGAATGTCTTATCGATGTGGTATCATATGATGATTAAGACTTATAGGTATGCCTTCTATTAACGATCCACATAAAACCCAAAGATGCCTTCCACTAGTTGATAGGTGATCTCTTATTATGGTATGTAGTTAGGAAAAAAATATGACAAGTGAAGGGGGTCCTTGAGGAAACCCATAATTTGGATCATAGTGTCATCTTTTTATAGTCAATATTCCCTAGTGGTTGTCATAGAATACCATATTACCTTTGAGATCTAGGACATCAGAGCTTCATTGATTGCTTGGTAGACCACTTGGTATAAGGGATCATAAATGTCTAAGGCATGATGGTGGAACTTATGGCCATGCAACTTATAAAAGACCATGTCGACCATCAAGCCCCTGGTAACCCACATAGGAAAGCCCAAAGGATTGAAAGAGAGCATCTCACAAACTGTGTCTAGTAGGTATATCATCATGTAAAAGTTACCTCTAGCTTGAGCATCTATGATGGCATGGACAAACATGAATTCGATAAACCTTACCATGTCTTAGATATTCAAGCATGTTAGGATCATATGTAAGAGAGGCACTTGTAGCTCATTGACATGCTAGTAATCCTAGCCCTTGAATAGTCAGTTGAGAAAGATCATGCCATCTTAAACCTCCTCTTGAAAGGTATGGACTATGTATGAATTGATATCCTCTTTATCAACCCACTTAGAATTTGGTTTCTCAACCCAATCATAGAGGACATAGTTTATCTAATAGGTCTCAATCTAGATTGTTACCACTATTACATCATAGGATAGATTGAACTTTGAGAAAGAGTAATATGCCTTGAAGGCATTCCTAGGGATATAAACAACATGGTGCCAAGATTTTGGTGATCACACCCATTCATTTACCCAATCTTGTATGTGGATGGTGTTATGGAGAATTTCACTTAATAGGTCAATGTAGGGGAATGCCTATAGTTTGATAGTGGCTTTGTGGAGTATGCACTTGTTGTAAGACCTAATGGCATCCTCATACTCTATATGTTGTTCATCATCTGAACCTAAATCATTAGGTAATTGCTTAACCACTTTGAACATATAGTTTTAATGCTTAAACTTGATCAAGACAATTGATAATGTGATGCCCATATATTTAGATTCAGTATTTCAATTTGAGGATGAAGAAACAAGTGGAGTATGATGAAGGGGAAATTAAGAATTTTTGAGTGTATAAGGCACAATTTATAGGGGCTCTATGGAATTTTGAAAGCAATGCATTAGATATTTATTTAAAGGAAATAATGGTAACCATTGGTGATCTTACCTTACAATTTATAAGCACATGCATACACTCCCCTATATTAATGGCATTTTATGGATCACTTGCTACAAATTTAAATTTGAATTGGTGTATGGATTTTATCTCTTTATTTCTAAATTCAAAATTAAATTTGGAGCTCATGATCCTCCATCTCTAGCTCGATATAATAATGGTGATGGGATGTTTTAAAGCTATCTAATCAAGTTAAACTACCCATTATGTTAATACCCAACACATGGTAGGCATGTGGTCACATCTCTTAGAGGCATCTTAACTAACTCTTAATTTATAACATGTTTCATTCACTCATTGGTCTTCCCAATAATGATCAATACTTAGATATGGAACCAATGTCATTCCCCTAGGTTGGATGATGTGTCACTTAAGGACATGTGGTACATCTTACTTTGTTCTCAAGTTTCATCTATACTTGATTTTGAATTTTTTGTGGCCTTAGGTGACTACTAGTCCATCTTCACACTAGGTGATGTGGCACCTTCCCATTTGGTGAGGTTCTCCTAGGCTCTAACATCTTTGATAGGTCTGAGGGACTAACCACTTTGACTAGTGGTAATATGGTGCTTTCCCATTTATCTACTCTCTTTTAGGCTATGACATATTTAATAGGTTTGAGGGACTAGACACTCTAATTACTGATGATGTAGTGCCTTCCTATTTAGTCAAGATCTCCCAAGCTCAGAAATCTTGAACAGGTATAGGGGACTAGTCATTCTAATTAGTGGTGATATGGTTCCTTCTCATTAAACTAGGTTGTCTTAGGCTCTTACATCTTTGATAGGTCTATGGGACTAGATGTTGTGACTAGTGGCTATGCGGTGCCTTCCTATTTGGTTAGGATCTCTTGGGCTCTAAAATCTCTAATAGGTTTGGGATATTGGCCACTCTAACTAATGGTGACATGGTGCCTTGCCATTCAAGATTATTATTCCCTATTCTCTATTCCCCATATAGCTTGACTTGACCATAAGCCATTCTTGAATTTTAGTTGACACAGTCGATCTAGTAGACCTAGTTGGTTAGAAAATAGAGTCATTCGCTCCTGGACTAATTCAACCTAGGTAGACCTAGTCCCATAATATGTACTATTCCCAAAACTAGGTTGACCCATTCCAATACATTTAAAAATTGATGAAAGGGGGTTTTGGCTTAGATAGGGACCATTTGAAGTGGTGAATTGATTGGAAAAGAGTTTAGGTGAGGTGTTAAAGCTTAGGGAAATGTATAAGAGGGGTTTGTATTGGGTTTAATAGGAGGTATAGGGAATAACAATCTTGCAAAGCACTAAAGGTATACCCATCCCTTTCTTAATGAACCCTTTAAGGTATGATCTTAGAGAGGTTGAGTTTGATGAGTTCTTCCAAAAGAGAAAATGTTAGCAATTAATAAATTTTTTAAATATTTTGTGTATACATATGCCCCACTCAAATCTCATCACATGTCACGTAGGTTGTAATACAGGATGGTGCTTCAAGAAAATACATAGAAATAAATAATGTTGAGCTAAATAAATTACATTATCAAGAAAATAAGATAATTGAAAGAAAAGTATTGAAAAATACATATCTTTACATACCTTAGTGCTATAGAGAGGAAATTATGTGAGATAGATGGAGATGTGTCTAATGTCGGTAACACTAGTCAAACCTGCAAAATAAGGTAATTTTGTTTTTTTTTGCAAAAATACATATAATATGTAGAAAATTTCTCTAAAAGGTAAGGATTCTAAAACATATTATTCTTTAGAAAAAGAGCTAGTATAAATAGAGTTATGATCAAAACTTAGAATCTAGGGATAAATATTTGACAATTAAAGAATTTTAAATGGTAAATATAAATAGGGTTAAAAATTAATTCATTTGTAATTTTTCCATTCTAAAAAAAAAGAGCTCTAAGAGACCTAGAGGATCCTAGAGAGTGACAATGGTGAGGAGATGATAGGTTCGAGATGGAGTATGACTAGTGGAAGTAGATGGTGTATCTCAGGTAAATGATGTATTGAATTTAATTATTGGTAATTTTTATTGAGAGTTAAGCTAGTGGTGAAAAAATAGACATTAGGGGAAAATTGTGTATCCAAATTGGTGCTAGGATTTTTTTAGGAAAAGTATGAATTAAGTGGTTAAATGGATAGTAAGTGGTAAGATCAATATATGCCTAAGGAATTTATGGTAAATAGTATAAAAATCACCACTATTTTTTAATAGAGTCGACCCAGATGACTCAGTTGAAAAGATGAAGGGTGATGAAATGGGATGATTAATTAGCATAGGGATGATTTAGTATTATTTGTAATTGTAAAATGTACAGTAGAAGGTTGAATTAGTTGTAAGGTTGAAGTGGTTGACCTATTAATTTATGCCTAATTTATTAATTCAATATTATGGCTAACATAGTTTGTAAAAATGGGTTGACTATGTAGGATAGCACTGACATAGTTTGTAGAAATGGGTAATAGGGTCAAATTTATATCATAATGGTTGATTATGTAAAATGTCATGGACAACTTAGTATATATTTTTTTTAATATTTATAATGTCATGGCTAACTTAATACAAATTATCCAACTATGTAGGCTAACTTGGCCAACTTTATATAAAGTGGCCAATTGTGTAGGTTGATAGAGCCTTAGTGTAAAGTGGTTAACTACATATAAAATGGTGAGAAAATAGAAAGAATAGGTTGATGTAATATTTAATTTTTAAAATTTAGTAATTTATTAATGTATTATTATGGTTTTTATATTTATATCTAATACATTCTATTTTGTTTGGCATTTTATAGAGGCAATGGAGATTTTAACACCTAGTGGATGCAACATGTTTACCAGACTTGCTGGAGAGATTATCAAATGACGATCAAACACAACAAGATTATTTAGGATTTAGATGTATTATTGAGATTTGTTATATTTCCTTGAGTGTTGAATTATTTTACATGTTCTTTGGAGCATGGGAGTGATGAACCAACACTTTATGGTGGGAGGTAGATGCATATACTATAGAGTTGGGGATCACATTAGAGAATGTCCATGCTCTTCTTGGATTAACCATCATAGGTAATCCTATGATATGTGGTGCCCTAAAGTCTAAGGATAAGAGGTTGGAATTATATTTATGGGTGATAGGGTCAGAGATATATTTTACTAGGTTGTGTGTTTGTTTGATGTTTATAGATCAACCATTCTAGACATTTCCAAGGTGGTGATAGGGCTTATGACATCATGTGTGCTTTATCATAAGTTAAATGGGAAGGTCCCATGATATGTGGTGTCCTTACGTTAGTCTATTATATATCATGTCATGATTAATGACTTGGTATTAATTATTTAGGTACAACTAGTGCACAATATGTATGGGATGTTGTTTAGAGGGTAAAAGATTATGGGCCATATGATTTTGTTGAGAAATTGGTTATATGAGAGGTTATTAATGTACTAGTCATTTGGGTTTCCCCATGTGTTAGATGATAAGATTTCTCATGTGACTAGGTGGTGACATGACCATGTAGTATGGTTTGTGTTTCATACCCCTCCACTACAGACAGTTACACATGGTGAGACTATATGGTAGTCATATACAAATGTTTTGTCTAGTTGACCATATTGGTCTATTATTATTGATGTCTTGGGTTATAATGGCCATAATTTTCCCATAATATGAATATTTTACCTATATATCCCAAAAAATCTTCATCTATAGCCATGGTCTGAAGATTAAGGGAAGGAATTACTCCCTTCAGGGTTTTGGTTCATTTATCTTTTCTCAACAATTGAAACTATATAACAAACCAATAAAGGAATTATTTTTCACAAATAAGATTATGAGCTAAGTTCATAATTAGTGATCTCAAAGGTATAAGTTTATTCATGATCCACTTGTTTTATTGAGCAAAATAATTTTCAAGTTTGAACTAATTATATGCCTTGAAAATGATGTAGCAGTGTGGGACATGTCAGATGATGTTAAATTAAAGCCATAAGTAGTCATTTGGGTTAAAAATATTCAATAGGATCATGAAATTGAACATGAGGCTACCAAATTTCTAAGCCTCACTTGATTAGATTAATTATCAATGACATGTGAGTGCTCATTCAAGTCAATAAGTCAAGATAGATCAATGACACACATTTAATCATGTAAAAGTATATCTAATGGTGAGCACAAGGTAAAAAGGTTAGTGGATATTGAAATTGAATACATTGATTACAAGTTTTATGATCTCAATGACTTAATGGATCAATGACATGTGTTTGATCATGTAGATCAAAGATCGATTGTATGTGTTTAACCATGCTGAGGAAATTGATGGTGCATATGGGGTCAAGAAGTCAATGAGCCTAGATTGCATGAAAGGCCACCCAAAGGTGTAAGCATGTTAATCAGATGGAAAATGATAGGGGATCTTTAGAAAGCATATGAGACTACCAAGTGACATAGTCTAGAAAGTAGATCATAAATCAATGGTAACAATGAAGGTCAAATTTAAAAGACTCTAGAGGAGATCGATGGATCATAATTGATCGAGTTCTAGGGGGATCAAGAAGAGGAAACTTGTTTAAATTTTTAGTAGTCATATTTTTAAATATAATATAAAGCATGGAAATAAGTTTCCACATAGGCAGACACATCAGATCAAAATATTTGGTGGACTGAGGTAGGTTAATGCTAAAGCTAAGATCAATTGTGATTTAGGTTGAGCTAGAGAAAATATTTAAAATTTATACTTCCATTAAAACTTAGTCATCCACATCGATAAAATTATACCTAAAGTATCTTAAAAGGCCAACATATCTTCAATCTTAGGGAGTTGGTGTTATGATGAAACAAAAAAATTTTGTGTCTTATTTATGATCATGAAACTAAGAAGCATGATGGATCTTCATTGACATTATGACTATGTGAAAACAAATAAATGGGATTGGTTTTCATCTATAATAGACCTATTTTTAGGGTTTAAAGTAGATATATATTTGTAATTATGAAAGGAGTGTCTTATCTTTTGACATAGTCATATCATTCACTTTCAATAGTTATGTACAAATGCTTAAAAAAGACATAGTCATGGCTAAATCAGGTCTATGGATATGAATTTTTTGTCTTTATAATGGAGGTAAGTGGAGGACAACATAAAATTATGAGAGAGAGATCTGGTGGTTGGATTGCACAAGTGGAGCATTAAATGAATTATTAGAGTCTTTAGAAGCTCTTCCTTCTTAATAGATCACGACTCATCATCCTCAACAATAAAATTTTGTCTTATAGTATGTTTCTCATCTAATGAGGGAACTTGAAGACTATTAGAATTTAATTAAAGTTAATTTTTTGAGGAGGGATTATTCATAATTGATCCAAATATGGTTGAGAATTTTTAGAATTTGGTTGAGCTCATTTATTGGTTTTTGATTATGTGCTTCTTCTCTATCTCCCCCTTTTTCTCCTATATCTCCCATTTTCTTCCAATGGAAAAGATATCTATGATTATTCTCAATTTTTTGAGTATTAGGAGACTCTCATTTGATAGGGTGAAACCTTATCAAAAAAATTATGAAAGACCTCTTGAAATAATAAATTTTTTCTTTACCTCTCTTGCCTTTGAGTCGTGTTTAGTAAGATTGTGCATGATGGCATTGTGAAGGAATATCTTCCACATTCATTGTCCTTATTTCTTACCTATTTTAAGGTGATTTCAAGCTAGATAAAATTTTGAACTTATACTCTTCCCTCCACTAAAGGATGCTTGGTTTGATTCTTAGAATTCCTTTTTGCTTCATTCATTTCTTGTGAGCCTATTTTATGAAATACTTATGCAAAATAGCTAGTTTATGATATTGTGTGAGTTATAATTGTCTTATGCTTCATCAGTGTTTATTTCATACTTATGTGAGTTATAATTTAAATTTTATGAATCACATTTTTATCTCTCTTAGTACCCTTTTATCCCCTCTCTATCACTTTTACCAATATAAGCATTAGCTAGGTGATCTACTAGGAGGGAGATGAACTTCTCTAGAGGTTCAACCCAACTATAGGATACCCAAAACCTAGATTTGGTCCTATTTTGTGGTTTACTTAGAGGGAGATTGAATAACTCTCTTTGAGGTTGAAAATAAAGCCCACAATAGTTTCTATTATGCCTAATTAGACCATTTTCAAGAAAGATTGGTCAAGTTTGATGTTGGTTTGATCAATTTGTATTGGTTATAGATTTCATCTTTCAATATTTGGAGACTCTAAAGAGCACTCAACATCTTGGTGGTAGAGCAATAGTTACATTTAATGCAAAAGGTGACTATAAGATCAAATTTTAGAGGTATTCATTTTGAACTTATTGAATTACCTTTAATCTCAATAAAAATGTTAATATTTTATAAAATTCGCCCATATAAAGGAACATTTCCTCCTAAACTAATTTCAAAATCTACCCCTGTAAGAAGATATTTGTTAGCTCCTTTCACTACCATAGTAACCCCTAGATTTTACTTTTACGGTTTTCAATGGTTAGAGTCCTTTATACCTCCAATAATATAAACCTATCTTAGTGACCTATCTTAAGAGTGTTCCATACTTCATGGTAGACAATTATACAACCCATTTTGAACACCTCACAGATATAGCCAACCTATGAAATATTCATGATGTCAATGAGGAAAATGTGGCCATCAGGTTGTTAGCCATCTCTTTAAAGGGTAAATACTTGGATTGGTATATAAAATTTACTACTAACTCCATCACATCATGGGATAAATTAGGTGATGCATTGTGTAAAAGGTTTGAAGACAAGAGTGACCACTTATAACTTGCAAAATAGTTAATTGCAATCAATAGGGCTCCTCATGAGGTTATGCAAGACTTAAATACCATATATTAAAATACATAAGATAATATCCTATTATTTGTCAATCCTACTCCAAATTATGCATTATTTTACTATCTAAAATCTCCAAATTATGATATTATAGTAACGATTCAGTCTATGGGAGGAAACACACTATGAAATGCTTGAGGTAGAAATCAAAACAAAGAATTATCTAGTACAAGATAAAAAACTTGCACCTATGCCACTAATGCATTTACTTCCTATGATTCAACCACCTCATATTTCCATTCCTCCCCTTTCTTCCATTCTACAAAATCCCACACTTAATACCATACCTACATGAAAGCAAGAAAAGGCTTTAACTAGTCAATCTAGTGACTCCTAAGAAAACAAGAATTTCTAAGATCTTAAGAACATGTTTCAATTATTTGGAAATGAATTGGTGAATGTGAAGAGGTAGAAATCCCAATTCAATATACCTTATAAAGCTCTATAACAGCCTCAACAATAATATTATCAAGAAAATAGGTCACCCTAGAAGGGAAATTTCCAAGGATAAAGCTAAGGACAAGGGAAACCTGATAATGTTAGGAAAAACAATTATAATCCAAATGCTACAAGAACTTCTAATACTTTATTCCATACTCAAAAAAATAAATCCCAAGAAGTTGAGGGTACCATGCCTTGGAATAAATCTTTTGGTCAATCCATTGTCCCAAACATTGAGTTTAATCAAGATTTTAATGAACAATGGCATCAAGGTTCTAGTTATGGATACAATCAAGCACTTATGGCTTAGAACACAAAATTGCCTATGATGACAAAAATAGAAGAGACTAAAAAAGGCCAAGGGTATAATGAAGGACCAAACTAGTTGGGTGCTATAATGGTTAATTATGAACAAGAAAAGTGTTATTGACTTGATTAGTATGCTAATTACAGCCAAGCATACATTCTAGTGGAAACTAATTCAAGATTTAAAAAAAGGAATATGGAGGTTATCCAAGAAATAGTCAAGGATCCTCCTACTATTACTCCATTATTATCAAATCCAAATGAACCTAGTGTTACTCCAAAGGTTTCAATGGCTCCAAATATTCCAATAAATCAAAAGAATTATTGAATAAATGAAAAATTATAATGTGAGTGTACCAATGTGGGAAATGATTTTTTTTCCTTGTTAAGTGGATATCCTTCAGGAGGTTTTGTCAAAGATCAATGTTTCAAATAAGCCACCAAGTAAGAAAAATGTAGTCCTCAATAATGCAACCAAAGGGCCTAAATAAGGATAATCAAATAGGGTGGTCAAATCTCCTCCCTTATACATTTATGTGATCATTAGTGATTATTTGGTATATAACTACATGGTAAACAATGAAGCAAGTATTTTAGTCATGCCAAAATCAATAGCAAATCAGCTTGGTTAAGAATATGAACAACAATCTGAAGGAGTTTTATAGCTTGATAGATCTTCCAACAAACTAGTTGGAATTATCAAAGCTCTAAACCTAACCCTACATGCTTATCTTAGTGTTTTAGTGGCTTAGGATGTGTTTATTCTATATGTGCCTTATCATTTTTCTTTGTGCTTATCTAGAGACTTGACAACCAAAATTAGAGGTTATCTAGCAGTAGATTAGTCCTACATGGCTTATAAGACAAGGTATGGGACCAAAGTATCAATCAAAGCTAAGTTTATTACATAATTTCACATTAAGAATTATGGGATAGATAGATAAAACATCAATTACACCATCTGCATGAAGATGATCACTTGGTTGGTCAAAAACTAGGCACTCATCCTTAGGGGATACGTGATATGTTTTTAGATGAGTTATGGAGTAAAAATCAGCTAATTAACCCTTTATAAGGTGTTAAAAAAGAGACATGGGAGTCTAATACTTGTATGAGGAGAGTCAATCCATGCCATACCTTACTAAGCCATAGGAAGATACTAGTGGTTTGTGAAAATTATTCTTTGATGGCTCAAGGAGAAAACATGGGGCAGGTGTAGGTGCAATGATAACATCTCCCTCAAATGATAATTGTTGACCAAATTTAAATTTTAGTCAAATTAGCTAAACCCATACATATTAAATATTTTTTAAAAGGTTCCTATATGTCTAATAGGGTCTCATGTGTGTCTAAATACCTCATCTATCTTTGATCTAGCCTTGGCGTAAGCCTATCTTCCTTGTACTTGCTTTGGGTTGTAGTTAGTCTAAGTCAACTTTGGTCAACTCTAGTCAAACATGGTAAAAGGATAAAATTATGTTATATTTATCATATTATGGCCATTTAAATGTTGTAAGGTGTTCTTAGGTCATAAATTTTTCCTTTACCATGTTTCATATGCAAAAAATGCCTTCTAGTCATATTTTTGGCTCATTAAATGACTTGTACAAATTTTTTAAGGAATAATATTCATCACCAAGTAATTATATAATGTGGAGAAGGTTATAAAATGTTAGGTAGTGGTTATAAGTAGAAAATAAGTGGTTTCACACATGAAAATAAGGATATCTTCTTGAAAATAGGTCATTAATGGCACTTGGACAAACTTATTGAGCTCACCTTTAGCTAAAAATGTGGATACAATGTCTCTTCAACTCCTTGAGGACTTAGCCACACTTGGTTTGTAGATAAAAGGTCAGATAAATCAAATTTTACTTCTTTTCCTTCCTTTTTACCTTCACAAGCTAACAAGAGTCAACTTTGGATACATGGTACAGTCCGTACAAGTGGATTTGGAGGGAGTGATATTGGGATTTTAAAGGGGTCTTAGTTAGCTTCAGATCCATGATAATAAGTTTGAGTTTCATGGATCTTCCTTTATGAACCATTGTGAAGAAGCTAGGTAGTTTGTCATGCTCTTGCATCCATGAGGGGTCATTATTTGAATTTTTTTTAGAATATTTTTCTCCAATTTGATAGATTTTATTGTTTCATGTGTTTCTTAGGGTCTTTACATAGGTTTTATCATTTGTTATTGTTTTTGGAAGTCTCAAGAATTCAAGAAGCCTCTTCTAGGCTTGCTCTTGGTCTTAGATCATCCTCACTACTTTATAATCATAAATATGCACCTATAGGTGCCTTGAAGGAAATTTTCCACATTGAGATGAAGGAATTAAAGGTTTTTCTAGTTGTTTTGAATTATGAAGGTGCATTTGATGATCAAGGTAAAAATAATGGAGCAAGAATCATGCATTTTCCTTACAATATCATACTTACTTCTTGTTAGCCACATATAGGTGGTGCCAATAGAGTATGAGGTACCTTCTAAGGTGTGAAATCATGTTGAATCCTTATTTAGGATATTGATATCAAAAAGGGGATCACAACATACATATCATAAAGGTCAATTTTATTTGCAAAGTAGAAGGTTTCCTTCAAAATGGTGCTGATTAAGATTTAGGGATTCTTTCCCTAAAAGCATGAAATAGAGCCCTTGAGTACTTTGTTAATTTTATGCAATGAGGATATGAGGGATTTTGAAGGGTCCTAATATGCTCACCTTATAGTTAATAATAATTAAAAATATCTCTTAAAAGTTTCTGAGAGAATTATCTATGGAAGATAATTAATGGGAACTCTAAGAATGAACTTTGATACATTAAATTGAATTAGTTTCATTTTTAAGTTTTGACTTAAAAGATATCCTATTCCTTAGAAGTGACAATTCCAAACATATTTATTTGCTTGAGGATCCTTACCAAGTATGAAAGAACATTAGTGATTTTAAGGAGGTATATGGTGAAACATCATAGTCAAGCATCCCCTATAGGTGTGTATGACTTAGAAAATGCCATCTATAGCCAACTATGGGTATATAGTATATTAAACATGATATGGGAGTAATGGTGTCTAAGAGTGTGTTCATGACAAAATGTCATAAATCTATTTTATGCTCAAAATTTTATCAATATAGATCCAAATAAAAATAATGACTCCACCATATACCTATAGGTGTTTCTACATAGTCCCAAACATCCACCTATAGCCAAATTGAAGTGACTGAAATATGTAGTCACACAATTTGAAGTTTGCAAGAATGTTTTGGCCATTTCAAAGTAAATTAAGGTAGGATAAAATTATAAATGTATTTTTAAGTTTCAAAAAGGGAATTTCTAACATCACAACTAGGTCATAGGAAGGAGTTAAACACCTACAAGCATGGTCAATAAGCATGTCATAGTCAAGTGGGCAGTGAGCTAGCTCAGTGTGTAGTTGTGTTTGTTGAGAAATTAGATTTTTTAGAGAAAGAGAGGCATGTTTAGTGATATCAAAGGATTCATTAGGAGTGTTTTAGAATTATTAACAAGCTAATCTAGAGCATTGATACCTATAAGTAGGGGAAGAGTAGGGTTGTCACAGTCAAGATAGGGAGCTTAGTTAGGTGAGTCTCAAGTGCATATGAAGGTGATAAATGAGTGTAAAACATGGATAAATGATCCTAGGAGATAACTATGGATCATATTCACTATACCCAAGGATAATTCATAATTAGCCCTATAAGAATCACCCCAAAACATAAAACATAATCTACTAGCAAAATCCC
Source organism: Torreya grandis (assembly GCA_037957365.1). Classification (NCBI taxonomy): domain Eukaryota; kingdom Viridiplantae; phylum Streptophyta; class Pinopsida; order Cupressales; family Taxaceae; genus Torreya; species Torreya grandis. The sequence continues at coordinate 1,167,393 of JARHVA010001322.1, read as the reverse complement.
CTACATAGTCTACCTTAAAAAACTTAGTCTTAGTTTTTGAGGTTTTTCTTAGGGTTAGATGACTAAGTTAGAAGCTAAAATTTGGTACAAATAACCCTTTCCACTTTTATAAACCTATAAAATGTTTTTTTTTTTGTGTGTCAAATAGGGGAAGTGCCCCCTTATTTTAACTCAAATAGGGGACACTCCCCCAGGCTCATAAGTAAATAGTCTTGAGAGATGAGCATGAAAAATGGACCAGAAGCTAAGAGAAAAATTTAGGAGAGTTTTCAGAGTTTACGCACACATAGTAAAACATGAGAAAATAATAAGGAAATTTGGAATCCAACCAAGTTGTTCCATACTCCAAGGTTTATAGTTAGCATTGTAAGAGATGGTAAAGCCTATAGCTAGGTAAGGAGGTCATATGCACTTTTTGCCTTGGATAAGCCTCCCAATTGATTTAATCATGTTTATGGGACTATTTTATACCTTTTAAACCCCCTAATATGTAAATAAGATGATTAAAACTCATTTTAGGCCAAGATTTGTAGACTTACCTATTGAATAAGGTCTAGGTCTATTATCAAATGGGTGTCATTTTAATTTATAGATCTTAATTAGCTATTATAATGATTGAATCAAGTATTTGGGATTTTTATTAAAGTTTCTAAGCCTTTTTTGTAGATAAAGCCATCAAAAAATACCTTTCTTAGCTTTAATTGCACACAGGCCTATGTAGAATGCTAAAGGAGCTTGAGTGGCCTTCCTAAAATGCTTAGAACTTTCATGAAAATTTTCATAGAGATATAAGGTGTTAATATTCCCTTAGTGGCATTATTTTAGGACTTTAATGTGTATTCTCTATGAATAAAGGCTAAGACTAGATACCTCCCTAAAATCTTCACAAACCCCAACTAAGACCTGATTGGGAAGATAAATCAAATGGAACATAAAAATGGAGTGTAAAGGATAGGTAAATGACTTGAAGCTATATATAACACTCTAGATACCTACCCTATGTGACCAAGTTATACCCTAATTATATAGAATAGGAACAATAGGGATTATTTTGATATATTTATGTGTTTTATAGGTATGTAGAATTTTCAAAAGATGAAACCACTTTTATGAGAGATATTTGTACTTTTTATAAGTCCTCATGTACATATATGGATTTATATAAATGCCTAAGTGTGTCTAATACCTTCCTCATCTCAACTAGTCACAGTGAGCAAATAGTGAACACTTAGTGAAAATGGTAAAAATCTAATTGGGATGCCTTTTAAGGTTTGATTAATTAATTTTATGACTTGGACACTCTTGATAGGTGTCATTACTCCTTTTTTATGGATTAGATTGCAGAATTGGAAACATTTTGTGTGGCAGGTGTAAGAGGTGCATGAGAGGGAGTTAATTGTGACTATTACCGATGATTACTCATGGATAGAAGGATATGAATGGTTTTATACCACTCCAATGCATGTGTATGCTTTTTAGTAAACCTTCCCATTAAAATCAATCATTAGACCTGACCCTACTTAGTGATGAGGTAGTATAATGAGGATAAATCATGAAGATAGTTTCTTATGCAAGCTAAAGAGTATTTACACCATATTTGGAGGAGTTAAACATGTTTGATGGACATTTATCCTTATTTTCCTTTCAAATCCTATCTCATTCTTGATTAAATTCTATTTTAACTCATTGTCCTTGATTGATAAGTGTTTTAGTGACTCTTGACCTTCACCTTCTTTCTCTTCTCTCACAATTTTTATAAATATTAGCCTTTTTAGACATTATATAGATATCTCCACTTGAGTATGGAACATTCCTACACATATTTTGCCTCAAAATATTAAATAATGTGTTTTTTTATATCATTCAATATTTCACTAAGTGCATGTTATGGTTTTTGGTCTTATGTAAGTGTATTTTCTTACCTTGACATGTTATCCTTCCTAATGACATGTCTAAATACTCTCTTTTACAGGTCAACAAGAAGTGTCTAATGTGGATTGTAGTTATAGTGAGTAGCTTATTCATTAGTGTTTTTATAAAACATATTTTTTAAGTCCTCCTACCCTAAGCTCTCTTTAAGACCCCATGCTTGAAACATTGATGTAGAAAAGGAGTGTTCAAATGGATGAAGTGTATGTGTAGGCTTCTCTTTGGTTCCAAGTGAATTGTAAGTGGTGTGAGTAGAACATCTATTTAGTGTATCACCTCCCCTATATTATATTTGTTTTCAGTTATCCTTCTCCCTTTTGACCCCCCCCCCCAAATTTAGTAGTAAGTTCAATCCTAAGTGGTACATTAAGGGAACTAGCCCTAATCTAGAGACTCACCTCAAACTTGGGCCACCCACAGCCTTAAGGTGTTTCCATTATGACACTTAAATAAGGAGAGTTGAAACATCTCATTAAGGGGTACAAGTTCAAGTGACAATAATAATTACTTACATTCTTATAGGTTCTAATTTAGTTTCTCTTATAATATAGCTGAGTATGAAGGCCTTATCCATGGAATTCAATGGGATAGTAAGAGATGAATCAATAAATTACAAGTATATGGGGATAGTGAGATGATAGGTAATTAGGTTAGAGGCCAAAACACCACAAAAAATACTTTTATGAAATCTTATAAACATAGAGTTTGGGATATACTTGAGGAATTTAAGGCCTTCAACATCCAAGTAGTGCCAAGGAACCAAAACTAACATGTTAATAGGTTGGAATCTATGAGAGCTTAGTTTGACATCCTAAACAAGTTAAAAAGTTCCAAAGTGAAGCCACATGTTAAAGTGGTGGTAAGACCATCATTTCTAGCTAATGAATCTCATTGGTAGGTCTTTGATAGTGACAAGTAGGTTATTTGTTTCTTATAGAAAGAACCACAGTTTTCTTTAATAAACCAAGGTAAATTAAAACATCATTATGAGGATAAAATTTTTCAACTAAGGTCTAACAAGCTTCTTAAGGGGTTGATTACCCTTGAAGCTATTTTACATGAGGGAGATCATATAAGGAAAGATAAGGTAATGATGTCAAGTGATGAGGAGAATTATGAAAGAGTTCTTATCCTCAAAGATAAAATCCTCAAGCTTGGAGAGGTAAGTACTAAGGCTGAAAGGCATGCTTTTATTGAGATAGGTAAGGAATATTTAGACATATTTACTTGGGACTATAGTGATCTAAGAGAATTTGATCCTAGACTAACCCAACACACTATAGAATTGGAGGTTAATGCCAATATTATCAGGCAAAAGCAAAGGCATATCAACCCCAAAATTGAAAAGATTATGAGGAAATAATTGATTGAAATAATTAAATATAATATCATCTTTCCCATCAACACTCTTCATGGGTAGCCAATCTAGTACTTAAGAGGAATAAAAATGGGGAAATCCAATTGTGTGTTGATTTCAAGGATTTGAACAAGGTCTCTTTGAAATATCACTACCCATTATCATCCATGGAACAATTTCTTCAACTAGTTTCTAGTTTAGAATAATTATCTCTTTTGGATGGTACTCAGGATACAACCATGTGTTGGTAAGATAATAAGACCAATACAATACTACCTTCACCACAAAGTGGGGCACATATGCTTATCAAAATATGAACTTTGGCATGTAAGATGTTAGGGTGACTTTATAAATAGCCATGGACATGGATTTATAAAGATTTTTAAATTAGATGGTTCTTATTTACTTGGATGACATAACATTTTTATCTAAGAGGGATAGTGAACAATTGAATCACTTGAGATTGATCTTTGAAAGATGTAGACAATATGAGATCTCATTTAATCCTAATAAATGTGTGTTTTTTGTTCATGAGGGGAAAATATTAGGATATATTATATCAAAAAAATGATTAGATATTGATTCTGATAAAACAAGTGCCATCTTGGCATTATCATTACCCAAGCATAGGAAGAGACTCCAAAGTTTCCTTGGGAAAATAAACTTCATGAGAAGGTTTATACCTAGTTTTGAAAACTTGGTCAAACCCATCACTACCATACTGAATAATAACCAAGTGTTCACTTGGTCAAATGAAGGTAAAGAAACATTTGAGGCCATCAAGAAGGCCATTTCCCTAGCACCCTTGCTCAGGAATCCTAACTTCTCAAGGGATTTCATATTGTACACCTTTTCCAATGTTGAAAATATATCATTTATTCTAATGTCGAATAATGGTGAAGGACTTCATCATCCAATTGTATTATTTAGTCAAGAGTTAGAAGGGTATGATGTAAGGTATACTATTGTATAAAATTAAGTTCTTATATCTTTGAAAATCCTCAAAAAGTTTAGACCATTTCTCTCCAATGTAAAAATATATCTTATGGTGTGTCATCTTATTGTGAGGGACTTCATTCTTAAAAAATACTTGAATGAGAAGAGGGTTGGTTGGATTATTATGGTCATGGAGTATGACATGGAGAGCAAGGTCAGTAATCTAGTGAAATGAAAAGGCTTATGTGAGCATATGGTTGATGATCTTCATGAAGATAAATAAGTTGTCTTGGTGACACAAGATAACTGACAAATAGATACACTTCCACTTTACACTAGATGGCTCCATGATATAACCCATTTATTGATAATATGTGAATGCCCTAAAGGTATGGATAGGGAAAAGAGAAGTTATTTTATACTTTAGTCCATACCTTATGCATTGGTTGATGGGGTTATATTTAGAAAGAACCTCAATGGAGTGATTATTAGGTGCATAGATGATGACCAAGTGACCAAGATGTTGGGGAAATTTCATGATAGGCCTATAAGAGGCCATTTTTGTCCAAGGACTAACAATAAAAAAGGTTATGAGAGATGTTTATTGTCCTATCCTCTTCAAATGTGCCTATGAATGGGTGAGAAAATGTCAAAATTGTGCTCTTTTTATAGGTAAGCAAAGATTGGTAGCCCTTCCTCTTAATCTAATTCAGGTAGAATAACCCTTTATGCAGTGGGGTTTGGACTTCATAGGAATGATAAATCCACATTATAGTAGAGGAAATAAATGTGTACTCACTACCACTAAATACTTCACCAAGTGGGTAGAATAAATTTATCTAAAATAAGCTAATGAAATAGTAGTGTTGGATTTCTATGATAGAATAATAACTAGGTTTCATGTGCTAACAATAATAATTTTAGATAATTCCTTAGTATTTGTTAGAATGAGGACATGTGAATGGGTAATTAAAATAGGAATATACCTTAGTTCATCCTAAAATTACTATCCCCAAGGCAATGGGCTAGTAGAGTCAACAAATAATAACTTGATAAGGATTATCAAGAGGACCATAAAAAAATCAAAGAGTTTGGCACACAAAGCTAAGGATAGTCTTATGGGCTGATAGAGTGACTCCTATAATTTCCATTTTCAACTCACCATTTGTCTTTGTATATGGGAGGGAAGCCAAGTTACCCATATCTCTTGATTTTATTGTTTTAGAGTTATCCCATCAGTTTGAGTTGATGGAGAGTGAACCTATGAGCATGAGGATGGTAGACCTCATGGAGCTTGAAAAAATAAGGGACCTTATAATGAAGACACTAGAGTCACACCAACATCAAGTCAAAAAATCCTTAAAAAATAGAGCCATAAAAAGGGACTTTAAATAATGGGATCTAGTCTTCAAGTGGGATTTAAATAAGTCCAATCTAGGCAATCATACCAAGTTTGAGTAGCTTATGGAGTAGCCCTTACTTGATCCATGGATGTGAATAACATAATGCTTTTCATTTTGCTTAGATAGATGGAGAGGTATTACCCAATATTAATCAATGGAATTCATTTAAATCCTTGTTATTATAATATTTTTTATCCATTATATATATTAGATTATATTTTCATGCTTTCCTCTAAGTGTCTTATGCACACTATTTTCATTTGTGTGTTTCCCTTCCATAAGTGCCTTGGGCATAGTGTTTTTTTTTTCATGTTGATATTATTGATTCAAGAGGAGGTTTTCAAAAATGGGTAGAATTTTATCATTTTAACATCAATTAGGAAAGAAAGGCTTGTGGCCCCATATGCTCAATAGGTCAGACAAAGAAACTAATCTATTGCATAATAGTCATGCAATCCTAGGAGGTCACCAAAAATGCTATCCAAATTCGGCCCACATATGAAGATTTTGCCTATATATCATTAATAATATTGATCTATGTCCATGGTTTAAATATTAAGGGAATGAATCACTCCCTTTAGGGTTTTCATTCATTTGTCTTTTCTCAATGAGTGCAACTATATAGACAAACAATAAGGGAATTGGTTTTCATAGATACGACAATGAACTAATTTCATAATCAAAGAAATTCAAAGGTATAAATTTAGTGATGATACACCTGGTTCATTCAAGCAAAATAATTCACAAGTTTGAGCCAAATATATGCATTAAAATGATCTAGCAATGTGGGACATGTCAGAGGATGTTAAATTAAAGCCACAAGATTTAGCCATTTTGGTTTAGCCTCACTCAATTAAAATAAAGATCAATGATATATGGGTGATCATTAAATTCAATAGTTCATGATAGATCAATGACATATTTAATATTATAAAATTAGATCTAATGACAAGCACAAGATTAAAAGGTTAGTGGATCTTGTGATTAAACATGATGATAACAAATGTCATGATAATGGTGACTTAGTGGATCAACAACATGAATTTGATAATGTAGATCAAAGATTAATGGTATGCATCCAACCATATTGAGGAGATCAATGGTGCACATGAGGTTAAGAAGTTAATGAGGTCATATTACACAAAAGGATACCACATGGTGTAAACACACTAATCAAATGGAAACTGTTAGAGGATCTATAGAAATGATGTGATACTACTAAGTGGCATAATATATAAAAAAAATTGTAAATAAATGAAAATGATGAAGGTCAAAGCTGAGGAGATCAATGAAGCAAAATTGATAAAGTTTTAGGGGCTCAAGATGAGGACACATTTCTAAATTTTTAGAGGTCATATTCTCAAATATGATAAAAATCATGGAAAGAAGATGCCTCATAGGAAGACACATTGGATCAAAATATTTGGTGGACCCAAGTAAGCTAATGCTAAAGTCAAAATCAAATGTAATTTAGGTTGAGCCAAATCAAATATTTCAAAACTAATCCTACCATTAAATATTAATCATTCACCTTGACAAACTTGTACTTATAGTCTCTTAAAAGGCTAGCATATCTTTAAGCTCGGGGAGTTGGTGGTACAATGCCACAAATAAGTTATGTGTCTTGTTCATGATCATGAGACTAAGTAGCCCAATGGATCTTCATTAAAATTATGACTATATGAAAATCAATAAGTGTGATGCATTTTCATCTATAATAGACCTATGTTTAGGGTTTAAAGTAGGGTCAGAGTTGTGATTATGAAATGAGTGTCTTATATTTTGACATAGTCATATCATTTACTTTCAGTAGTTACATGCAACTACTTAAGATAGACATAGTCATGGCTCAGTCAGGTCCATGGATATGAGGATTTTGTCTTTATAATGGAGGCAATTGGAGTATGGAGTACAAATACAAGATAGATATATAGTGGTTTGAGAGTGTAAGTAGACCATTAAATCAATTTTTAGTCTTTGGAGGCTCTTCCTTCTTAATAGATCATGACTCATCATCCTCAACAACAAAGTTTTGTCTTATAGTATGTTTCTTAGCCAATGAGGGAACTTGAATACTATTTGAAGCTAATGAAGGTTAATTTTTTGAGGAAGTATTAGTTGTAATTGATATAAATATGGTTGAGAATTCATAGAAGGTGGTTTAGCTCAATTATTTATTTCTAATTGCATGCTTCTTTTCTCTTCCCCCTTTTTATCCTAATCTCCCATTTTCTTCCCCATGGAAAAGATATCTCTGATTATTCTGAATTTTGGGAGTATCAAGATAATATTATTTGATAAGGTGAAACCTTATAAAAAAAATTATTAAATACATCTTGAAGTAATAAATATTTTCTTTACCTATATCTTTCCTTTGAATTGTGTTTAGTAAGGTTGTGCATGATGGCATTATGAAGGAATGTATTCCATGTCCATTGTCCATCTTTATTTCCCTTTTTTAGGTTATTTATAGTTATTTTTAAGTCTAAAATTGTACTCTTCCCACCATTTAATTACTCTTGGTGTCAATCTTAGAATTATTGTTTGCTTCATTCATTGCTTTTGAGCCTAGTTTATGAAATACTTATGTAAATTAACTAGTTTGTGAGATTGTGTGAGATAGAATTGTTTTATGCTTCATAAATTTTTATTTCATGATTATGTGAGTTATCATTTAAATTTGTTACATCACCCTTTTTTATCTCTTAGTAACCTTTTACTCCCTCTCTATTCCTTTTCCTAGTAGAAGCATTACTCTAGGTGATCTACCAAGAGGTAGCCAGCCTTCTTCGAAGGTTCAACCCCATTAGAGGATATCCATAGCCTAGGGTTTTTACAATTTTGTGTCTTAGTTTTAGGTAGCCTAAAAAACTCTCTTGAAGGGTGAAAATTAAACCTGAAATAGTTTTTGCTCACATTATTAGTAATTTTACCTAATGGGTAGAGCCATACCCTATTTATCATGTTCTTGGATAGTTTGGCCTACCACATCTATCAACTCCTATAGTGGTGCCTATTTTTTGGGAATGTCATGATAGGGATCTAAGGGGAAAGGGTGGTGTAATATCACTAATGGAGATACCTATGATTTGGTTGCATTGAACAAGACCATGGACTAGTTAAGCTCGATAGTAGAGAGTATCTTGTCTAGAAGATGAGGAGGTAGATGTGGATATGGTTGGTGATAAGGGTGAGGATGTGGATACTTATATGACAAAATAGAAATTTTAGGCTATTTTAAAAACATAGAGGAGATGGAGATACCATTGGGTGGTACAAAAGATATAAGGGGTAGAAACTACATAGGGACATCCTATGGTGCATGCTATAGAGATATGGGCTATAGAGAGATGGATTAAGAGAGGTCCTTGGAATACATGAGTCATTGGTTTAGGTTTTGTATCTACGTATAGGTAGACTACAGTAGAGATGATATGTGTTTATGCTAATGGGGAGATCATTTTTAGTTGAATTATTATTGGTGAGTAATGGTTTCTGATTGAGTATTTTATATATCACTAGATGTGTAGTTATATATATTATATGTAGATATATGATTTGGATATTAGATATGTTTGTGTGTGTGTGTGTGTGTGTGTGTGTGTGTGTGTGTGTGTGTGTGTGTGTGAGAGAGAGAGAGAGAGAGAGAGAGAGATATCTAATGCACACTTAGATTTTTTATTTTATAGATACTACTAAGGAAGAGTTCATATGGGGTTTAGTAATTCAAGATACACACTATGATATTTTAGATGGGGTGTTATTGCATCATGATACTACTACCATGGATGATCCTACTATACCATCTACCCCAATGTATGCTAATTGGTTTGGATTGGTTGGGTAGGTGGCTTGAGAGATAAAATAAAGGGGGGATGGGCTATATCTACCCCCTAGAGTTGGATATGGAGAGGCATGAGCCTAGTAGGAATTGGCATAGGAGTGAGTTGATCATATGGCCACTACAATGGAGTTGGGACATGTACAGGCCCAAGTGGCCAACTTATAGGGACAGGTTGATGGTCTCATATCCCAAACTACCTCATTATAGTGTAAAATTCATAGGGGACAATCATAAACATATATGGGTAGTGTGTCTTGTCCATATAAGCATGATAAAACACAACCTTAGAGTTTTTTGATATTTTACTTGTACTTTATATTATGTTTTTTGTATCAAACTCTTGATATATATGGATATGGACATTTATTGGTTTATGAGTTGTATTTTTATCATGTATGTATGGATTTATTTTCATTCTATCACATTTTGGATAGTTTTTTACTTATATTCTATGGGAAAACATATGATACATGATTTATTTTCTAGGATTATTTGAGACATATACATGGTTAAAAAAAACATAAAATTTGGATAAGTAGGTAAATAATCATAAAATGTAATACACACTAAATCATGATGACAAATGTGTAAAATAAATAGATGAAAATATAGGAAATCTTAAAATTAATTAAAATAGAAAATGTTTTTAATAATGTAAACTAAAATAAAAACATACCAAATCAAAACAAGATAAATCATACAAAGTTAAGATGTGAAGTATGAAAAAATTGTAATAAAATGGGAAACATGTGATATCAAGTGTTTGAAAAGTAATCATACCAAATCAAAAAAAGATAAATCATACTAATTCAAGATGGAAAGTATGAAAATATTATAATAAAATGGAAAAAATATTATATAAAGTGTTTGAAAAGTAATCATACCAAATTAAAATAATATAAATCATACTAAAACAATATGCGAAGTATGAAAATTTGGTAATGAAATGGAAGACACATGGAATTTTAAACAAAATTTACAAAAAAAATTTGATAGTCCTTTATGTGACTAATTGTATAGGAGTGTTCAAAGAATATTTTTTGAGGAATGTATGGTCTTGTCCATTGTATTATATTGCAAACCATAAAGGGAACTATTGACCATTTTTTTCCCACAGGCCAAAATGGGTCAACCCCCTATAGTTAAAATATTGTATAGGGGAATTTTATAATGTTATAGGGTATGATACAACTCATTTGGGGTCATTCCTTATTCCATTATATTTTAGTAACAATATAGATTGGTCCTTGTGTCATTTCATGTCTAAGGGACCATTTTGGAGTCATTTTATGAAAGTGGTATGTCTTCATGGTGATCAATGTAGTTAGGGCATGGATCAGGTTACTAATGGATGAGTAGATGGAGAGTGTTGAAAATACCTTATGTGATGCTAGGATAACTTGGAATGACTTATAAAGCTCATAGTTTTCATCTGGGTATTCATTATACTCATCTAAACATCTTAGGTCTAATGGCATAATTTTGAGTAGGGCTTTGCTAATGTCATAATTGTTATGTGAGGATGAGTTAGGGAGAATTGATTATATGAGTATATTAAATTTTATGCCAAGATCATATGAACTAAATCCTAAGTCATTTTTGAAAGTGCATCAAAAGTTACAAAGGTCCAAGTTTGGCTCTTTAGTCACTTCCTACTAATTTTCCCATACTTAGCCATTTTCAGGAAGCTTCTAGCAAAGCTGATTGAGTATCTTCATGAAATTATATCTCACACATGGTACAATTTTATATTTAGTTAATGACATGGGTTTTTCACCTTGGTCCCAAGTTTTTATATACCAAGTTTGAGTTCTTCCACTAAACCACAAATAGAGTTATCCATGTGCAAAGATGGGATTCTAGGCATTTTTGCTAAATTCCCCATACGTAGTCATTTGAGCTTGGTCATCACTATGATGTCATGTAAAAGTATTTATAGACCAACCATATTAAAAGTTGAATATAAAATTTTGATGCCTCTATGATTCTCATGCTTCAAGATCCAATCTTTCAAAGTTGGTAAAAAACATAAGACATTCATATTAATGTTAAAATAAGGATTGTGAAAAAATATACATGTGTTTAAATTTAACATTCCATGGAACATCAACAACATTATGCAAAATGATGAATGATGGTCACATGAACATCAAATTTAAAGATAGATCAATACAATCCTTTTGAGCTTAAATTTGATGGTCACGAGACCATCAATGATGGTTACATAAACATCAAAATATATTCCATAGACTATTAGTTTTAAGACCATGGACTACTCATTGGATTTTAAATAATGGGTCTTAGTAAGATCAATGGTCTTCTCTCACTTGGTCATAACATGAAATGAGTTAAATAGTCTGAGAGCTCCAAGGTTTGAAACATGGAATAAGTACATGAAGATACAAAATAAAAGTAAGATCTTATGGATTAATACTCATTTTTCAAGTGGCACTAGCAAGGACAAGGTTGATAATTCAAAGGTAAATCTAAGGGCTTTCACTTGTTTATATCTAGAATATCTTATAGAATAAATTAGAGTGAATGTATCAATAAGCTAGGTCAAATTTTCATAACCAATCAGAGTAAAAGTTAAAAAGTAGCTTTGATAAGGTAAAGTAAGTAAAAGGTATGAATCTAAGCTCAAACATGGTTTAGTTAGAGGCAAAGCCAAATGTTTTTAAATATTTTACTAGAGCAAACATGTAAACTCAAATGGTTTCATCTCTAGGACCAACTACCAAAAAGGGATGATGTCCCTCCACTATACACATTATGACAAACTAGTTTGGAGTGGTTTAGCATTAGGACAAGGTCCTAATAGATTGATTTGGTTGTTCTACCAGATTGATCCTAGAACCCAATTGGAATGCTTAATTCTACCATTGTAACTATTAGGGAGGATCGAAGAAGGAATATTGAAAATATGTAGAAACTAAAAGTGACAGGGGTCAATAAAATAGCCTAAAGGATAATAATTCATGGAAGTAGTTGTAACTACAACTGAAGCATTCAAACCGATCAATTTCCCTTTAAGTACTAAGGCCCTTCTCTCTTACATTTGTTTTCCTATAAATATATCCCTTGAGATATTTTAAAAGGGTTGCACTCTAGGTATGGTGAATCCCTACTAGAATCACATCATATTGTGCCTTTGAACATTAATGCATTTATGATTTTTTAGTTCCTATACAATTGTCTAAGTGTGCAAGTGATGTATGGTGGTACAAAGTGATTACTCTCTATCCTTTTCTCCCCTTATCCTTTCATGTTTATGTGATAGTTATAATCTAATAGGTCATATGAAGTGTTTTCAAGTGTATGGTCCTATCTTTCAAGTGTAAAATGAGCCTTATTGTTTACAACTATCCTACAATTCACTTGCCTTAGATAAGTCTCGTACATCTCAACTTCATATTGAAATACTCATGTTAAAATCTATAGGTCTTAGAAATTAGTTTGTGCATCTTGTCTCTTAGTTCAGGAAAGTATGATGGTCATATAGAATACATCTTAGTGTATCACCCCCTTAAATCATATTTATTTCATGAAATTTCTAACTCTTTTACCATAATAAAGAAATAACATAGGATTAATCATTTCAATATACATCTAGGGAGCTAGCCCTTAAATCTAGAGGCTCACTTTCCACTATAGGTAGACCCACATACCTGGAAGTGTTCCCATGTTGTCCAAATCCAGAGGAGGCTTAAACACCCTATTCTAGGGTGTGAGATTTGGTGACAATAGTTTTGGAATTCTTGGTGGGACCTGATTGTATTTAAATACAACTTTTAAAGGTAAATTATGTTCTTAATAAAACCAAGTACAAAGTGGTATGCTACTTAGATTTTGGTGATTCCTAAAATTAAATTTGGTCTCAAGACCATCTTTGTTATAATATTACCCTCCATAAATCATGGTCCTCACTAGGTCATCCTCTATTAGACCATCTAATCTTATTAATCCACCCATTCAACTTTAGATCCCTCTTATGATTTAGCATCCACATCCTAATCTTCCCTTTGAAGAATATGTAGATTTTTCTAGAGAGGAAGAAGAGGAAGAAGAGGAAGAAGTAAACAATCATGAAGAAGAAGACATGGCTAGACCTCATGCTTTCCCTACTTTAAACACCGATAATCTAATCCAACATAATGCTTATGATGTCATCCCTCCTAATGCCACAAAATGTGTGCCCATATTTAATGGTGAGAGTCATATCACACTTACCAATCATAATAGATATATATCTAATTATTGTAGTTTTCACAACATTATTGGAGAGGACATTTCTATTAGGATTCTTGGCATGTCCCTTAAAGGGAAAGCTCTTGATTGGTATAGAACTATGGAAGGTGGATTTATCACAACATGGGATGATTTTGGAATATTATTGACTTCTGGATTTTGGAATGAAAGTGACCATGCCTCTCTCATACATCATCTCAACATGGTAAAGAGGGGACCTAAAGAAATAATGCATGACTTCAACAAAATGTTTTATAATAATTGGCATAGGTTTCCTCCCCCTATGAGGTCACTAGCTAGTTTTATGTTCCTCACTTACTTGAGAGCCATTGGTACTAAAATAATTGCTATGCTTCAATCTATAGGAGGATCCACCCTCCCTAAAGCATATGAGCTTTCTATCAAAGCTAAAAATAATCTTACCCAAACTGTAAGACTACCACCTAGAGTGTCTATGCCTCCTTTGTCTCATACTTTAGCTATCATTTAGGATGTATCCCAAGTTCCTAATGCTAATACCAAATCTAAGGTGGATCTTAGGAAAGTAGAAAACAATTTTGATTAGAAAGCCAAGATCTTGGCCTTATATGCTCAAAATAGAAAACATATTGTGAAATAAGGTTCTTATCATAAATCTTACCCATATTAGCAATAGTATGGTTAATAATATGAAAGAGGGAGAGGCCAATGGTATCCAAATCCCAACATGCCTACTAATACACACAATCCCAATTTTGCCACCTATAGTAAGGAGATGGTATTAGTCTATAGTAATTTGGTATAGGGGTAAGATTGGTAGCATGACAAATTCATAGAAGCTAATAAAAATGGAGATCAATCCCTAGTGTCTCAAGTGGTAGTAACACCCCTCCTATCAATTGAATATGAGGTGATGATGTAAGATAATGAGGGTTGGCAACCTCAAGGAGAAATCTTTACAAATTTCTTGGTTAAAGACACTTTTTATGATAAACCAAGGATATTCTATTTTAGATAATATAAAGGACAAGAAGAGGGATATAAGAAATATTATGAGCATGACCATAGGCTCCTTTAGTCACCCTACAAGACAACAAGGTACAAATACAAGTGTGATAGTTTTGAAGGTTGTTATGATAGCTCCAAAGGATTTTATACCTCCAACAAGTTAGGATGTGATAGGGTTTGTTTAAGTGCCTCCTCCAAGGACACAATAAAATGTGATTACTAATGTTCTAAACATAGTATATTCCTTGAAGAGTGCCAAAGAATCTGTCTCCTTATGAGATATCCTTCATATGCCTAGCTAAAAAGAATTATTACAAAAGCAATTATACATTATTCCTACTAATCCTTCATCTCCAAATCAAAGTCGTGACCATTTTGATTTTATAAATTCTCCTAGTACCATTTTGGAACCATTCACTAGAGTTGATAATCCTCCACCATTTTACCTCACCCTCATTATAAATGATAAATTGGTACATAACTACATAGTTAGATTCTACTTCTATCATGCCCAAAATTATAGCTACCAATATGGGCCTAAAATATGAGCCACATAGTAAGGGGGTTCTTAAATTATTTGATACACCTACCAAGATAGTAGGTCTAATAAAAGGATTTAAGGTGTTCTTACATGGTTGTCTTAGTTTTTTATCTTACAGGACATTGTTGTTATTGATCTTCCATCCCACTTTACAATCTACCTATCAAGGGATTGCATAGCCAAGATAGGTGGTTATATCTCAACTGACTAATCTTTCTTGGATTTCAGAACAAGATATGGGATAAGGGTGACAATTAAGACATAACCTCTGGAAATGTTTCATATTGAACCTTACATTAAGATAATTAATAATTTTAATTATGTCATTCATGAAGAAAAGGATTCTATTTTATAATATGACACTTCTTCTAAGCTTGAGGTAATTACAAATTTATTTCTTGATGAATATGGTACTAATACTTATGATCAATATCCTTATTCTCTCATAAAGGAAACTAATATAGGAACATATTTTATGTATGAGGAAGGAATATAGACACCTATACTAGCCAAAGAAGAGGGTAAAGATGATGAACTATGGAAGATTTTTTTGACAGTTTAAGAAGTAAATTTGTTGTAGGGGATAGCATTATGTTGATCTCTCCATGAAAACAATAGTATTATGCTTCATATATATTTCATTTTATTTTCACTTTTAATGTGGTTGAGTATGAAGTTTTGATTCATGGCCTTCAATAAGAAAGAAGAAAAGGGATCAAGAACCTGAAAGTGTATGGAGATAGAGAGTTGGTTGTGCACCAGGTCAGGAATGTGATTTAAACAAATAACCCCTCACTTAAGTCACATATCCATAGGTTATTGTATATTATTGAACATGCCAATGTATTTGACATTCACTTAGTCATAAGGGAACATAATAATCATGTTGACAGACTAGTTGCCATACAAGCCTAATTTGGCACTCCAACTGCCATAAAGGAAGAAAGAAAGTAGTCTCATATTAAGGTCGTTATCAGACCTTATATACCTAATAATGAAGTGTCTTGTCAATTTTTTTATAGTTAAAAACACATTGCATGATTCTTTAAAAATGAGGCTAAGTGTTCTTTAATAAACTAGGGGAGGCTCTAAAAATAGTTGGGTGACTAGATTATGCAACTAATGACCAATAAGATATGTAAGGGTTTGGTGACCTTAGAAATAATATTTAGAGAAAATTATCATAAAAGGAATGATAAAGAGATTTTATCTACAAAATAATACAATTATGAAAGAGTCTTTATCTTTAAGGATAAACTCTTCAAACTGGACAAGGTATGTTCTACATTAGAAAAGCAAGCATTCATTGAACTAGGTAGAGAGTTTCATGATATCTTTGATTGGGAATATAAAGATCTAAAAGGAATTGATCCTAGCCTAGCACATCATATCATTGATTTGGAACCTAGAGTTAAATTGGTTAGATAGAATAAAAGATACATCAACCCCAGGGTTAAGCAACTCATGAGGTTAGAGCTTACCAAACTCCTTTAATTTGAGATAATATTTCCCATCAAGCATTCAACATGGGTATCTAACTTTGAACCTATTATAAAAAATAATGGGGAGATAATTATTTGTGTAGAATTTAGGGACTTTAATCAAGTGTCACTCAAAGAACACTATTGTCTACCCTTAATGGAATAAATTCCACAAATGGGTTCAGGTTCTCAACATTTCTCTCTTCTAGATGGCTATTAAGGATACAATCAGATTTTAGTCAATAAAGATGATCAGTTCAAGATAGAATCTATAACAAATGGGGAACCTTTACCTATAGTAAGATGCCTTTTGGTCTATCTATTGCCAATGTCACTTTCTAGAGAGAAATGGATATGTATTTTAAGGGTTTGATCAATGAGATGGTATTAGTTTATCTAGATGATATAATAGTATTTTCCAAAGATGCATATGAACACATGCAATATTTAATGCATGTGTTTGAAATATGTAGGCACTATGGGGTATCTCTTAATCCAAATAAGTACATATTTTATATTCATGAAGGTAAGCTCTTGGGACACATTATTTCCAAGGATGGTCTAACCCTTGATCCTGAGAGAGTAAAGGCTATCATAGGCTTATAATTGCCTTTGCATAAGAAAATTATTCAAAGTTTCTTG
This sequence comes from Torreya grandis, assembly GCA_037957365.1. NCBI lineage: Eukaryota > Viridiplantae > Streptophyta > Pinopsida > Cupressales > Taxaceae > Torreya > Torreya grandis. The sequence continues at coordinate 1,150,025 of JARHVA010001322.1, read as the reverse complement.
GTAAAGATAAATTTTGTAATAAGGATCATATCTATGTTTTCATCTTTAGTGAAACCTATCATGGTTATGCTCAAGAAAAACCAAGACTTCTCTTGGACCAAAGAGGGTAAGAGTAGTTTTGAAGCCATAAATAAATCAATTGTAGAAGCTCCTACCCTTGTGAATCTTAATTTTACTAAAGACTTCAATTTTTATTGATTTTCTAATTTTGATACTATCTCAGGCATACTAATATATCTTTGTAGAGAAGGTCCTTTCTATTATAAGAGGACTAAATAAATTTAGACATGTGTCAAATATAAAGATTCATGTCATGGTCTCTCATCCTAGTGCCAATGAATTTATTTTGAGCAGACACCTTAGTTAAAAGAGGGAAATATAGATCACTAAAGTGATGGAGTATGATGTTGATATCAAAGTGACAAAACTGGTAAGGAATAAAGGCCTTTGTGAACATCTAGCTTTAGATCTTCATGAGTCAAAATAATGATCTCTAGTCAACCATGAGTGTCACCAACTAGCCAACCCATTACCTCCATAATATTGGACATAGAACATGATCAGATTTATTCAAAATGGTGAGTACCCTAATAATATGAATATATCACAAAGGAGGTATTTTAGATTGCAATATATCCCCTTTTATCTTATAGATGACGTGATATTTAGGAGGGACATCAATGGTGTGCTAATGAGATGTATTGACAATGACCAGTTCAGAGTGTTACTTAAGAAGTTCCATGATGGAACAATAGGTGGTCATTACTATCTAAGGGCCATAACTACCAAGATCATGAGTTCTGGATACTATTGGCCTAACCTCTTAAAATATTTCCATGATTTAGTGATAAGGTGTGGATAATGTTCCTTCTTGATAGGAAATAAAAATCTTAAAACTCTTCCTCTAAGGCCTATCCAAATAGACCAACCTTTCATACAATGGGGTCTTGGCTTCATTGGTATGATAAATCCTTCATCACATGCTAGTCATAAATTGATACTCACAGCAACTGACTATTTTACTAGATGGGTTGAGTAGTAACATTGAAGGAGGATAATGAGAATTCCATCTTGGAATTCTATGAGAGCATCATAATGAGGTTTGACACTATTTCTACTATCATTTAAGATAATGCTCTAGGTTTTATGGGTGATAAAGTAGTTGATTGGGAAAATAATAATGTCACATTATTGAGCACTTCATCCAACTATTACCCTCAAGGTAATGGGTTGGATGAATCTACAAACAAGAACCTAATAATAATCATTAAGACAACCCCATAGCATAACCAAAGATCTTGGCATACCAAACTAAAGACATCCTTATGGGTTGTTTGATTAACTTTTAAGAGGTCAATAGGGAATTCTCCTTTTCTGCTTGTCTATGGAAGAGAATCGAGGCTATCCATATCTCAAGAGTTTCCAACTTGGAATTAACACGCCAACTAGATTTTCTTGAGAACACTCCCATGGAAGTGAGATTGATAGAACTAATAAATTTGTAAGATACTATAATTAAGGCTCATCAGGCCATGGAGCATCACCAAGTATAGAAGAAAAGGTCTTTTGACAAAAAGGCAACTCCAAGATCAATTAAATAAGGTGACATCATCATGAAATGGGATAAAGATAGAGAAAAGGTGGGTAGGCATATTAAGTTTGATTCCCTATGGAGTGGACCATATGTCATCACAAAGTGTAATCAAGGCAATTCCTTTTAGTTATTAAAGATGAATGGAGAAGAACTACTTTTTTGGAAATATTTTCATTGATGTCAAAGGTCTAGCATTATTGGTGATAAAGGCCCCATTTCATTTAATAGTGTATTTAATATTCATATTTTGTCTAATGTGTGTTAATATTTATTTAATATTAATGAATATATTTTTGGTTGCATATAAGTCAAAAGAGGGCCCATGGAGAAGTAAAATAGTCATGAGGTAAAGACAAAAGAGGAATGGGGTGCATTTTATCATGAAGAGTCACTTTGAGAAATATGAAAAGCCACCAAGATAAAGATAAAAGAGGAAAGGACAAATTTGCATATGAAGGGTCACCATGTGAATTTTTAAATGCAAGGATACAAAAGGTCATGCAAGTCTGGCACCATTTTCTATGAGTATTGAAGGGTCACAAAGGGTGAATGCCAAAAGTCATTTGGAAAGATATAAATAAAGGCTTGAGAAGCGATTTGTAATATTCAAGAGAGTGCATGGTTTTATAATTGTTTTATATAAGAAAAAAGGAGAGAAAAGTAGGAGATATTGTAGATTTCTATCATTTGCTAAGTAATCAACATTGAGAGATGGTTGTGTTTTATACACAAGAGGGGTTTGTGCTCCTATGGGTTGGTGCTCACAAATATTTTCAAGGGGTTGGTGCTCCTATGGGTTGGTACTAACAAATAGTTGTTGTGTTGGTGATCACCAAAAGGGTTGGTGTTCCTATAAGTTGGTGATTTAAATTTGTTTAATTTGAGTTGGTTATCATTCATATACTTGAGATTATTCTCTATGGTTTTTTCCACTTTGGATTTTCACATGAAAATCTGGTGTCTCTCTCTCTCACTTGTGTGGTGCATTTTATTGTTTCAATTTTATTTCATATCTTGAATGTGTGATTAAGTGGTTAAAGAAAATAAATTAGATTAATTAAAAGATATATAATATACTGATTAGCCCCCCATATTAGTATATTTTGTGCTTAATAATTGGTATTAGACCAATTTCCTTTTGAAAATGTATTATAACTTGAAGGTAGATCAAGGAAAGCATGATGGCTAGATCACATGAGGGTTTTGATATAAATAATGAATATTTGTTTTATGGGATAAATTATGATTTTTGGAGCATAAGGATGAGGACTTATTTGGTGGGCCTTGGATTTGACATTTGGCAAGTAATGGTGGAGGAATATGAAGAGCCATAGAGACTTATAACTACTCTGACCAAAAAGAAGGTAGGTGAAAATAATGCTAAAAATTTAAATACTATTTTATGTGGTTTATGTGAATCAATTTTTTTTAAAGTTATGTAATATAAATTTTCTCATGAAACTTGGGTAAAGCTTGAGAATATTTACAAAAGTGATGGAAAGGTTTAACAAGCTAAGCTTCAGACTTTTAGAAGATATTTTGAGAGTTTGAAGATGGAAGAGGAATAAAATATAGCAAGTTACATTTTGTGGGTTGATCAAATAGTTAATCAAATTCAAGGTCTTGGAGAAAAGTTATAATAATTAATCATCCTACAAAATGCTTTAAGATCTCTACCATTGAGATATGATGCAAAATTTTTGGCAATTAAAGAGATGAAGAATTTAGCCAAGCTAAAGATGGATGAGCTACATAGTATTCTTATGAAATATGAGATGCAAACTAAATAAGAGAAACCCTCAAAGAGAGAAGTTACTTTCAAGACATCAAATAAAGAGAAAGCTAAGATCCAAGAATCAAGTGATATTTTTAGCAATGATGAAGATGTAAATAGAGCTTTAATCATTCATAAGCTACAAAATAACATAGATAAATATTAAGGAAAATTACCTTTTAAATGTTTTAACTATGAAAAGATTGGACATTTTCTAGCTAAGTGCCTAGATAAGGTTAATGGTGATAATGAAGAAAGAAAGTCTACATACAAGAAGAATATCAAAGGAAAATTTAAGAATGGATTTGAGAAGAATAATTTGTATTCTAAAGATCCTAGCTCAGTCAAAGATAATGGAGTCAGTGATTCAGAAGAAGAAGAGATTTTATTCATGGACATACATGAAGATGCCTCCATAATCAAAAGTATAGATGATCAAGAAGAATAATAAGATAAAGCCAAAGTGAATCTGAAAGGAGAAATCATTTTTGCATTAGAAGAGTTAAAATCTCTTGGGAAGAAGAATCAAAGATTAAAGCTCCAGATTGAGAAAAATGAAAAGGAGTCAAATGAAATAATTAAAGATCTACAAGCACACTTTGAAGAAGCCAAGAAGAATGAAAAATATCTAATGATATAGTTGTAAAAAGTAAGTGAAAAATGAGAAAGTTATGTTATTGAAATTACTTTTTTAAAAGTAGATCTTGAGAAAAAAAAGTAATCAATGATAGAGTAGCCAATGATTCAAAATTTGAGAATAGCACTAATATGTTGAATAAGCTATTAGAATGTCAAAGATAGATATTAGATACGATAGGTATTAGATTTGAAAAATAAAAAATGGGAGACCACTAATTTCACAAACAAAGTTAACATAGTAAAAGGAAATAGCTATGTTGAAGCTCTTACAAAAGAGGAAATAAAAAGGGAAGAAGTTAAGAATATAGAGGACATCTCAAACAAAGAAGGCTAGAAGGAATAGAGATACAAAAGGAAATTAGGTTAGAGATACACAAATAGGTCCTATTTTTGTGGTTACTATTTTTATTGTAATGGATATGGTCATAAGAAAATAAAATGTCAAAAAAGGGCTTATAATTTCAGAAATAAGGAGAAGGAAACTCGTGCAGAGTCAAGCAGAAGCCACAACTCTTTTGCTCCTCTACCAGGCTTCAATGAAGAGGCCATAATATGTTACAAGTGAAATAATTTTGGACATATAGCTTAGTATTTTAGAATCATGTTTGAGTCAGTCAAGAAGGACCAAATTTTTAAGGCTCCATTCATCAAGAAGAAATTTCAGACAAGTTCGTGGTAGAAGAAACAACTTGAAAAGTCTATGTTGGTCTATATAGCTTTTCATGAAAGAAACAAGGAAAAACCATGGTTTATTGATAGTGGATATTTTAGGGACATGATAAGAGACAATATTAAGTTCATAACTATGAATAAGATTAATGGTGGCACAGTGAAATTCAGAGATAATACTACTACTAAAATTGCTAGAAAAGGCACACTAAGTTTGGATAATGGTAGAACTAAAACTAAAAATGTTTTGTATGTAAAAGGTCTTAAACATAATATTTTGAGTGTAAATAAAATGTGTGATCAAGGGAACACACTAAAGTTTTATGTAGAAGGTTTATAAATTAGGAGAAGAGATTTAGATGTGTTAGTTATAAATGCTCAGAGAATAGGAAATAATTTGCATATGTTATTAGACATCAAAGGTCAAAGATGTTATTTGAGTTAGATTGAAGAAATTTAGCTATGGCACAAGAGAATGGAACATATAAATTTTGAAAATATTGTCAACATCAACAAGAAGCAAGCAGTCATAAATCTTCCAAAGATTATAAAGCCATCTAACATGCTTTGTGAACCTTGTCAGCATGTGAAGCAAGCCAGAAGGTAGTTCAAAATAAAATAATACTCAACCACTCAAATGTTAGAGCTCATTCACATTGATTTGTGCGTACCTAAGAGAATTAAAATTACTCAAGGTGAGAAATATTTCATGTTCCTTATTGATTATTTTTCATATATGACTTGGGTAATGTGTTTAAATAAATAATTAGAAGTGTTTAGACATTTTAAAGTATTCAAAGCATTAGTTGAGAATGAAACCAGTTTGAAGATTAAGTACCTAAGATCAGATCAAGGAGGAGAATTAATGTTAGATCATTTTATTGAGTTTTGTGAAAACTATGGAATAAATAGACATTATTTAGTAACTAGAACTCCATAGCAAAATAGAGTAGTTAAATGGAGAAATAGAATAGTTCAGGAGATGGTGAGGACAATGTTAAATGAATCTAAGATACCAAATAAATATTGGAGAGAGGTAGTTGGTATAGTAGTGCATATTCATAATAGAGAATTATTGAGAGTCAATAGTGATAAGACTCCTTATGATCTATGGAAAGATAAACTAGCTACAATTGATTATTTTAGAGTTTTTAGTAGCAGATGCTTCATAAAGAGAACTAATGAAAAACTAGGTAAGTTTGAATCTAGAGAAGATGAAGGTATATTTATTGGTTATTATTATGAAACTAAAGCTTATAAATGTTATAGCAAAAAAACCAAGAAAATAGTTGAAATTTTAAGTTTCAGAATAGAAGAATATGGAGCATAAAGAATCAGTGATCCAGTAGACATTCTTGAAATCATTGAAGAGGAAGATTTTGAAGAATCAGATAAAGATGAGAAGAAGGAGAAAAAGGAAATCAAAACCCCATCTGGTTACATATAGAGAAATCATAATGAAAGTGACATCATTGGGGACATAAATGAAGGAATTCACACTATAATAAAGATGGTAAGTGAATCTAAGCAAGTTAATTTCTCTTTGTTATCCAAAATTCAGCCTAGAACTTTTTCAAAAGTTACACATGATAAGCATTGGATTAAAGAAATGGATAAATAATTAAATTAGATAGAAAAGAATGATACTTGGGAATTAGTGCCTATACCAAAATATCACAATGTGATAGGAACAAAATGGGTTTACAAAAATAATTTGAATGAAAATGGAGAAGTGACCAGGAATAAAGAAAGATTAGTATGTAAAAGATATGCTTAGATTGAGTGAATATATTTTGAGGAAAATTTTTCACTAATGGTAAGGCTAGAGGCTATTATAATTTTTCTTGCATATGTAGTGTATATATATTTTGAAGTGTTTCATATGAATGTCAAATCTACCTTCCTGAACAAGAATATAAAAGAAGAGGTCTACATTGAGTGTCCTAAGGGATTTAGTCTCTCAAATATTAATAGCTATGTATGCAAATTGAAGAAAGAATTATATGGATTGAAACAAGCTCCTAGAGCTTGGTATGCAAGACTTGATAGGTACCTATAGGATCAAGGTTTCAAGAGAGGATTTGCTGATAGTAATCTCTACATCAAAATAGAAGGTGAGCATCAATTGATTGTTTTGGTATATGTTGATGACATCATTTTTAGAGGAAACACTAAAAAGGTGAAAAAAGAATTTTCTAACAATATGCAAAAAGAATTTGAGATGTCTATGCTTAGAGAATTGTCATTTTTCTTAGGATTGCAAATATTTTAGTCAAATAAAGGAATTTTCATATCTCAAAGTAAATATGCCAAGGAAATGTTGAGTAGATTTTGTTTTGAGGGTTATGCACTAGTTGACACACCAATGCATATAGGAAATAAGGTGAGAAAGGATGAAGATTCATCTATTATAGATCAATATTTGTATAGATCTATGATTGGTAGTCTTTTACATTTTTCAACATCAAGGCCAGACATCATGCATGTAGTAGGTATAGTTGTAAGATATTAGTCAACTCCAAAAGATAGTCATGTTCAGTTGATGAAGAGAATATTTAGATATATCAAGGAGCATTGGATTATGGATTGTGGTATTCCACAGGTATATATTTCACTTTGGTTGCTTATACAAATTTATATTTGGTAGGTTTCTTGGATGACATAAAGAGTATAAGTGGAAGATATTTCTTATTCGATGATATCTTAGTATCATGGCTAAGCAAAAAGTAGAATTTAGTATCACTTTTTATAGCTGAAGAAGAATATATTGCAGTAGTATTATGTTGTACTCAATTTCTTTGGATGAAGCAAACTTTGGAAGATATCAAGGTAAAATATGATGAACCTATTTTTATTTTTGGTGACAACATAAGTGTTGTTAATAGTTTGAAAAATCTAGTGATGCATTCAAGAACAAAATATATTCCCATAAAATATCACTTCTTGAGAGAGTAGGTTGTAGATCAATAGGTTAAGATGGAATATATTAGTACTATAGAATATATTAAAGATATTTTCACAAAGGCACTACCAAAATACACATTTGAGTATCTATGGGATTTGGGAGTAATTTCTTTTACTTACCCTGCCATTGAGGATCAACATCAGTTGAGGAGGAGCTAAGTGTTAGCTCCAAGATAGGCCTTTTGCCATTGATGTCAAAGGGGGAGAAGAACAAAAATAGGTAAAATTATAGGTATAAGTATAGGCATAGGTGTGAAAATAGGAGTAAAATATGTATAGGGAATAGGTATAGGTTGCTATAGTAAAGGGGAGTTACTGTATGTTTTTCAAATGACAGTATGTGCAAGTTTTAGGATATGGCACTTTTAGTTTAAGGTTGGAATTAATGACAAAGGGGATATTTTTATAAAAATTGTCATTGATGTCAAAGGTATAGCATTATGGGTGATAAAGGCCCCATTTCATTTAATGGTGTTTTAAATATTCATATCTTGGCTATTGTGTGTTAATATTTATTTAATATTAATGAATATATTTTTGGTTATATATAAATCAAAAGAGGGCCCATGAAAAAGTCAAAGAGTCATGGGGTAAAGACAAAAGAGGAATGGGACACATTTTCTAATGAAGAGTCACTTTGAGGTATATGAAAAGTGACCAAGATAAAGACAAAAGAGGAAAGGATGGATTTGCTTATGAAGGGTCATCATGTGACTTTTCAAATGCAAGGATATGAAGGGTCATGCAAGTTTCTCACCATTTTCCATGAATATTGAAGGGTCACAAAGGGTGAATGCCAAAGTTCATTTGGAAAGATATAAATAAAGGCTTAAGAAGCCATTTGTAATATACAAGAGAGTGCATGGTTTTGTAATTTTTTTAATATAAGAAAAGAGAAGAGAAAAATAGGAGATATTTTAGAGTTCTATCACTTGTTGAGTAAGCAAAATTGAGAGATAGTTGTGTTTTATACACAAGAGGGGTTAGTTATCCTATGGGTTAGTGCCAATAAATATTTTAAAGGGGTTGGTGCTCTTGTGGGTTGGTGATGAAAAATAGTTTTTGTGTTGGTGCTTGGCAAAGGGGTTGGTTTTCCTACAAGTTAGTTCTTGTGAACTTTGTAATTTAATTTGGTGCTCATTCATATACTTGAGATTATTCTCTATGGTTTTTCCCACTTTGGGTTTCTACATAACAATATGGTGTCTCTCTCTTTCTCTCTCTCTCTCTCTCTTATGTGATGAAAGTTATTGTTTTAGTTTTATTTCATATATTGAATGTGTGATTAAGTGGTTAAAGAAAAGAAATCACATTAAGTAAAATATATATAATATACTAATTCACCCCCCCTCTCAGTATATTTCATGATTAACACTACTTATCCCTATGAATGGGATATACTTAAAACCCTACTATTGAGATTTGAAGGTCTATCTTATAAATATTAGTTTAGGTGTGGGTTTCCCTTCTTATTATGTTGTGTTCCAATAAGTGCTCTTAAGCACATGTGTGTTGCTTAGTTTCTTTGTTTATATTTGGTTCCTATTGTTTTTTATTGTTTGGTGTGTTGTTCAAGGTAGTTTATGTGTCAAATCTACTCTAAATGTGACCCCATAGCCCAATAGATAGGATTAGGCAACTAATCATGGCATAGCAAGCAGGCCACCCTTAGGAAACTACCAAGAATGTTGACCATTTTTTCCCCATTGGATAAAATGGTTCTACCCCCTATAGTCAAAATCTTGTATAGGATCTTTTTATAATGTTATAAGATATGTTATAGCTCATCTAGTGTCATTCATTATGCCATTATAGTTTAGTCATAGTCTAGCTTGGTCCTTGTGTCATTCGTGTCTAAGGGACCATTTTAGAGTCATTCTATGCAAGTGGTATGTCTCTATGGTGATCAATGCAGTTAGGGAATGGATCAGGTTACTAATGGATGAGTAGATGGAGAGTGTTTTAGAGACCCTATGGGATGCTAAGAGCACTTGGAATGACTTAGGAATCTCTTAGTTTTCCTCTGATTCTTCATTATATTCATCTAGACATCTTAGGTCTAGTGGAAGAATTATGAGTAGGGTTTTGTTGACATCATAACTACCATGCAAGGACAAGTTATGGAGAATCAATCATATGGGCTTGTTAACTTTTATTCCAAGATCATATGCACTAAATCTTAGGTCCACCAAATTGCATCAAAAGTTAAAAAGGTCCAAAGTTTGCTCCTCAGTCACTTCTTTCTTATATTCCTATACTTAGCCATTTTTATGAAGGTTCTAACAGAGTTGAGTGAGCACATTCATGAATTTATACCTCACACATGCAATATTTGCAGAGGAATGTGACCACATGGGTTTATTCACCTAGGTCCCAAGTTTCTATGCACCAAATCTAAGGTCCTCCACTGAAGCATAAATGGATTTATACATGTGTAAATATGGGCTTCTAGGCATTTTTTCTAAGTTCCCCATACTTAGTCATTGAAGCTCAGGCATTGCCAAAACATCACACAAAAGTAGTTATGGACCAACCATCTTGAATATATTTGCTTTGAAATATTTTAGGACTAGTGGATCAAATGGGTTTGTCCCTTTTGGCCTTAAGAACATATTATGAAAGTTTTATGCCTCCATGTTTCTTGCACTTCAAGATCCAAGCTCACAAAGTTGGTTAAAAAGTATAAGACATTTACATGAATGTCAGAATAAAGCTCAGGCAAAAATATACCTATGTTTAAATTTGATAGTCCATGAGATGTCAATCATGTTTTTGAGAATGATTAATGATAGTCACGTGAATGTAAAATTTAAAACAAAGCAAGATAATCTTTTTGAGCTTAAATCTGATAGTCATGTGACCATCAATGATGATTACATGAATGTCAAAATATGTTTTGTAGACTATCAATTTTAATACCATATACTATCCATTTCCTTTTTAATAATGGGTCTTATCAAGATCAATAGTCTTTTCTCACATGCACATCTCAATCCAATAAAATGAGATGAGTTAAATAGTCATAGATATCAAGGGGTTGATACAAACACATGAAGCTACATACTGAAAGTAAGATCCTTTGGATTAACACATGTTATCCAAGTGGAACTAGTAGAGATAAGGTTGACAATTAAAAACTATATTTGAGGGTTTATGTTCATTCACATCTAGAAGATTTGATGGAGGGAATGAGAATCAATGTGTCAATGATAGCCAATCAGAGAAAAGATCAATAAGTAGTTTTGATAGGGCAAAGTAAGTAAAATGTATGAATCCAAACTCAAGCATGGTTTATTTAGAGATAAATACAAATGTTTCAAAAGACACGTAGACTCAAATGGTTTCATCTCTGGGACCAACTACTAGAAAAGGACCATGTCCCTCCACTATACACATTGTGATAAACTAGTTTGGAGTGGTTTAGCATCGGGACAAGGCCCTAATAGATTTATCTAGTTGTTTTAACTAAATTGATGCCAAAACCTAGTTAGAATGATTTATTCCACCATTGTAACCATCAAGGAGGATCAAATAAGGAATATTATAACTATATAGTAATTTAAAGTGAGGGGGATCAATCAAATGACCTAAAGGAGCATAATTCATGGAAGTAATTATAACTAAAGCTAAATCATTTAAAGGAGTTATTTCCCATTTTAACACCAAATTCAATTCTCTCCTATGACCATTCTCCTATAAATATATCCCTTGATTTATTGTAAAAGTGTTCCACTTTAGGTATGGTGAAGCCCTGTTGGAATGACATCATATTGTGCCTTTAAACATTAACACATTTTTTATTTTTTAGTTCTTAGATTATTATCTGAGTGTGCAAGTGATGTATGGTGGTGCAAAGTGATTACTCTCCATATTTTTCTCCCCTTATCCTTTCATGTTTGTACAATATCAATATTCTAATAGGTCATATGAAGTGTTGTCAAGTGTATGGTCCTATCTTTCAAGTGTATAATGAGACTTAGTGTTTAAAATTACCCTACAGTTCACTTACATTAGATATCTCTCATACATATCTCCTTCATATTTAAATACCTATGGTATAATCTATAGGTCTTGTGAATCAGTTTTTGCATCTTATTTCTTAGTGAAGGAAAGTATGATGATCATATGGAATACATCTTGGGGTATGACCCGCTTAAATTAGATTTATTTCACGAAACTTACATCTTTTTTCCCATAAACAAGCATTAACATAGGAATAGGCATTTCAAGATACATCCAATGATATATCCCTTAAACTTAGAGCCTCACTTTCCACTATTTATACACCCACATACCTGTAAGTGTTCCCATGTTGTCCAAATCTAGAGAAGGCTTGAACACCATCTTCTAGGGTGAAAGATTTGGTGACAATAGGAACACCACATTGGTGAAATATGGAATATTATTACTAAGTAAGAAGGATAAATTTTTAAGTAATTCTTGGTCTTATACAAGGTCTTATAATATAACTCACAAATGCAATAACTATAGGAGTATGATCAATTATTAAAGCATATTCATCAAGGAGGAATATTGGGATTTTTTTAATGAATGGAGTGAAAAGGCATCAAATATGCATTTATAATGAAAACTTAGTAAACTTGAGGTGTAATAATAATATAGGAATGCACTAATAGTTTAGTGACCCTCAAATGCAAAAGATATTTGTTCAAAATAGACACAAAACTTTATGGTCAAATAAGTGGAGTATAAATATCAAGTCATGAAGGTTATATAGACATTAAAATTAAAATGGACCTACCTTCCCACAATGTGTTCCCCATTCCTCAATACCCTTTAAAAAGTTGTCAAACAATTATTAATATTGGGTACTTGCATGAGAGAGTAGGTAGAACTATAGATAATTTTGAATTTTCCTATCCTAATCTATTGACCTACCACATGAAAATGGACCTTGGCTCTATTATGAGGCCAAATGTGGAGTTTGAGTTTTAAATAGGGATAAGAGAAGTGTTATAAATCATGTATTTTGGTGTGATTTTGACATTTTATTTTTATTTTTTCCTTTTGATCATTGCCTTTTTTCAAAATGATTTATCTTTAACTTTTTTTATGGTTTTTGGGGATAACCAAATGTGAATGAAAAAAGTGTCGCATAGATAAGCTTTAGGTTTAGGTTATATAAAGTAAGATATATAGAGATATGATTGACTAAATGATTTGGCTTTCCTATAATATAGTATGTGATTTCAAATATAAATCATATGTGTGATTAATATGATAAGGGAAATAAATGGAATAAATGAAGATCAAAATATATCTATGTATAAAATGATACAATGAGAATTATACTTGTTAACTAATCATATGGTAAGGATAACATATTATGTGGATGTGGATTTAATAACCATGTCATAATAATAAGTATCTTTATTTTAATTAAATATAATAATAAAAATATGTAATGAGAAAAAAAAATCCATGTTAAATAATTATAAACCATAAATATAAGAATAATCCATAAAAGATCATAGAAAATATGTAGATAAATGAGACCATATTAAAATGAAAAAATAAACATATCTAATGTATAAATAATCATAAATCAATGACAAATCATGTAATAATGTGATAAATAATGTGATATAACACCATGATGTTTCACAAATACTGATCAATCTCACTCAAAAAATCATCCATAACATATGATACATCTTTATGTAGTTGAATTTTGATATTAATTAGAGTCTCATCAATATTCATAGAAATTCATGAGAGGAATTCCTTTCATATCATCTCTAAAAAAAATAAGGAGATGTATTCCTTTCATGAGTATAATAATGATGCTCATGAAGCAAATTCTATGTGGGATACTCAATTTTAGGAATACAACTTGTGTCTCAAAATATATGAGATGTAGGTGGTAGGGAAGGATAACACTTTTCCTATGGATGAACTATAGAGGGAGGCTAAGATGGTGAAGGTGTAGGTAGTGGAATATCTAAAAGAGGATATTGAATTACTCAAAATCAATTAGTATGGTGTGTAATGTACTAATACCAAAGGTAATATACTTCCCCATATTTAGGGATGTATTATGGAAGTAGCTTAAGAGGTGGTATAGTTTTATCATTAGGTTGTGTTATGGCTAGACACAATGTATCAATGTATTTATTTAAATGTTGGAAATGAGTATAATAATGGTTGTGTGTACCATGAAAGAAAAAAATGCATCTACTAGTAGATGGTTAAGTTATACTAGTTAAAGTGGTAAACTAAGATGCTAACTATTGTTGATGTATATGACAATCTTTGGTCTAATGACCCACAACTCTATGGATATCACATTAAGGATCATCTTCTCAATGTGTTTGTAGAGGATATATCCTAGGTATTGATATAATCCCATCACAAATAAATAAATAATATGGAGAAAGACACATGTGGGGCTTATTTGTATGCATGGTTGGATTTGTATTAGGTCAAAGTAGACTGGTTGACACTTAGGAGGGAAAAAACTAGAGGTAACATGGTATATATTGAAATAGTAATTTCATGTCATGGTGTGGTCCATAATCATACTCTTGAGATGTTCAATAGTTATTAGAAGTGTAGTAAGTTTGTGATTCATCTCTACCCTATGAACAATAGATGAAAAAATAATATTAGGTATTATAAGAGAAGGAACAATAGAAAAAGAACTAAGAGACCGTAGTAAGGAAGAATGATATCTAAGCACCTCTATGTTTTTAGTGTGAACAAATATGGTTAAAAATGGGTTATATAGATAATATAAATAATCATAATTAGGTTTATATAAGTCAATAGTCTATGCATAAACTATTTTATTAGTTGAAGAATCATGGTGAATAGAATGTGTAGTTTTAGTTAGGGTAACTAGTATTTGGTCTAAAGGTTTTTGACAAGAGGAAGGTTGGAGAGAAGGAGGTAATTAAGAAATGAAGTGAAGAGACAAATACTAAGTTTTTTATCTTTAAGCTTATCTCATCTAGTTCATCATCATTTGAGTCTATAAGGTTAGGAGGAATGTTTCCTATTAATTTTGGATGACCATGATAACCTTGAATAGAATTGATTAGATAATTAAAATGTTGTGATCATGAAATGGAATGATAGGTAAAGGTTCAAGGGTATGTCTTTTAAAAATACATCATTATTAGAATTGTTCAAAATTATGTGGTTTTGTGTCACCTTGAATCTTATAGATAACAACATTATGGGTAAATTTAACACATTGTCATGCAAATGAGGCAACTTCTCTCATGTGATGTGTCTAATGTCCACCATGTAATATCTTTGAGGAAAATTGAAAGTTAAATATCATAACTTTCACATGAATAGTGATGAGAGGAATGGTGATAGGAATCCAAACACAACCTAAACAAGGAATTTTTATTATATCATATCCTTGACATGTACTTTTTGTGTATTTGAGAATAAAATTATAATTTCTAAGAGTTTTAATAAAATCAAGGGAATCAACACAAGGGCCCAATACATCATATATTAAAGCATGTTTGACTTAAATATCTCCTATTTGTATTCTAATGAATATATGGGTCCATCCACATGAACTAGTATCTAATTGGTAATCATGAAAGAGATAAGAAATGTGAGTGAAAGAGAAATGTCTACCATTTCATCAGTGTGTGTCGACATCTCTTCACAATATTAGAGAATGCTATCTTCAAATAATAATAATGTAGCTTCATGAACCATAGGTGGAGGATAAAGGATGTTCATTTTTAATATTAATTACATTTGTTAATTACAATGATGAGGGGAAGTTCACATAATTTATATAAAATGAATTTGGGAAGGAAGATGGGAAAGTTCTGCTATAGGATACCATTCATCATAACCCATTAGAGGATTATTGTATAAGGGTATGTAATGTTGTAATAAATTTATTTAAGGGGGTTTGGATGCACATTTAAATTTATGTTGATAAGGGATATTTATTTTAGGTTTGGCTGAATAGGGTTGATCTATCTTAGGTGATGTAGTTGTTTCTTTAAGTGTTTCTTTTGTTCAAATGGAATAAAGTTGATGTGAAGTTAGAGGGATATATAATTGAGGTATCTTAGATAGAGGAAGAGTTGTAATTGTATCAATTTTATGAGAAGTATGGTCAATTAGAATTTTTTTAGGTGGTACTTGTGTATTTGTTGGTTCTACATAACCCAATAAAGTTATATATGATGGGTAAGTGTCTTGAACAATTAAAAACCTTAAATAATTGTTATGGTTAGAGGTTGGGTATTATTTAATATAATAAAATATTATCCTAATATTATTCATGTTGACCACATTTTATTCATTTTCATTAGGATCTATGGTAATCTCAAACTTATTGGTGGTAGGGGTAGGTTGATTAGTGTTATGTTGATGGTTAGGAAGAGGATATTTATAGATAGCTAGATGAACATTGGATTGATTTAAATCTTCATTTTTAGTTCTAGTTTTGTGAGACTTGAGTTTTATTTCATGGGCATGTTTAAATTTATATATAATTGATTCATGGTCAAATTTGGTTCAAAGGAGAATGTCCATACAAATATTTATCAATTGGTAATAAGTTTCATGATAATGATCCAAACTTGTATGAAAATAATAAAATTTGTTTTTATTATACCAATTATTCATATAAAATTTAGGTTCAACATATCATGGTGAAGGTTATGGAAGATTATTTCTAATTTTTTCTAAGGAAAGAGGTTTACACATTCATATTATGTTGTTGAGATGATGAGGATCTAGGATGAGAATTTTTATTAGGTGGAGGTGAAGGAGAATGCTCCATAGTAATGTTGTCACAAAATATTTCACCCTAGAGGAATTTTTTCAAGCCTAATCTGATATATGCAAAACATTGGAATATGTCTAGGCCTATGGGTTGCCTATAGAAGAGGTAGACCTCTAGGTTTAAGTGCTAGCTCCCTAGATTGATCCTTAAGTGCTTATCACCTACACTAACTTATTGCCTAGATGAAAAGGGGTAGAAGTAGAAATTAAATTAAGATAATATAATGGGGTGGTACACTATAAATATCTCCAAAATATTATCACACACTTTCACTAAGAGACATGACGTATAACACTAGCTTTAAAATCCTAAATTTCTCTAATAGTAGTATTTTAAACATGGAGGTGATATACATGAAACTACTCAAGTTAAGTGAATAAAAGGTTATATTTATAACACTAAGGATACTTCTACACTTTAAGGTAGTAAAACACACTATCTACACTCTATATGACCTATTAGAGTGATAATTATTTGCACAAAACATGAAAGGATAAAGAAAAGGAAAGGATAGATGCTTATCACTACACTCTACCATACATCACTTCACACAACTAGAAAATATGTATGTGAACTCAAAAATAGATTTAAAATCTTATTTAGATGAAAATTACAATATCAAACCAATGGGGCTTCACCATACTAGGTGTGGAATTTTGCATACAAGACCTAAAATGGCTTGCACTTATAAAATGTGAGAAGAGAGAGAATAAAGTGGATCTCAAGGTTAACAATGCCACATGTCAATGCATGAAAACAATTTAAATTATAGAGGAATGTAGTGGATAATAAATTTATAGAAATTCTCTTTGGATAAATGTCCATCTAAATCATGAAACTCTTCAAAACTAGCATAGGGTCTTCAAATGGCCTTCTTAAAACTACCTTCATGATTAGGCCTCTCTTGAGAACTTGAAACTAGAAAAGGGAGAGTTGACACATGTGAACTATCAAGGATTATTTATTAAAAATCTTAAACATTATTTAGATGTTTTACTAATCACTAGTCTTCTTCATGACACTTCCACTCACCATATGTAGTCACCATCATTAGATTTATAGGTCTATCTTCACATTTTTCACCCAAACGATCTTAAATTTATCATTAAAATACATGGAAGGAGTGTTATGAAACTTTTAAAAAATCCCCTTTCCTTTAAATCCATGAATTAGACCTTAAAAGGGTTTACTATCCAACTTCTCATTCTGTCACTTGGCAGTCACTCTCTATTTTCACCATTTGCCAAAGACTGTCTAAGATGAATGACTTAGTAGAGATATTTGTGTGCTTATCTAAAGGGATAAATATAAAATTAGAGTTTTAATATGTCCCAATTTACCTCCCCCACTGATCCCCATCCTTCATCTCTTCTCTACACCTATAAATCAATCAAAATCTATTGAAACCCCTATTTTGTAACCTATCTGTAGAAAATAGGTTCATGATTTTGAAACTACACTAGCTCCCTCAAACCATGAACCCTAGGCTTATTCTTCTCTTTCCTATCCATTCTAGTCATTATCATGATTTATTCCTTCATTTATTGCCTTATTAACATTTTTACCTACTCAGTATACTAGTTTGACCTAGTCTACCTAGTGTAATCTATGGACACTTTAGTTATTTTGACTTTTTTGTATCTTGACTGACCTAACTCAGACTTTAGGCATTATCCCAAGAATGTACTAGGTTAATCGGGTCAACCTAGTACAGCCTACATGTTCAAATAGTTTTTAGGAAAATTACTACTATATATTCAAGTTAATTTACCACCATTTCATAAGATTCAAAATAGAGTGAATAATCAATCAAATACGTGTGAATTAACATCTACTTATTGAGCATTCTACTTGAGGAATAAATATTTAGGGTTCAATAAATTTTTTAGAGCTCCAATCTTGTCTTATGGAGAATTATTTTTGATGCTTAGGTAGGTCATGTATACTAGAGCTAATTTATCTTGGTTACCCTTATAACTCACAACAACATCTTGTGAATCACCTTGGCCAAGGGAGAGGTTGAAACTTAGCAGGTTCATCTTCAAAGGTAAGTATTCATAACTTTATTTCTCTTCTGTAAGAGTAGATAGATAATGAAATATGTATTATTGTCTTTCATGTATTAGGATTTTTTATAAATTTACATGAGTATATGTATCCTATGTATGTTTAGTTTAGATGTTTTTTGTTTTAACTCCCACTTTGTGCCATAAGATTTGGTGCACACTAGATTAGTTTACATTTTTTGTTATTAGAATAATTTAATTTCTTATTTATTACATAAGTTAACATCAAATCATAGGACTCTTTTAGGGTTTTTTATGATTGTATTAGACTGTAGGATTTGGAACCCTTTCTAACATGATATGTTGTGACAAATGATACAAGTGATCCCCTAATCAAGTCTAGCAGATCCCCATATTGGTCATGCTCTTTCTTAACAAGTGTATACCCAATCAAAAGTGTAGGTGTGTTCTATCTTATCTGATCTAGGATTAATTCATTTTTCATCATGAAATTCTAATTTCATACATTCTAGTGAACCCAATGTGAATCAAATATTGTTGGATTTTTTCACTTTTATTTTATTTATTTTGTTATTTTATCATCATTTATATCATATATTTTGACATATTGGCTTGATTCTATCGATTTAGTTTTCTTTTATTTTGTGCACAAGAATAGACAAGTGAATTGAGAATCTTAACCTAGTATAAGTTTTTATCACTTTTTGGAATACTATTTCAAACTACTAGGTTAATCCAGTCAACCTAGTGTATTTACAATCACATTATAGTAGTTTTTATATAGCCTGAATGATCAACTTGACCCAGTATAAATTCTAGTTTCTAGACTTTCTCAAAAATATACTAATCCTCATTTCTCATCACCAAATATCATTAATGTGCATAAGCCTCTTTCCTTATTTGAATTTTTTAAGCACCTACCAAGGCCTCTTCCTTGAGAGATTGACCCTACTCATCCTATGAAAACTTGGTATGATCCTAGCAAGTTTTGTTGGTTTCGTGATAGTTGATCTCACTCTCATGAGACCTATAGAAAACTTCATAGTTTATCCATGGAATTTTTTCTTGGTCCTAATTTTTATCACAAAACTATCACTCATAAACAATAATAAGCTTATGAAGTTACTTTCAAGGACTCAAAACCTCATGATAAAACCCAAGCCTTGAATCAAGAAAATGATCATTTAGTTATTTATAAAGATCCTTTAATTAATTATCAACTTATTTAAGAAAACCAAGACAAGTCCACCTCTTTCACCAATAATGTAGAAAGTTTTATTGAACCCACTTCCTAATAAAATCTATTTATCATGACTAATATGTGAAGGGTGGTGGCTTTCGTCGATTCTTAGCCTATCTACACCCAACCCCCTTCTAAGACATTTTGTGTTATCTAAGATTCTTCTCCAACTCATTTTAATGAGTTGGGGAATAAGATATTATAACCTTTGATGATGACCCAATTTATGATTCTCCTTTGGATAACACATCTCATTCTATTTCTACTATTTTTCCACCATCTTCTAGTAACAATGATAATCAACCTTCAAATGATAATAAACGTTCTATTGACACTTATTCTACCTCTCAATATCAATCTAAACTAGCTAATTGTTCATCACCAAATGATTTAAAACCCTTTTCTAAACTTTCTCATTCTTATAAACACAAATTTCAATTCTCTTTAGTTCCTCCTTCTAAAAACCTTCTTAACCATTATGCATCTATATCTAACAATCTTATCATGGATTATGATTAATGGGATCCCATTGTGGAACTCACTAATCTCTCATCTCAAATTCCATTTCTTGATCTTATGAGGACATCTCACCATCATCAAAATTGTCTTATGTAACTATTATTTGAGATGAATGTCCCTCATCCTCCCTTAATAGGATGGGAGGCAGCCTTATCTATTTCTTAGGATAGTATCTTGAAACAATGTGAAGAGATGTCCATCAATGTTGATAAAACTCTCAACACTTCTCTTTATTTGAAATTTACCATCACATATATGATTCATAACAATATTTTGATTCATGTAGATTATCCTCCCTTATTTATTAGTATCCAAATAGGTGATATCCAAGTCAAATGAGCATTGATTGATGAGGTTTCTGGCACTTGTGTTTCTTCTCTTGATTTCATTAAAACCTTTAGATATTTAGAATGCAATCTTAAGTCTATATGTATAACTTGACAAGGATATGATAGAAGGCAAATACCTCCTCTTGGGTATGTGTGTCTTCATATTACTATCCCACCTGTTACTATTCATGTAAAGGTGATGATATTTAATTTCCCTCTTTCTTATAACATCTTACTTGGTAGGCCATGGACTCATTATATGTAAGATATTTCTTCTTCCACCTACGATTGTGTTAAATTATCTTATAATGGAGTCATTTATAGGATTCAAAGAGATACTAACCCTTGGAATTTTAAATAATTCTAAAATCATGGTGTTTTTAATATTTATACTCTTGAGACTTTACCGAGTATTCTATTCCATGAATCATAACTTTTTAACTTTCCTGTCAACTCAATCTAAGGTTAAAATGGGCATCTCAAGCTCATTGGTAACATTCCTCCTAACCTTGTAGATTTTGATGATGATGAGCCCAATGATATTAACGTAAAGATCAAAAAAATTGATCTCATGCCTCCTCTCATCTTACAAATTCTAGCCTCATTGTAAACTCATTCTCACAAACCACCTTGCAATGACATTCCCATAGTCTTATCCAAGACTAGGATATATATTCACCATGCTTCTTCTGGTGACAAAATTATTCTAACTTATATCATTGATCTTCATACACTAGATTATGATGATGGATATTCTTTAGATGATCCTTTATTAAGTGGCCTTGTCAAATCCCATGATGCTAAGATTATGACTTATTTTTATAATATATTTGAGGTCTTTTCATGCATATTCTCATGTTATAACATTTATAGTTCTTGATTATTACATTTTTCTTCTTTATCATAGAGTAGAGATGGTGCCAACACCTCTAGTTTTTGATGATTCCTATAGGACTATGCTCTTAGATCATGTTATGACTGGACTTTACCATTTTTCTATGTTCCCTAACTCCCATATTTGGTTCACTCCTAAGGTTAGTGCAACCTTCCTTAGACATTCTATTGATCCTACTCCTCCTACAGTGGAATCTATGCTAGAACAAATTATTATTGCTTCTTTCACTATTGATGAGCCTACTTTTATTTCTTCCATTAGTACTCCTATTTGGATTACTTCCATTCCTTTTCCTTCAACACCTTCTCTTGGTTATGGCTTTATTCCTTTGCCTAAGATGGATCCTTTACCTACCAAATGGTTTGATGATCCATATACTTCATCATCCATGCCTATTACACCTTCTCCCATGAGTCTTTTTATTAAGCACACTCAAAAGCATATTTTTTACTTCCATGAGACATATAATCACTCTTATAACCATTTTTAAAATTTAAAGTAATATATTGATACCTTGCATCCTTCTTCCCCATCACTAAACACTATCATACCTCCTCCAAAGATTTTTCCTGAACATATACATAAGTATATTGAGAGGTATTGTCTATGGCACCAATATGGCACAAATCACACTAATCATTTCCATATCCACTCAACAACATCTTAAGGATCATCTTATATTTATTCCTAAACTTTTTACCATTCCTCACATAGGCCATTCTCACAAGAAGGCTCCTCTTTCTCCTATAACTACACCTCCCATGGTTCCTTTTCCACATGTGGACCCTCCTTCACCCATGGATTCTTCTCCATCGGTGATTCCATCATTCCCCATAGATCCTATTCCACATAAATTTTACTTATCATCCTTCACCTAACTCCCATCCTCAACATGATCTAATGAGTATTACTAATTTTTTAGTTGAGGATATTATAAAATAAGTATTTGTCTAGTATTCAAAAAAGATTTATGAGACATGAGCAGTAGTTCATATCCAAATTCATAGAGATTTATCTGATGTCTTGGATAATGTATGTGGATATATTTACCATTATCTATGATCACATGCATGGTTAATTTTCATTTAAATTTGGATTGGACATGTGCTTCAATTTTATTTTTATCTATTTTTGATTATATCATTTAACACTATGTCAAATTATTTCATATATTATATCATTTTCCTCATTTTTGTTGTACTGTAGTTAGCTTATGTTTTTGTTTTACATTTCATATATACTTGTCTTTTCCTTATCATTTCTATCTTCATCTATCATTGCTTTCCTTTCCTTTAGATTTTTTCTCAAAAGTCTTCCCTTGTATCTTCATGATTGTTTGATTTATTATCTTTATTTGTCATAGATAGTTGTCATGGTGACTTGGTTATATCCACCCTATTCCCTTTGGTTATTATCTCCTTTTACCATGTGATCAATTAGCAAACAATCTTTCTCATTGCTATTTTATTTCACTAGTCCTCCTTTGGATCTCCTTTTTACTTCTTCATTTTTCACAAACTAATTATATACATGGTTGAGACTTGATATCACATACTTGTTCATTATCAAGCATAAGTGTCCTATTCATTATTTTGCCTTAGGTTACTTACCTTCCTTTATTCTTAGTCTAAAATTCATTTGTGTGTATCACTATCTCTCTCATGATAGGTCATTCCAAATACATATGGAGGAGGAATTTTGAAAAGCCTTAAAAATAAGGTTAAAATCCAAATCATTTAAATAAAAGGAAATGATATCCAAAAGGTAAAAATATTCTCAAAAGTCAAATCACACTATAAGATGTGATTCAAAGCACATCTCCTTCTTCTAGTTAAATCTCAAACTCCATAGTTGGTCTCATGATAGATCCAAGGTACTTTGGGGTGTGATAGGTTAGTAGATTAGAAGAGGAGAATTAAAAAAAATCTCTTAGTGATACCTATTTTCTCACGTTAGTACCTAATCTTTGAATTAAATCAATGACTCTATAAGGGGTCTTGAAGAGTAGGGAACATGTCATGGGGAGGTAGGTCCATTTTAATTTTATTTAAACTAGTCTACCTTCATGAGTTTATCTTAGTAGCACACTTATTTGACTACAAAGATTTGTGTCTATAGAGAATATGTTTCCTTTGTACATAGGTGACCAATAGTCACTTAGTGTCTTCTCATGTCCTTAGTATGCTTTTTTCCTTCTAAGGTATTCTCATAAGATGCCTAAGTATTTGATTTTTACATTATATTTTTCATTCACCTTCCTCATATTTCCTCTTGGGAAATATTATCTAGCCTTTTTATAACTCCTCATGGGATTTCATTTATGAGTTTCTTTGTTAAGCCATGTATAAGACCTGACATTCCTCACAAATTACCACCATTTCCATACTATTACCTACATCCTTGATTTATCAGTCCTAATATTTCTAAATTCCAATGTTGTTTTGGTTCCCCTTGGGATTTACTTTGTGAGTTTTAGTGTAAGACCATGGATAACACCCGACCCTCATCACAAAACAACAATTTTTTTTCCAATAAACAAGTCACCATACAAATTACATGTGTCAAGTAAGAGATAAGATTCAATTGCTTATGAGGTTACAAATCATTTTAAATACTTCCCACCTTGATATTTGGTATGTTTTATGCTTACTTAATTTTTATTTTGCCTTTTATTTTTTAATTTTTTGAGTGTGTAAGATTACAACCTTTTTTTGAATTTCTCATACTACTCAACCTAAATTAGTATGATAAATTTAAGCCCAAGCTTTTGAAAATTTTGTTTCTCTATTATACTTCCATTAATTAAATAGTATAATTGATTGACTTAATTTTTATTTGTTTTTATTACCATTCATTCCCTTTTACATACATTCCATTTTATTACATTATTTGTCATACTTCCCAATGTGATAATTAGTATGATTTTACTTGTTTTAATTTGCTACCAAAATCTTTCACATCAGTTAAAAAACAAAGCCCCTTTTCCCTTTTTATTTTCCCTTCCCTTCATTCTTTATTAATCATTTTCCATGTTATTAAACATTTCCCATCTTGAATTATTGTGTAGTACATTTTATATTGATTATATTTTTTCAATTTTTTTGCCTGTTTCTTTTTAAAACCATGGATGTGTTATCCATAAAGCTAGAAAAGAAACCACATCACATATATCTACTATAGCATATAAAACAAATTTAAATACATGTGCTAGAAATAAATATATCCAAATAATCCATAGCCTCAACCATAATGAAAAAACAAAAAAAATAAAGATAACATATACAACCAACACCAATATTCCAAAATGATACATCATATATATCTGAAGATTTTGATACAACATATACAATCACATATAAAGCCTCATCACTAGGGATAAGCTCCATCATGTCTATCTTATGGCCTACCCATTATTCCTATTGAGGCCTTGATCTAAATCCTCCAAATAATATGCTATAACAAGGAAATCTAATATATCAATTCCTCTACCTATCCCTGTAGATGTGTTATCTATTGATGTGCCTATAGTAACTCAATCTAGGTCACTACATGTGCCTATGTTAACTGGGTCTACATCACTATATATGCCTATGTCATCTATGTCACTATTTATTAATGTATAGTTCTCTCATCAACTAGGGCCTACAAGGCCTACCTCTCCCTTGCACCCATCTCTATTGGTGGTTATGCCCTCTCTCTACATCTATATCTACCTTACAACCTCTAATGTTAGTCTAAACCAACTTCCCTAAGCCAGGGTAGATGGTACACTCAGATACTCTAGTGTCATAGGGCTATACATTTGTAGAGTCTCATCTAGGACATCATGGAGTACTCCACTAACTAGGGACCCCTATCTCTCCTCCTCATCCTTAGGTATGCCTACAAAATCACCAGATGGATATTATATCTCTATCATATCTCATAATATTTATGTAACTACCAAATACTAAAGCAATAAATTAATCATACTTTTTCTTACCTATTTGTGTCTCAACTCTTATGGTCTCACCATTTGTATGACTACCTAACATAGTCTCTCCATCTGCATGGCCTCCTAGGACCTCATTTATTGATCACCTCCTCATCTTAAACCTGACTATAATGGCTTGCATCCATCTCATCATCCATCTGAGTGGTCTCTCTATCCTCTACTTTGGCTCCTCTATTAAATCACCAAGGATGATGATGGTCTCCACTCTATCCTCCTACCTCAATAATTTTCATGTCCTTAATGGATGTATCTCATCTCTTTATAGATTTAGTGGTAGTACATCTAGTATCTTCACCCCTACCTCCATTTCTTATTCTACTTATCATTATACTTGAGTAGTCCATGGTCACTCTTGATGTGGCCTCAATGTCAATCTCATTATTAGTGGTCTGAGTCCCTTCTTACCTCATGGATCTCTCACATGTTGATTCCACTACTTAGGCATGAGAATTGATGTCACTAGATGAGGTAGACCCATTTTACCTAGCACTCATGCCACTCGATACAACTCTCTCCACCATTTATAGTGCCCTATCACCTCTCTCCTCTCTAATGTTGGTCTAACTATGTGATAACTCTCCTAAGTAGTTGTTAGCTACTCATATGGCTACCACACTATATCAATGCATCTCACCATCTATAGCATTGGCATGTGGGGCACAACCTATGCAACCTGGTCTTTCCTCCATCTCCTCACCCAAAGTGACCTATTATTGACTACATGGGGTAACCCAACTAGTTGATACATAAGAAATCTTGCATATATCCATGTTATTAGTAGTATGATAAGTCTCATGGTCTTATGTCCTCTGACCCACATCTCAAATAGATCATGAATAAGCTAGACCTAAATGACACATCCTAAATCATATATCACTCCCTCATTCAACATCATCCTAGTCGAGGCTATCATGTATAGTGGTACCTTATCATTCATCTTATGATAGAGCACTCACTATATCACAAGGCCTATTACAACCTTTTGGAGATGTCGAATATAAGATATATATATATATATATATATCATCTATACTCACTTTCCACCTTGGTAATATCATCTCTAAGCTTGTAGGCCACATAGCTAAGGCTCTCCTCTCCTTTATACTATCTGGTATCCCTATAGTCACTGGTGATCCTACTATGGGTAGTCTAAAGATGGAATAAACAACCTCTAGTGTGATAGCCAACTCTATCACATCCCCATTTACCTCTCATATGAAGTTGTTACTTAGTCATTCCCAACAACTAAGGAACATGACCAACACATCCACACTCAAGGGGATCTTGCATATATCTGCTATACTTCTTAGAGTTATGGCTACTAACCTAGATTTGTCTCCATCTTTCAACCTCTCTAACAAATATAGTAACCAAGACATGTCTAGAAATCTCCAGAACTATGGTTATCTCTGAAATCAAGAAACAACAAATAATATATTATTTCCTCCATGTCATGTATAATCATAATACATTCTTTATACATTCTATTTGTAATAAAAAATAAGCATACGCTATTCATTTTAATCCTTTTTAGTCCCTTTTGCCTTTCTTTAGTCCTTTTGGGCCATTCTAGCCTTATTTCAGCCTTCTACACACTTTTTTATGCTTATTTTGTCTCCTTGGTCAACCTAGTTTGACCCAAATTTCCCTTTTTTGTCTTATTTTATCCAAAATTTCTTATTTTTCCTCTTATCTTCTTCTCCCTAGTGTTCAGGTTCTATTTTGACCCTTATAGACTAACTGGACACCTTTTCACTTCATTTCAGCTGGAAAAGTACACTAGGTCAACCTACACCTACTAGGTCAACCATATGGATTTTCATCATGATTCAACCTACTACGTCTATGTGGTCGACCTACTACATTTAGTGTGTTTAGCTAGTGTATTTTTCTAAAAAATTGTCTTTTTCTTCCTTTCTTCCAATTTCCTTCCAACCCATTTCCTATCTTCCTATTTACTACCCTTAAAACCTATTTTTTAAATTTTTTGACATGTATAAATGATTAAAATCAAAATTCACTTAAATCAATGCAAATTTCAAAAACTAGTTTGACATTCTTGGTTGCATACTTATAGTGTACCTACTCTCACTCTTAGGGTTCTCTCTTTCCTAGCATGTTTTTCCCTCACCATCCTAGCTTGTTTTCTCTCAAGTGATCTTTTTCTCCTTTATTACAAATTAAAATAACAAAATGATTTCTCATTTTCTGATTTAATATCACTTTTTCAAAATTCAAAATTCCCAATTCTTTTCTTTCAAATTCCTTTTGGTCATATCTTTATTTCTACTCATCCATTTTACAAACCATAAAATGCATTATATTCATGGTGACATAGAGATTATTTTCCACTATCATATGTCTATATTCCAAAAATATCAAATTTTGGCTATTTTTTGCACTAATTTCTATAGGTTTGCCTAGTGTGCTTTACATTGGACAACTTCACTTTCTTGTAGTCTTATTCTTTATCTACAATAGTAAGGTAAGTTAAAGGTAGTATTTTTCAATTTAGTCCTTTCATTTATCTTTTTTTCTTCCTATTTCACCATACTTAGCATTAGCATTATGTGTTATCATGTTCTATCTCTAAAGCACCATCCCATGTTACACTTATGTGACACATGATGACTTTCGATTGGGGAATATATATACACATAATATTTTCAAACTTTTACTTACTAGTGACACTTCATATCTTACAATAATATATCAAGTCTCAATCTCTTTGAGTGCATGCCTTAATGGTGCACTAGGAAATGGGTTGGTAGACCATCAATGCTTTGTAAGATTGTTGTTCATTTTGCCACTTACTATCTACACACTAGTTCCCTAAAACTATGAACCCTAGGCTTATTTTTCTCTTTCCTATCCATTATAGTAATTATCATGCTTTATTCATTTATTTATTGTCTTATTATCCTTTTTACCTACTCAATACACTAGGTCGACCTGGTTGACCTAGTGTATTTTGGGGACACTTTAGCTATTTTGACTTGTTTGCATCCTGACCAACCTAGCATAAAATTTAGACATTAGACTAAGAATTTACTAGGTTGACCCAATCAACCTAGTATATCCAACATGTTCTAATGGTTTTTAATCATGTTACTACTATATATACAAGGTCATTTACCACCATTTCATAAGAGTCAAAAGATAGTGAAGAATCAAGTAAATAAATGTGAATAAACATTTGATTATTGACCATTTTACTTGAGGAATAAAGATTTAGGGTTTAATCCTTTCTTTGGAGCTCTATTCTTGTCTTTTGGAGAATTATTTTTTATGTTTAGGTATGTCATGTAACCTAGAGCTGATTTACCTAGGTTATCCTTATAAGCCACAACAATCTCTTATGAAGCACCTTGGCTAAGGGAGAGGTTGAGACTTGTTATGTTCATATTCAAAGGTAAGTATTCCTAACTTTATTTCTCCTTTGTAAGAGTAGATATATAATTCAATAT
This sequence comes from Torreya grandis, assembly GCA_037957365.1. Lineage (NCBI taxonomy): Eukaryota > Viridiplantae > Streptophyta > Pinopsida > Cupressales > Taxaceae > Torreya > Torreya grandis. The sequence goes on along the minus strand of JARHVA010001322.1, from coordinate 1,121,126 downwards.
TTATTCTTCTCTTCCATGTATTAGGATTTCATATACATTGATGTGAGTATATGTCTCATATGCATGTTTAGTTTAGTTATTATTTTGTTCTAACCCACTCTTTATGCCACAAGATATGGTGTGCACTAGATTAGTTTAATTTTCTTGTTATTAGAATAGTTTAATTTCATGTTTATTACATAAGTGAACATCAAATCATAAGACTCTTTTAGGGTTGTTATGCAATTGTGTTAGAATGTAGGCTTTGGAACCCTTTCTAACATGATGTTTTGTGATAAATGATATAAGTGATCCCCTAATTAGGTCTATTATATCCCCATATTGGTCATGATCCTTCTTAAAAAAATTATACCCAATCATAAGTGTATGTATTATCTACCTTATCTGATTCAAAATTAATTCATTGTGCATCATGTAATTCTGATTACATACATTATGCCTAATAGACCTAATTATGGAATAATTTATCTAATCACCCTATGTAGTTTACAATGGTTTTGAGGTCTTCAAATCCTCTGTTTACATTCATTTCAACTCTCTACACCCTTCTATATCATCTGAGACTCTTCATCTCTTGGCTTTACCATTTATCTACGCTTGCCTATAGTCTTAGGCTATTTGGGAGTTCCCTCTATCTAAGATAAAATAGAGGGCATATCCCCTATTTTCCCATTCAAATTGAATGTATGGAGGGATATAATATGTCATAAGGACATTCTATACCAAATACCTAAGCTATATCATCTCTTTAGCATCCTCAACTCCTCAATTTCTCTAAACAAGCATTTAATGGTGACAATGTGTACTGTTTGAAACCATTTTCTCAACTTTATATCTACTTATTTACCTATAAATTTTATGTTTATTATTATATATTCACATTAAAAGTGAATTTATCATATTAACTTAGTCTTAAAACTCTTCAACTTCCCTAAGAAGAAGATTTCCACATAATACTTATGAGAGCACACTAGGTCAGTGGACTTCTTCATACTATTATATGCATATAGCCACTTGAGAGATGATCATAGTAGCCAACATATAATTTAAAACCTTCTGACCTTAAAATAAATCTTAAAATAGTACTACAATTTATAAACATACTACCATTCATCTCTTAGTATAATGGTTTCCATGCTTGTACAAGTTGGTGTACTAGACTGAGAGGTGTACGAATTGTAACTTCTAGTCTTGGACTCCATGTGAGAGTGACCTAACACTATTAGCACTTTGAATTCACTATAACATCTTATGAACTTTCTATGTCTTCCACATTATATTGACTAGGTCACGTGTCCATTCTAGGACACCTTACACTAATAAACTCTCCTCAAAACACTAGAACACTATTGTAGGTGATGTTTTTAGTATTGAAGTTCCTATAGGTGTGAATATGATTTGAGACATGTGTGTCTCATATTCATCAAGGTTATTATTTGAATCCATGAGATACTTTTTGGTACCTAAACTTATCTATATCATGCCTTAGGTCATTGTCAACATCCCAAATTGTCATACTCTAGTATACTACCATTCCATAGTTAGCCTGTAGGTACCCTTTTGAAAATAAAGATACCCTTATACATGTTTACCTATTTTTTAACATTATTTTATAGTCCTTTATATTTATCTTTGAATATATATATCATCTCTTAATCAAATATAATCACTTTTATTGAGGGTTGTAACCAAAGTGTCATGTAGCATTGAAAGGTCATTTGAGCTTAAAATACTATAAATTAGAATAAAAATCTATAATGAGACTTTGATTGAGATGGAGGCCTTTCTATACTACCTTATTTTAATCAAACAACTAACCTATCATGTAAAATAATTTCCCCTATGCCTAGGATATATGATGGAATAACTTATACTTGTATGGACCTCATGTCACCTTACTATGGAAAGATCAAAAGTATGGAGAAAATGAGATTTAGAGAGTTTAAGGTAAACTATCACTTTAGCAACTTTCTCCACCCATGAGCATGGATTGGGGTCTGTATGCAATATGATGACATTAAGACTATCACAATGGAACTTTTAATGATATTATCCTTTAATGAAGTCTCAATAAGCTTTATTAATTTCATCTCATCATCTTCATGTTTATATTAGAGCACCTAACTATAGGTGGTTGTTCCAGGCAATATGAATATGTATGTATGCTTCTTGACTATTTTATTCACATAAAACACTCTTGAGACTAATATTTGTAAGGATATGTGATCACTATGACATATGAAAAGTGGAAAGCATCATATCGCACTTTGTTTTAAATGCATTTGCATGATAATGACTGTGTAATAGGTGAAACACTAGTCTACAAATTTAATGGTGTCCTCCTAGCAAACTGAGATTGTTCATGATTAAATTTTGACTTCCACATGTGCAAACTAGGTTGAGATTAATTTGATAATAATGTTCATGTTATCAAGAATCACATGAAACACTTGGTTTGTATGAAAAAATCCAAATAGAAGAGAAACTTGAAGTCTATGGGGATGAACATCTAAAAAATAGTAGCAAACTTATTAGCATTGGTTCTTAAATCCTAGTTCACCAAAATTGGAACTCTTTCCATGAAATTTTAGTGGATAAAGATTCTTTTTATCCCTCAATATCATTTGACCTGACTCAACACCTCCTATCCATACCATGGAAAGATAGGTTGACTATTTATGCACACAAAGGAGAATGATCAAGAAACATAATGGTTTTTTTACCATTTTTGAAATTTTAAAGTCAACCTAAGTGTGGAAGTGAGTTAAAGGGAGCTGAAGAGACACTTTGAAACTTTCCACATATGTTATTACTATCTAATAGTTCATACAACTACCTAAAATTGCCTCTAACTACATGATTTTCCTATTTTGATGTAGCACCTACATGTTTTTAGTTATGAATACAATATCTAAAAATAATCTAACATGTAATATATTTAAATACACTTTGGAACACTTTTCTTCTATAGTGAACCATATAAGTCTAGTAAATGACCCCAAAAGTGGCTTTAGACTAACATAGGACTAAAAATGAATATGGAAAAACTAATGAAACATTAAATGAACTCACTAGTACCATGGTACACCCTCTAATACCCATATATCAAATTTTCAACTATATGGGGTAGACCCATTTTGACTTGTGGTCAAAATAGTCAATATTCTTAGTAATTTTATAGGGGTGACAAACCATCTATGCTAAATACTAGTAACTTAATCCTATCCATTAGGCTCTAGAGTCACATATGCATAGATATGACACTAAATTACCTTTGAAACCACATCAAACAATAGAAACAACACGCAAACCAAGACACCTAATAAAACAAACATGTGTTCTTAAGAACACTTATGGAATACATACATAATAGAGTTAAAGACACACATATCCTAATATTTACAATACCTCAAACACTTGAGGTGAATAATAACTTATCATGCTTCAACCAGGGTTAAATATGGTTCCTCTTGCATCTTTGATGCTCCATAAAGCAACCTATCATATGGATCATGCTTCTAAACAACACTTGCTTATGTGGGTGATCAAAAAGCTTACCATCCTTAGCTCTTCTTTTATCTACAAGTGTGCTACTTGGAACCTTCATAGACACTTTTTATTTCCCTCCAATATGCTTACTTATCTTTTCATCTCATTTAAATTTTGTCATATCCAATTGACCCTTCCCAAATTGAGTGTTAGGAGTCATCAAAGTCACTTCAACTCTATATTTTTATTTAACATGAAGCACTTGATGTTTAGGTTTATAAAGATTGATCTCCTTCTACTTCAACATATTTTAAAGTGGCTCAACCTTATGTTAAGGTGTTGACTTCTTCTCAATGGAAACATATTCTATTTTTGTCTCATTTGACCCCTCCACGATTGTAGCTTTTGGACATTAGTTAGACACTCAAACTCATGTTTGATAAGACTTTATCATTCATGCTCAATAGGACACTCAACAACCTACTTTTTAGGTTCATTAATAAACATACTAGTAGATTCACACTTCTTAGGAGAATAAAATGACTTACCCAACTACTCAAACTCTTAACTTATGGTATTAAACCTTTTCCATAGGTGATCTTCCTCCTCATGTTTGTCATGTTTAAGGACTCTTTCATCAATTGTAGGAAGAAATACATTGTTCATATCACCATATTTATCTATCATGTTTTGAAAAATATCATCATCATAGACATGAATAAGGTAATTTCCTTTAACAACTTGTGAAAAATAATGTTCAATTTTTACCTCAAACTCCTCATATGCTCCCTCACCTATGATGTATGTTTCAAGATTAGTATGCTTAAATTAAGTTTGTCAATCATATTCATAAGTGGTTATACCATACTCATATATAAATAGATCATATATTCCCTCAATCTTAGAATATGGTCCATCATCTATAGTAGACTCTACATGATCATTGATGACATAATTCAAATTGAAGCTTATTTATACATAGGGTTCAATATGAAATTTAGCTAGTGGTTGAGTTTTAATGGTTACCTTTACTCCATACCTTGTCTTAAAGGCCAATAATGACCAATCATCATAGCTTTATCCTCCTATCTTGTCTTTGAAATCCCTTTAGAGGTAGATAGTAAAATGGGTAGGCAAGTCAACAACCATATTGTCTTGAAGGATATGGAAGCTTAGATAATAATGCAAGAAGACTTTCAATACTTTGACTGGTCATACTAACCTAGTAGTTGTTTCATAAATTTGAATCAATCCTTTACTATATGGTTCATAATTTATCCCTAATTTATTAACTACAAACTTGGGCATCACTGAGGTACTAGCTCCACTGTCCACTATGTAGTTGTGAATAAGTTTGCCCTACATAATGAAAGTGATATATAAGGGTAGAGGCTTTTCAAATTTATAATAGGCATCAATAATAATATTAGGAGCATTTGTGATAAAAACATCACCATGACTTGATGGTTGAGGTCTAACATGAGTTTGAGACAACTGATTTTGTAAAATATCCTTTTGATCGGGCATGTAAAGGACATCCCAAAGGGAAATACTATCTTTATCATTCTTAAAGGAGTCAACAATGTTCAAAATGTGAACTCACCTTTTATTGAGTATTTAAATCTAATTAAGTTATTTGAGCTTGATTTATTGGATCATTTAGAGTAATCCTTCTAACATTCTAACTTAAAGAAGGTGAAGAAGTTGTAGGGGTTGTCATACTTGAAATAATACCTTGCTAACTTGTAGGAGGGATAATTAAACTTGAATAAACACCATTTTCATCTCCTAGAGCCTTACTATTTTCCCTTTTATTATCTATAATTGAATTACCTTAGTTAAGAACACAAGTATCTTCAACTATAAAGTTAGTGAAACTCACTCCTTGAGGCTACCACCCTTCATTTTCTTGCATGAGGACCTCATCTTCTACTGAGAGTTGAGGAGTGACTCCTCCTTGGAAAATCAAATATTATTCTCCATCTTCATTGGAATCCATGAATTGAACCTATTTCCATTCCTCTCCTTTCACCAAATTTCTATGAACTAGTACCATTACTCTTCTATTGGAGGTGGAAGTGGGATTATATGCATTGGTAGGCCTATTGAAGTTAGGTTGTCCTTAACCTCTATCCTACCCATATTTTTGAGGTGGTAATATATTTATTTGTTAAGGATATGGTTAGGTGTTTTTATGAACACCACATTTTAGATTTACTTGTCTAATCTAAGCTTTTAAGAACTAGATCCTTGCATATTTATCCATGGCATATTTTATTTTCTTATGGGTAATTCTTAAATTTGCATTTACATTAGGAACTTGATCAAAACTTGGAGAAATAATAGAATTATTTGGTAGTAGAGGCATGAAATTTTTTTGGATGTAACTTCGTATCTTGTATTAGGCTATTATCTACTCTAATTGCAAGATCATATGCTTCAATTAATGTGTAACTACCCATAGAATACAACATTATGGCTATGTAAGTACCAATAGCCCTTAAATATGTGGGAAACACAAAACTAGTAGGTGTTATCATGGGAGGAGGTAGCCTATGACAAGTCCCTTGGAATCTCTCATTAAAATCATGCATTATCTCTTTAGGGGATATTTGAATCACATTTCAATTAATAAAAATTACCTTGGAAAAATGTCCATCTGCGGCATAAAACTCTCCAAAACTAACATAGGGTCTTCAAATGGCCTTCTTGAAACTACCTTCATGATTAGGTATCTCTTGAGTGATTGACACCAGACTAGGGAGATTTGACACATGTGAAATATAAAAGAGGGGTTATAAATAATCTTCAATAATCATCATATGTTTTTCTAATTTCCAATCTTCTTCATGGCATTATACTTACCATCACTAGCTTTATAAGTCTATTTTAACATTTGTCACCCAAATTATCTTCAGTTTCTCAATCAAATCCTTAGAAGTAGTAATATGACACTTTTCAAGAATCCAATTTCCTTCCAATCCATGAATTAGACCTTAAAAGGTTCCAAAAACTAGCTTCTCAATCTCTCACTAAGCAACCACTCTCCATATTCACCATCTACCAAAGACTGTGTAAGATGACTAACTTATTAGATGTGCTTGTGTGCTTATCTAAAGTGATAAATGTACAAGGGGAGTTATAATGTGTCCTAATTGACCTCCTTTAATGATTTTCATCCTTCAACACTTCACTATACCTAAAAAATAATCAAATTTTATCAAAACCCTATTTTTAAGCTTATCTGTATAAATAGGGTACAAACCAATCTAATGTGAAGGAGCCTAAGAGAGTCCTACATCAGTTCCAATCACTTTCCAAGAAAAACTAGCTCATCTAATTGCATCTTTTTTCTTATGTTCTCCATCGAGTCAAAACCAAGGGTTTATGATGGTTTTAGAGGGTGTAGACTCTTAAGGATTTTTCATACAATCTTAACATCCAGCCTCCCAAAAAATTCAACAAATTTCAAGATAAATATTCTCCTCAAATTTACCCAAATCATTGGGTCACCATGCTATGAATCCATATAGATGTGAGCTTTAAAAGATGACATATTGAGCTTTTGAGTGCATTCTACATACCCTAAAGTAGTTTTTAGTCAAAATTGACCCCTCTATGGTTTTTATTTACAACCCAATGGCTCCATTTCACCTTATATATCACCTTGAAATTCATAAAATAGGATGTAATGGTCAAATTGTCTAAGGAAAATAATTAGACCCCATTAGGTATTTAGGCTTAGTCTTGGGCCTAATAGGCCTGACTATGCCATAGTTTCTCATAACCACCCTATGTCATTTCCAATGGATGTGAGGTCTTAAACACATTTTTGTACCTTTATTTCAACTCTCTACACCCTTATACAACATTTAAGACTCTTCATCTCATGGCTTTACCGTTTACCTACACCTGCCTGTAGTCTTAGGCTATCTTAGAGTGCCCTCTATCTAAGATAAAACATAAGTAATATCCCTTATTTGTCTTACCAAATTGAATTTTGGAGGGATATAATAGGTTATAGGTACATTATATAATAATTACCTAATATATATCATCTCTCTAGTATCCTCAACTCCTTAATTTCTCTAAATTAGCATTCAATGGTGACTATGTGTACTATCTAAAACCATTTTCTCAACTTTACTTTTGCTTGTTTGACTCTAAATTTTATATGGAGTGTTATATATTCACATTGAAATTGACTTTAGATAATGACTCATTTCTACAACTCTAAAAATTCCCTAAGATTTTTTTTTTCACATAATACTTATGAGAGCGCATTAGGTAAGTGGACTTCTTAGTAGTATTCTATGTATGTAGCCACATGAGAGATGATCATAATATCCTAAACATATCATTAATAATAATATCACTTTTAACTCAATATTCAAATATTCCTACAATTGATAAACATACTATTATTCATCTATTAGTTTCATGGTTTCAATGTTTGCACAAGTTGGTGCACTAGACTGAGAGGTGTATGGATTGTAACTTATAGTCTTGGACTCCATGTGAGAGTAACCTAACACTATTATCACTTTGAATTCACTATATATTATTATGAAACTTCTATGTCTTCCACATTATATTAACTAGGTCACTTATCCATTCTAGGATACCTTACACCAACAAACTCTCCTCACAACACTAGAACACTATTGTAGGTAATGTTTGAGTATTAACATTTTTGTAGGCATGATTATGCTCTGAGACATGTGTGTCTCATATTCATAAAGGTTCTTATTAGAATCCATGAGATCCTTATTCATACTTAAACCTATCTATTTCATGCCCTAGGCTATTGTCAACATCCCAAATTGTCATACTCTAGTATGTTACCAGTCCATAGTCAGTCTATAGGTGCCCTTTCAAGAATAAAGATACCCTTTTAGGTTATTATCGATGTCTCAACATGGTTTTCTAGTTTTTTGGATTTATCTTTGATGATATAGATAATATTCTTACTCAAATATAGTCACTTTTCTTAAGGGATGAAACCAAAGTGTCATGTATCATTGAAAGGTCATTTGAGCTTAAAATATTGTAGATTACAATAAACATCTAAAATGAGACTTTACTTGAGATGGAGGCCTTTCTATACTACTTTTTTTTTATCAAATAACCAATCTATTATGTCAAATCATTGCCCCTATGCCTAGAATATATGATGGAATAACTCAGACTTGTCTAGACCTCATATCACCTTACTATAGAAGGATCAAAAGTATGGACAAAATGAGATTCAAAGAGTTTAAGGTAAACTATCCCTTTAGCAACTTTCTCCACCCATGAGCATGGTTTAGGGGCTGTCTACAATATGATGACTTCAAGACTATCATGATGGCACTTTTAATGCTTTTAGACTTCAATGAAGATTTAATAAACTTCAATAATTTAATCTCATCATCTTCATGTTTTTATTGTAGAACTTAAATGTAGTGGTTGTTGTAGCTAGTATGACTATTCATGTATGCTTCTTGACTATTTTATTCACATAAAACACTCTTGAGAATAAGCTTTGTAAGGAAAGGTGATCACCATGATATATTAGAAGTGTAAAACATTATATACCCATTTTTACTAAAGGCACGTGCATGAAAATGACCCTACAATATGTGAAACATTGGTCTACAACTTTAATGGTGTCCTCCTAAAAAATTGAGATAGTTTATGCTTATCTTTTGACTTCCACACATATAAACTAATATGAGATTCATGTGATAAGAATGGTCATTTTCATAATAATCATGTACAATACTTGGTTTATATGGACCAACCCAAACATAAGATAAACTTGAAGGCTATGGGGATTAGTAGGCAGAGAATAGTAGCAGACTTGTTAGCATTGGTTCTTAAATCTTGGTTCACCAAACTTGGAAGTCTTACCATGAACTTGGAGTGAATAAATATTATTTCATCTCTTAAGATAATTTAACTTTACTTAACTCCTCTTGGCTATACCATGCAATTATTGGTTGATTATTTCTACATACAAAGGAGAATGATGGAGAAATAAAATGGGTTTTTGCCATTTATGAGATTTTTAAGTCTACCCAAGTGTGGAAGTGAGTTTAGGGGAGTTAAAGAGACATTTTAAATCCTTCTACACATTCTAATACTATCCAACAATTCATACTACACAAAATTTCTTGATTTTCTTGTTCTAACGTAGCACCTACAAGTTCTCAGTTATGAATACCATATCTAAAAATAATCTAACATATAGAACATTGAAAGACACTTTGAAACACTTATCTTCTATAATGAATTGTAAAAGTCTAGTAAATGACCACAAAGGTGCCCTTATAGTGATATTGGACTAAAAAAGAATAGGATAAATCTAATGACACACTAAATGACCTCACTAGGACCATGATACACCCTATAAGACCCCCTATATCAAATTTTAAACTACAGGGAGTTGACTTATTTTAACTTGTAAAAATAGTCAATATGTAGTGTTTAGAGAAATAGATTGGATGCTGTGTATGGAATCATAAATATCTATAACACCATCATTTGTTGCATGTTGGTTTTTAGATTTTAAAATCATGTGAGTTCCTATTGCGGGTGGGAAGGTTCAAAATGATGTATAAGGGAATCTTGATATTTAGCTTGATCAATGGCCTCTTCCAAATATTTTTTAGAAAGAGTCCTAACATGATATTATAATTTAGGATGAATAACATTAGTAAATAAATGGAAGAGGTTATCATCCACCATATTATGCTCAACTTTATTAGACAAGGATTTCCATCATTTAATGAAAACTTATGCTATTTTGGATTCTAATTATTTATAGTTGATAAAATGGGCTAAGTTGTTTTTGAGAAGGTCATTAATTTGGAATTATGGAACAAATGAATTGACTAAGTCCTATAAACTAGTGATTGAGTGGGTTTTAATTTGGTTATATGAATCTAGAGCATCTATAGAAAGTGTTTTAGCTAAGATTTTGGTGGCAATGAATGTATTATGTCTAACCCAATCTTTGTATAGGTTTCCAAAAAAAATTAAGTGCAAGGTAAGATCCATAGATCCATTATAAGTGACTATGGGAATTATAGCCCATATGTCATTGCTTACAATTTGAGCTACAAATGATTTATTTTATAATTTTTTAATAGTTTTATTAATAAGTGACGGTTGAGGTATAAGGTTATCATGTTCATCCCTAAGGGGAGGTGGGGGGCATTAGGATTTATCATTCCCAATTGAGTATGTTGAGGTTGATTTTAGATTTTTAATAATTGGTTTTATATTTTCATCATTTGATTTGTGTTATTTTTTTGAAAAGTATCCATTTAATTGAGAGCTTGTAATATAAGCTAACTAGTTTGAGTACTATTTTGACTAGTAGAAGTGGATTTATAAGTAGTGGCATGTTGTAAGGTGTTAATAAGTTGGGATTCACTAGTAATATGAGATGTAGTATTATAATGAGAAGTGGTAGGGGTATCTGAAGTAGTATCAACATGAGAAGTACTAGTTTTAGTATATCTATTATGAGTTAAATGAAATTGGGTATTAGTGTGGATGTTTGGGGTAGTCCCACTAAAAGATATGCAACCATGTTAGTAGAAATACATGGCATGAACTTGAAAGAAGACATTGAGGATGACATCATATTATTAGAATGAGATATTTGAGGGTAAATTTGTGGAGGAAATTGTGAATTGACTTTCCCCAAATCCTATGGAAAATCTAGGTGAAGGTGAATGGGGATTTCTAAAATGAGGTCCCATCATGATGTTATATATGACTGAAGGATCCTTACCTATATGCTAAAAAATTTGATTGATGAAAAGAATAATTATAGTCATGTATTCAAGATAATTTTCTTCTTATACCATTTGTATAAATAAGGGATTAAGTGATTAAAAATATGGAGGAGTTATGTAGTTGGTAGTTCTAGTGGAGACATGGATGTTCCTTTGATTCAGGTTAGTTAATGCAAAATGTGGTTTAGTATGTTTATTAGTATTGGTAAATTTCATCATTTTTTTTTTAAAACTATGTATTTATCATACAAGTGTTAAATGATGGAATGGGTAATCTAAACACTTAAGAAAAATGAGGAAAAAATTGTTATTATACTAGGTAAAATGGGTCAATTATGCTATATAAGAAGATAAATAGAATAACTAGAAGGAAAAAAGTTAAATAGGTTAATTATGTTTTATGGGAAGACAAATAGAAGAGCTACGTGAGAAATTGAGTTGAATGGGTCAACTGTGTTCTATGGGAGGACAAATAAAAGAGATCTATAAAAAATTGAGTTGAATGGGTTGAATATGTTTTATGTGCGGGAAACTGAGTCAAATGGGTTAACTATGTTTTATGGGAAGATAAACAAAATATATCTATTGGAAACTAATTTGATTGAGATGACTATGTTCTATAGGTAATATTTTGTTTTGAAATGGTATAAATATGGATGACTGAGTAGTGATTTTTTAGGAAAATAAGATAAACACATAGGCAACTAGATTAATTTGATCGATCTAGTTACAACACAACACAAACCTTGTACCAATGTTGGCTAATATAAGTTTTGCAATGTAAAATATAATTTTCAAAGAATAAGCAAAAATATTTAAATGTATATGTAAATATAATAAGTGGACATTCTTATATGTTTTAAATTATGTTTTAAAATGTGATAGGGCATTTGAATTTATAAAGGAAATAAAAAGAGGTAAGTTAATTTTCATTTCAAGTATGTTAAGGTTGAAAGGGATTTGTATTGGTGATGGTACTGGCTTAGTATTTGGGCCTACACCCTAATTCAAAATCCCATAACAATAAGGGTGTTGCATGTTTTTATAATATATACCATCAACCAGGTATTTATACTCAATTATAAAACTAAGTCAAATTTCCCCTTGGTGATGAAATCCAAGTAGGTATACTAAGGTAGAAGTGTTTGAATGCTTATTTGATATTTTTTGATTTGGTAGTGTGTGAAATAATAAAGTGATTAGTCTAGTAATTAACCTTCCTAGTTATATTATGTACAATACTCTAAGTAAGAAAAAAAATAGATGAAAAGTGAATTAATTACTACCAATGTGAGTTAATTTCCTTTGCTTTGAAAAAGACACATTACTAGGTCAATTGGGTCAACCTAATATGTAAATAGTACATAATAGAGTTGATTTGGTCAACTCAATCTATTTCAAGATAACCTAGAGAAACACATTCAATCAATTTAACTAAGTTTACTAAGTAAAAAGTAATTACATAACTAAATTTAGCCAATCAACTTAGTTTATTGTAAGGTTAGAATTTTAAGAACTAAAAATTGGGAAAATTAGAACTATAATTTGACTAAAAATGAAATAACTAAGATGGTTATAATGAATCTGATGATCAAAACAAATTTACTTCTTGAATGATTTTAGCAATGTACTAAAGCTAAAGAATTACTATTTTTAATTAGTGTTTTCTAGATGAGGGATTGAACCTATAAAAAGAATGTTAAAACAAACTTGAACTAGCTAATTGAGTTTACATAAACTGAATAATTAAAAGAACTATGTTGACGTAATTAATCTAGTAGTCTAAACAAAACTTATTATGAATTTTTAAAGACAAGATGAAAAACTAAATAGATAGGATTTATCTAGTTGTTCTAAGATGGAATATATGATCATAGAGAGCCAAATAAGATAGACAAACTCACCTTAGTTGAACAACTTATAAGATGATGCCCTAATTATGTCAATCAAATCAAAAAAGTAGAAGATGACCTATAAAGAATATGAAATTGGGTTGATTAGATTGATCTAGTTGTTTTTAGAATAAAATTACCCCCACAAAAAGCTAAACTAAGTTGATTCAATTGACTAAGTATTAAGACATGCAGATAAACTATTATACTGAGTCAATTGGATCAATATAATAGTATGAAAATGAAGACTAAAAATCTTCAAGGATTAGTTCATGTCAAGTTCACTAGAATGTATACAAGTGAAAATGAAGTTGATCTACAAATCAATATTAACTTATAAAAGGTAAATCAGCTAACCATACCTCTAGCAATACTTATATAATCATGTTTATGACCAATATGGATTCACTAGCTGTAACTAATGGATATCTTATAATATAATATGGATAGAAAGGGTTATAAAGCTTCTAGTCAAGAAACACCACAAAAAACCCTAATCAGGTCTTGATATTTTATACAATAATAAAGCAAATTAAATTTAATATAGTGCTCATTAAAGATTATGACATAATGGGGGATAAACATAAATAATAAACATGCAAAATAAAACTCTACTAAAGTTAATGTAGAGTTAATCCTAATCAAGGAGAGACAATATGTTCATTATCCATTATACATGTAAATCTATCTACTAGAATAGAACATTAAAAGTTAGGAATACTTACCTAGAAGATGAACCCATCAAGGCTCAACATATCCCTTAGCTAATGGTGATTTTAAAGAGGTTATTGTGTATTTTCATATAAACTAAGGATAGACAATGGACTATAGTCTAGATAAGGACATCTTAGTGTATCTCAATCCTTCATAAGACAAAGTTTCTCCTCTAAGAAGCATGAAACCCTAAATAATGACTACTTAAGTAGAATTATGGGAAAAAGATAAATAAGTGCAAAGGAATGATTCTATTTATTGGAAAATGGGGTGAAAGATGTGTATATAGAGATTGATTTCAACCTAAACCATTCCTAAATTTTAGCTGATAGAGTCAACCTAGTCAACCTAATTATTAAAAAAATAGAGTTGTTATGTTCCAGACTAAGGTGGCATACGCTGACTTAGTCCCATAATGTGCACTATTCTCATAACTAGGTCAATCCATTCAATCTCAGTAGGAAAATGGTAAAAAGGGGTTTTGGCTTAGGTAGGGGCTATTTGAGGTGATGCATTATTTGGAAAAGAGTGTAGGTGAGGTTTCAAAGCTTAGGGAAACATATAGGAATGGTTTGTATTGGTTTTAAGATGAGGTATAAGAAACAAAAATCTAGTGAAGAACCAAAGGTCTTCCTAGCCCTTTTTGAGTGAACCCTTTAAGGCATACACTCAGAGAGGTTGAGGTTTGATGGGTTCTTGCAAGAGAGAAAACATCATTAATTGATAAGTTTTTAAAATATTATGTGTCTATAAATTGTGGCAGAGGTAGAATTGGAGTATAGGTTGAAGGAAGAGGATATGTTAGTGTTCAAGGTGTATAACTCACAATAATACATGTAGTTATTATTTGGTTTAATCCTTAACTAGAATAAATATATTTTTACATGGTTTTATCAATCAACAATTTTGAATCACCACCATAGGAGAAGGATTAATATAGTTTCACTAAATTTTTGGATCGAAAATTTATTACTATAGTATAACCCTTACCACATGTTGTACTTGACTACAAGGGTTGATTTGGATCTTTTCCACTTACTATAATATTTAATTAGTGTGATATGGCACTGAAACTACTCATAACAAATACAAGAGATTTCCTTCATGGGGTTTAGGTTATGGATAATAATAAAGAACCATTTCCAGTGAAATTTTCAAGCTTTCCATTGAATTATTTCATTTATCTTTATAATATTATCTTGGTTTGAAGATATAGATCTATCAATTCTAGTAAAAACTAGTTTATTATTGTTAGGGATAAGCATATGACCTACTCAATGTAATATGGGTCAATAATGTTTATCTCATTGTCCACCATTTATTCTAGTACCCAAGTGTTAGTGAATGATTTGATCTAAATAAAACTTAGTCAACCTAAATATCATCTCAATTCTTCATATCCATCTACAAAATCAACCCAATAATTTTTTATATGTGGTTTGTCTATGTATGAGGATCCAATTATAAGATGAGATTTCACATATCCTTTATTATTGTAAAAGGATATACTCATGTAATAATGCATTGTGAATTAGGAAATTGAGTATTTGATATTATATGAATATATGGCATTCTTACAAGTATAGTGATGCAAGGTAATTTATAACACTACACCCAAAATGTGTTTATGCATACATTACTTGTGTACCTCAGTAAGTTGTATGACATTTCAATCAATAATATTTTTTTTCATTTTATAGCTCGAGATTCTTATGGGGAACCTCTTAAATCCTCCTAATTTGATATAAGATAATTTATATATTAAATGAAAAAACTCTCATATTGTGATATGCGATTGGTTTCCTCATATAAAATTACTTCTCCCCAATATTAAGTCAATTAATTCACATAGTCTCATGGTGAAATAATCGTTAACCCTTACGAAATGTTGGTTACTTTGATCTAGGGTCAATTGTGGGTAAAATTTTTAAACCTTAGTTTTTAGGCTTGTATTGGGAAATTGAGTAAGAGCTAAGTAAACTTTCCAAGTTGAAAATGAATAAACCATTTATGAAGTCATATAGAAGGGTTTTTTTTAATTGATATATTGGTATGTTGATTATGTATAACATGACTTATGATTTCACCCTAGTCAATATGTTGTTATCCACCCCATATGATGCTCATATCGATGACATCAATTAATTAAAATCCATGGTAGTCATGTTACCCACCACCATATTGAAAAGGGTGACCATTTATGGTAAGTCCTCTTTGAAATCCAATTTAATGAAATTCTCTAACAATTTTGTAAGGCATCTTCTCTTGTGATGTGATTTATCTACTTTTTTTATGGTACTAAAATATATTTTTGTGATTTTATCCCAATAATATTTCCCAACCTTGATTCTCATTCTCGCATAAGTTTCCTTTGAGAAAATGCTTGAATTCATGGTCATGGTAGTGCATTCCATTTTTGCCTTCATGACACCTCCTTCTAACCATATCTCCCTAGTATCTTTCTTATTGTTGAGAATACACAAATACTAGATCTAAGCATTGCATAAAGATATGAAAAGCAACTACCTCCATTAAGGTGATTTTTCATAAGAGGTCAGTCATGGGATTCAAATTTTTTACATTAATTATATTATGAAACTCCCCCAAGTCCATATTCCTAATCTAATAATCATTGATTTATGGAATGTTATTCTCAAGTATTAGCATTGGTTTATAACCCATGTATTTTAACTTCATTTTTTTTTATTATAATGTATACCTTAGAAAAATAACATAGGCTCTCATGCATATATAAAGGTATGAAATGTTAATGTGGTTGTGGAGAAAAAGACACAGTGGTAATGATAATGTTTTCTTCACCTTTGGATCCTCTTTTAAATATCCATAGCTGCTAACCAAAGCTAGAGTATACCTAGGGTGCTGAGATCTTCCCTTGGAGTGAAAATGAATCAAACTAAACTCAAAAACCTTTTAAACCTACTATTTAACCTTAAAATGGATGATTATCCTATTTTGGGTATATAGGGTTAAGAATATAAAAATTATAATGCACAATGGTGATAATCAAATCTACAACATGCCCATTCATTGCTAAACTTAGATATAAACATACACTAAATTTCTTATGTTGAGTATAAAATAAATATAGAAAATTAAACTAAACTATACATGGGAATGAAAAAGAAATAATATACTTAGCTAATTTTAATGCTATCACAACGATGGATATAGAACAAGTAGGAAAAAATGGAAGATGAGTCTATAATAGTCATCAAATTATGGATCTAATTGTTGTAAATCTATAGAAACTAATGTTATCCTAGGATAGATGCATTGATTATACTATCTGGATTAGATGTAAGTATCTGTATAAGATACCTTGTAAAAAAGGATGCAACCACCTATATGCTTATGTGTTTGACTTCACATTCACTCTGGCACATTGATATATAGGTCATGGACTATCATTCCTCATGCATTTTTAAATCCCTAGTTCTTCATCTTCATTATGATGCTAGGGAAAAATGGGTTAGTGGGCACATAGTTTTGAGCTAACCCAAAATACCCATCTATTAGTAAGTACTTCTTACATATATAATAATTTGAAGAGGGATTTAGACTAATTTAGTTCTCCCTTACATGTTGGCTTGTATGTGAATCATGTAATATGTTCAAATCAAGTAAAATAAGGACTTATATTGTAACTTATAATATTAGGTTCTTGGGCTACTCCTTTAATATTTCAGGCCCATAGATGTGTTTTTCCTATGACTAGTATGGAAATAGGGAAGTTTTGTTTAATTGAATGCTCTTTAGTAGAAACACTAGTTAGTTTTCCATTTATGCTAAATGATAAATGAATGAGGGTTCAAATTATATTTATATCAGTCCCCTTATATAATTAACTCACATTAAATCACTTATGCCAATCATTAGGATATGTTTTATTTGTAAAATAGATGAATTTATGGCACTGGACACTTGAGACAAGTTAGGACACTAATGTTAACACTAGTGTCTATCTTAAATGTTAGTGTCCAAGTATTAGGAAAAGGTTTATAACTTTTAGAGATGGAAATAAGTACATTTTAAGCATTCTAGGTAAGATAGAAGTCTTGTTTCATCAACATAAGTCTAGTTGGACTAAGATATATGCCAAGGGACATAAGATAAATTAGATGCAAGACTTGTAGAATCAGGAAAATTCTATAACTAAGAGGCATATCCAAGGTCTAATTTTTCCAAGTATACAATATCGAGGTGTTATATAATCCCTAAATATCATCTACACTTACCCCCTTTAATCTAGTAATGAAATTACTAGTTTAAAGGAAAGGAAAGCATACCCAAATGTGTCTAACACATGTTGTCTTTATGTGTGACCAACTTAAGTATTTATTGGTGATTGACCTAAAAGCAAGAGCATGTTATAGTATATAATATGTAATTTAAATTAATTTAAATATATTTAAATTAAAAGATAAATGTTTAGGAGTACTCTTGTGTGTTGATTTGAAAAAGATATATCACTGCATGGATATAAAACTAATATTTGGAAAACTATTTATAAATCTTCAAAGATATTATATCCACACACACACACACACACATATTTGGAGAGAGAGAGAGAGAGAGAGAGAGAGAGAGAGAGAGAGAGAGAGAGAGAGAGAGAGAGAGAGAGAGAGAGAGAGAGAGAGAGAGAGAGAGAGAGAGAGAGAGTATAATTCCCATGCCCATAACCTTATATCAAAATTGAATTTCCACTTGGTAGTTGAGATTAGCTCAATTGTGCAACCTAATGATACTTATAACATGGTAAAGATGGATGACATAATCAAGTCTAGATTGAATTTTTTTCAATATTGGTTGATTTAATCACCTTAACCACACCAAAAAGTTAACCAGATACTATAGTAGATTATCTCAATAAAGTCTATAAACATTTGATCAGGGTATTAATACATAAAATTATTTTAGAATCTAAAACTGATTTGGATTTAACAATATTAGTGTCATAATCCCAATGTTGGCACCCATTAATGGATAAATATTATCCAGTTGAAATAATAAAAATTAAAATTATTCATCGATATGTATTTATAGAATGATGCTCCCTCTTCACAATTCTCTGACTCCTAGTTAACTAGGTATGTGTACTTCATTATAAGTAATAAATATGAGGTATAAGTTAACAAGTCATTTTATTCCTAAACCAAAGTCATTTTGGGTAAATGATATAATTTAGATAGGTCTTATTTGGACCTATTTTGAAATATTTTATTGAATGGATTAAGTCTTATAATGTTGTTTTATAAGTAATTAAAAATTAAATAAAAAAGGCACCTATCTAGTGCATAGGTATACTTTTGT
This sequence comes from Torreya grandis, assembly GCA_037957365.1. Taxonomy (NCBI): domain Eukaryota; kingdom Viridiplantae; phylum Streptophyta; class Pinopsida; order Cupressales; family Taxaceae; genus Torreya; species Torreya grandis. Next base: position 1,101,913 of record JARHVA010001322.1, on the reverse strand, counting down.
TTAAAAAAATGTAATTATCCTGCCACACTATAGAAGGTATCTTGGCCTATGGATTAATATTTTAATATTTGAGGTAGTAATTTTATTATAATATCCAATATTGATCCTAATTTGGTTAAAATTATGATAAACCATATGGGGGTTTAGATTATGATTAATTGTGTAGACTTTGGGGAACAATTGGATTTTGTAATTATAATTAAGTCATTATTTATTTTATGAAATAAAATATAAATTTGATTTGGGTGACTTTGGAACATTTTAGAATTATTCCATATGGCATTCTAAGTAAAACCTATCCTACTGAGTTTCCCTTCTTGCCCAAATTTAGTGAGGTGGCTAATTGTATAGGCATCATGGCATTTTTGCAAACAACTAGGTGTTGGGATAGAAGATAGCTATATCTTTTATATTTTTGGATTATCATTCCCATATAGAGTTAAAATTATGCTTGTGCATTTTTATTACAGCATGGAAAATGCTAGCTATCTAGTGGTGCCATGGAGGCAAGTAGATTATGAGCATTGTAGGTAGCTAGGGAAAGGCCCCAAGCAAGTTACATTTTTTCCCTTTTGGTAAATATTTTCTTTAAATTTAATATAGATAGTATTTTAAAAAAAACATGATGTTTTAATACAATATGGACTCATATATGTGTATGAAGGTATACATATAAGATCCTATATCATATATGAACTAAATGGGTTTACAAAAGTTTTGGTTAATTAGTTTTAGTGGTAGTTCCCTTACATGGTAATGATAAATAGAGTTATAATTGTTAATATTTATATTTGACAAGGTTTTCCTCTTATGTGTTCTTCTTGCTGATTAAAATGTTGTATTATTTAAAAATATTTGTGTGGGAATGTTTTATTATTTCCTTATCTGATTTGGTACCCAAGTTTTATGTTTTGTGTTTGATTACAAGCTGCCTTTTGTTAAGATTGAATTTGGCTCTTTTGTGGTTGGCCTAAAAAATAATGAGATAATTATTATATGAATTTATTTTTATAATAAATAATTGGGGTTTATTAAAAATTTATGATTATAAATCTAATTTAAATAAGGTTTTTTAGCCACATTTAACTCTCATTTTTAATCCCTAAAAGGGGGAAATGCTAGGTATGTTGAAACATTTTCATTTCTAACCTTGGGATGATTAATTTTGAGGTAGTGATATTGTAGTTTTAGTTTAAAAATTAATTTTTATATCTACTCAAAATTATTATAGCCTAAAAGTTATTTTTCCATTGTGTTATTTTTATCTTGGGTAATTTGTTGGCAATGCAATTATCACACTACTTTGTCTATCTTTGAACCTACTAGAAATAAAAAAAATGTTAGGTTTTATTTGGAATTATATGGGCTCAAATAAATTTAACCATGACTGTTTTGAGAATTTTCATATAGAAATATCTTATTGATTTTTTATTCAGTTGATTCCTTCTTTATTTGGTGTGTTGGAGTCTTAATGATATTCTTGTTTGGCATTGGTATATCATTTATTTTTGGTATTCAACTACTTATGGGTCTAAAATAATATTTATGACATTTTTTAAATTCATAAATGGTTGTATATGATTGAAAATAGGGTCTAAAATATATTTTTTTTATGTAAATTATTTGGGTTGTAACCCCTCATTATTTTATTTTGAAGTGATAACTGTATTTGATAATTTGATTTTTCCAAGTTGAATCTTTCATTAGATGTAAGTAAGAATGGAATAAAAATATGTTAATTATTTATAATTGGTTTAATTAATGTTTTTTTAAAAGTGGGAAAATTATTTATCAAAAACAATATCATTTTCTTTACCATGTATGAGTTATAGGCTATGTGTTTTCTTGGGTATACTATTGTAAGCAGTGTGCAGATGTTTATATTTTTATGAATATAAATTTATTCCTTTTTTCTCTCAAGGTTCCATTGTTGAAGTCATCTTGTTGGTAAATTTTAGTATTTGGTGGATTAAATGATAAAAATAAGGTATATTCATATTACCTATACCTTGTTAAGGTTGTCATTTAAGTAAAATGGTTCATGCTACAACTATAGCTTCTCTTGAAAAATAACTAGTAAGTGTTATTTTGGTTATTGACATACTCCCAAATAACTTACATGGTCATTCTAATTTTTGGTAAAAACATGTATAATGTTGATCATAATTACCTTGATTAATGTTGTAACTCATGTTATTGGGTTGATTTGTATGGTAAGAATGCATAGTACTTATGATTTTTGGGTTATATTAGAATTTGTTATGTTTTGGATCCAATATGTTATGATCAAAACAAACTATTGTGTTGCATAGGTGTGGGTTGATCCCATTATTAATCACTTTTATATTCTGGTCCTTGTTTTTGTTATAATACTATTATTAGAATTCTATAAGTATTTAGTAGTAAGGAAAATTAACTTAGACATATATAATTTTATTTATCTTTGAATTCATTTTTAGTATAGGAAAAAGGTACCTTGAATATTTATCTGCTTTGGGAAAATGATCACACTTTTATGTTACTTTTTTTATGAGACAATTTGGATAATTATGTGTCTAGTACAAACACTATCTAATCTTATAATTATGTGGTTATAAAGGGTAACCATTGCTTCTTATATTAGACCTATAGTGATGTTTTGTATTAGTATTTTTCTTCAATAATTCCTTGAGTAATTTATATCATAATAAGTTTGAGTGTTGACAATTGTATACAAGCTATACTCTAATTGAGGGTTCCTGAGTTACGAATGTAAATCTAATTTTATAATTTGTTTTCTATATGCATGTAATGGATTTGTTGTATCATCAATTTGCTTATGATATTAATCTAGTTATGACTATACATAAACTTGAGAGACCCCATTAGGTAAAATAGATGGAGTGGAATAAAACATTTACATTGGCGTCATTTTGACATTCAGTTGAGCATGCAAAAGTTTGAACTAATGACCAATGAAATTAAAATTATTATTACTTTATAAATTCTTAGTTTTATATCAAGTTACTGAATGAAAAGTATTATTAACCCATGTATATATTATAATAATGATATAACATTGTTTATATCATGAAAACAAGAAATTTAGTAGCATAATATATACATATTTCATTTTACCAATTAAAATAATATTAGATACATGTGTACACACATAAATATTTATGTATGTAGGCATTTGTGTCTATATGTATGTATGAATGTATTTATGTATGTATATGCATGCATGCATGCATGCATGCATGTGTGTGTGTGTGTGTGTGTGTGTGTGTGTGTGTGTGTGTGTGTGTGTGTGTGTGTGTGTGTGTGTGTGTGTGTGTGTGTGTGTGTGTGTGTGTGTGTTCATGCATGGAAATAATTCTTAGATCAATTAAATGATTAATTTTATGGATTCACTATAATTATTAAGGAGATATAAATAAGAATGATTTTCCCTCATATTTCTCATTTATATTTCATTATTATCTTGGGCAAGTGTAAATGTTAAGTTGGATATTTTTGATTAAGGATTATTAATGGGAATTGAACTTACTACTTTTTAATGTCTCCTTATACTCCATAACATCTATGTATGAAGGAGTTATAATATGTTTTACTCTATCCTTTAATATTTTTTGATAACTTGGACAAATGGTCTAGATAAATAATTCATGAAGGATTGTGATTCTTAGTATGATAATCTTCTTTGCATTAATGAATAATTGATCTATGCAAATGGGGTGGATCTAAATTACTACCCTCGAGACTAAATTTAATCATAGAGGATAATAAATCACCCAAAATCTAGTAATAAAGGAATGGCTAAGTGAATACATTAGTCTTGAAACATTCTGTTTGACTTTCTTTTGGTTCATAATAATCATGAATGTCCTTAATTGGTCACAAGATTGAGATTTATATCTTCCATTTAAAATATAATGGTAAATGAAACCAAATTTAATGGGTTGTGTTTAAATGGTGGAATTTGAAATGTTTTTTAAAATTTTTATCCAATTGACTTGAATGAATAAATTGTGAATTATGTCATAATATTCAACTAGGATGGAACCCTTATTCAAAAAAAATGTGGACTGGTTTGGGTTTGTTTCATTCAGTATCAAATCTTGTATTTGAAGATTTTTTATAAAAATGTTTATTTAACTAATAAAATCTTGGTTTAAGTTTCATCCAAACATTGTATTACTAATAAGAAACTCATTGCCTAGCTATGATTATAATGGGAAGTATTTTGATAGGTAATCTTAAGGTGTCAAATGACACTAGTTTGTTTTGGAACCTTATGGGCTCTTAAGGATTCCTTGACTATAACATGTTGATCTCTATGCCCTTGGCTGAACATATCCCTTCCCAAAATTATATTATGTTAAGTTTGACTTTGCTTGAATACTGGTGTATCTATATAGGTGGGTCAATAGGAGTTAATGTGATAAAATTCCACTACTAGAATTTAAAAAAGAATACTCAGTATCTGATAGCTATTTACATGATTAGGCCACCATAAAATGATTAGCACCTTAAATCCTTTAAGTTATTAAGGGTATGACTTATGCTTGGAAGGTTGGTTGATGAGAGAGTAGTTGATTTAATTGAATAAATCAATTGGTTTCAAAATATTCATCGGTAGGTGACTAGTTTGATATTTTAGGGTTATTAGGCATGAATGGTTATTCATTAATATTGCCAACCTATTGGATATGAAATAGTAGCATCCAATATGAATGCATATTCTATATATTCATGAGCTTCATACCATGAGCAATGGGTACAAACACCATATTAATTAATAAGATTGTAAAATGGTCTGTAAGGGTTGTTAGTGTCTTGGGATAAATAAGATAGTGTTGTTTTATAATACTAAGATGATATAAGTTCCATGTATTTCTTGAAATTAATGGTTTTGGGAAAATATTATTTTTATATAGTAATAATTATTATCTCCCTTATCCTTGGTTGGGTTAATCCTTATCAAATCTAGTTGCATCAGGACAAGCCTCACCTATTGACCATTGGCTTGTATGGGTCAGTCTATGGGATATAAGTGATAAAGGATTCACTCTTAGAATTAGGATAATAATTCTAGATATTTATTATTGGCTTGTATGGGCAAGCCATCGTTGCATGCTTGAAACATTATGACTTTGGGAAGACCAAGGGTTCAACTTAAACCTAAAAGGTAATATAGGGTGTGAGAGTATCTAATTTAATTGGATAATTTAGAAATACTTGAGATATTTGATTGTAAATGGAGTGTCTTGAGCCATTACAAATCACAAAGCATGAAGGGTTGTTAAAAAACATTGATGGTCCTATGGAAAAAGACTACTATGATTTCTTATTCACTGAACTAAATTAAAAATGATTAATTATAGATGAATATGTTGTGATAAGTGATGGATTTGTTTAATCATCATAGAATTTAGAAGAACAATGGATCTTGTTACTTCCTGAATTAAAAAGGACTAGTATGGGTAGAATTTGGATAATATTCTGTTATAACAAATTGAATATTTTATTTGCAATGGTTGATTATGCCTGTAAAATGTGTATGCAAGTTTGGTGGAGTTGTTTTAATGATATTTATACCAATGATCATGTTATGCATGAAGAAGTTTTGAAATCTTATGCATTTTACCAAATTGGGTTAACTCGCATTGAAGAGAATTTAAAGGTGGTATACCCAAGGTTAAATGTAGGAAATTACTAAGAAAACCTAACTAGGTAATGTTATAATTTTTAGAAATGCTTATAAAATAGGTTACTACTATTATTGTTGATATACCTTAGGAAATTAAAGGTAATTTATTATTAAAGAAATTAATTAATTATTGATTTTATGTAGATGTATTTGATGGTAGCAATGGCAAGTAGCGGTATGTCTTTGCTTGATTTTATATGTCACTATAGGTGACTGGTTATAGCTATGAAATTTTAAAGGTGATGTAATGGGTGTTTGGGAAGAACTATTTTGTCCTAATCTAGTGGAATTATAATAAAATACCAATAAGGTTTTTTTTTGCTGAAAATGATAATATAGTTGGCTAATTTCAACCATTATGTAACCTAGAAGTGAATAAGTACTATGTTCTATAATATTGAAGTGATGAAAAATATATACATTTTAGTTGAATTAATGATTGTGGGAAATTATAATTTCCTTGGTAATAATATGAAATTTACCCTGATCCTTGGCTGATTTAACCCTTCTCAAGGCCACACTCCATAGAACAAGCAGTGATAGTCAACCATTAACTTGTTTGGGTAGGCCAATTGGGGGATTGGTGATAAAATCATTCTATTGAAATCAAAACAAAAAATGTATGAAGTTTTTTGATGTCTTGTTAGATGATCACTCTTATGATACTTTAACTATGGAATCCTTAGAATTATCGAGGGGGTGACTCAATGCTAGAGGGCCAAGTGGGGGTGAATATGACTGACTCATTTGGGCAAGATCAAGAAGATTTTTGATGGCTTAAATTTTGATAGTTTGTTAACAACTAACATTATTAGATATTTAATTTCATCTTGGATGGCATATGAACCTTGATTGAACCAATGGAAATCATGTACCCTTGTGTTTCACCTATAATTGTGATTAATTTTTGTGATGTTAAAATACCTTGGCACAAATTATAAAAACATCTAAATTAGGACGTATGTCATAGTATTTGTGGTTATTTCATGCATGTAAAATTTTTATATCATGTATATGATCATAAAAAATTATGTAAATTTTTTAATTTCTCCACGATATTTGAATGTAGTCAACCATGTGAACCTTACATTACTCCATGTTTCTAACATTGTTGTATGATAATTTTATATACATGTCATGGAATCATTATGACCTTGTGTTTTTAACATGTTAATATTTGATAATGTGATCATGAACTAATTTTATGATGTAAATTTTCCCATACTAAAACCAACCTCTATCAATTGAAATCCATCAAGGTATGGTATTGTATTATGTGGTGTAATCTCGCATCTTTGCTCTAGTAATGAACATTGATGAAACTATAAGGTTGATGGTGAAGATGAATTATATCTGTAATGAGATAGGAAGTGGAGTCTCTTGTAGGTTAAATTTTTTTTTCTCCTCTTTACTCAAAGTAGTCACCTAATTTATTCAAATGTGTACACCATGTATGTCACAAGTTAGCTATGGGATCTCCATGTATAATGGTCACCTTATAGATTAAGTGGTTCATTAACCACCTCTTTGAGGTTGTTTCAAAAATAACCCTTATGTATTTTCATTGATGTAACCTTGTTAAATTCTAATGGGTCCTTTAAATTGGTTTTTATGTAAAACATTAGCAAGGTTATACTTACTAAAATGCAATCACACATTAGCTTGTAAATGCAAGCGTGCTACGAATGAGGTAATTTTTATTTCACCTAGTAGAATATTATATAATGAATATCCTAATTTTTTTGAAGCATGACTATAATGTATGCTTATTCTCAAAAGGAGCAATGTCAAGTCCTGATCAGCCAATTTTTAAAATCTTAGGGACCCACTTAACTCTCTCAAAGAGTGAAGAAGTTGGGTAAACACCTCAGATGGAAGGTATATAATGGTGGGATTGGGATCCCTAAAACCATCGTGTGAGCTCTTAAATTTTATGGATATCATGATAAAAACTATAAGGGTTACATGTTTATGCCTAGTATGGCTTATCTAGTGTTTAGGGTGGTCAGTGTAGGACATTGTACTGACCCACAAACACTACAATTCTAGAAACCATATACGTATGGTTGGCCATGGGTTGATTTCATTCTAAGATGAATGACAAGTAATTATGTGTAAAGCATAATCTAAAATGGTGGAAGGACCACATAATAACTATGATTACTATAATGGTTTATATTTTATGATGAATATTATAAATTTATGCATGGGACATAACTAAGGTTTGTAGAAAATATTACATATAAATGTAGAGAGTGCCTCAAATTTATCTATTTTGTGTTAAATCAACCATTGTCATAAATTATAGGTTGATAATTTCAAAGAAACATTTAATTTATATTATGAAATTACTAGTTTCTTTGAAATTATATCCATATTATAATGGAGATTTTAACATGAAATTATTTTAGTTTCAAAACTCTATTTCTAATTTTTTGAATTGTGTTAAAAATCTATGAGAAAATGTATAAAATTTAAGTATGGGTGTTCTAAAACATAACATTTTCTTATATGAGCTTCAAAAATTCAAAAGGTCTTATAAAGTTGTAGTATAACTATTATGGGATACTACGATGAAATCCTTTTTCCATTGATCATGGAATTATGCAAATTTTTACTTAAGCAAGCATATAATAATGAATATTTTGATTTAATAAATCTTATTTTAAACTTAATTGCTATATTTTTTAATTAAAATTAGTAGGTGGTTGACTAGACTCTTAAAATGAATGGGACACTTAGATAGGGATAACGATCCCTAAGTGGTTCATTTGGGAAAAAAATGCACCCTTATAGAGCTAAGAGCTTATCAATATGAATCTACAAATTGATCACCTTTATATATATATATATATAATTACATTCTTCCCTAGAGAACTTTCTAGAGGTATTTACCCCTAGTTAAGAGTCTGTAGTGATCTAAATCTACCTATGAAATATTCTTATTGACCTTAGATACCGAGACAATGCCTCTTTAAGGAGGGAAGGATGTCATAATCTCATTTTTGTCACCCATCAATGGATAAATATTATCTAGTTAAGCTAATCAACATTAAAATTAGTCATCAAGATGTATGCATAGAATGATACTCCCTCTTTGTAGCCATCTTTGACTCCTAGTCAACTAGGTATGTTATTTCATTATATGTAAGAAATATGAGATATAAATTAACAAGTAATTTTATTAACAAACCAAAGTCATTTTGGGTAAAGGCTTTGTTTCAGAAATTCTTCTTTAGACTGATGTTGAGGGATGTTATTATCATGGATTAAGTCCTATAATGTTGTTTTATATATAATTAAAAATTAAATATAAGGGGACCTATCTAGTGTATCTACCTACCACCCCATAAAAGGCACCTTGGCCTATGTTTTAATATTTTAATCCTTTAAATAGTGATTTTGTAATAATATCCAATATTGATCCTAATTTTTGGTGCTTATATTATGATTAAATATGTAGACTTTAAAAATAATTGGATTTTTTAATTATAATTAAATAATTACTTATTTTATGTTCAAATTTGATTGGGGTGACTTTGGAACATTTGAGAATGGTTCTATAAGGCATTCCAATTAAAACCTAGCCTATTGAGTTTTCATTCTTGCCCAAATTTAGCATGGTGGTTGATTGTAGAGGCATCATGGCATTTTTTGGGGCAACCAGGTGTCGGGATAGTAGCCATCTATATCATTTAAATTTTGGGTTATCATTACTAGCTAGAGGCACAATTTTTCTTGTGAGTTTTTATTATGGATTTGAAAATACAAGCTATTTGGTGGTGCCATTGAGGTAAGCAAAATAGGGGCATTGTGAGCAACTAGGGAAAGGTCCCATGCAAGTTACATTTTTTCCCCTTCTACTAAATATTTTCTTATAATTTAATATAGATAACATTATGGAAAAAAGAAGAGGTTTAAATATGATATGGGCTCACATATGTATCTATAGGTACACATCTACGAGCCTATATCATATATGAACTAAAGGGTTTTATAAAATTTATGTTTAACTAGTTTTAGTGGTACTTTCCTTACCTGATAATGTTAAATTGAGTTGTAATTGTTGCTCTTTTCATTTTATGAGGTTTTCCTCTCATGGGTTCTTCTTAGTGATGAAAAATGTTGTATTATTTAATAATATGTGTGTGGGAATGTTGTATTATTTCATTATCTAATTTATTGTACCCAAGTTTTATGTTTTGGGTTTGATTGAAAACTACATTTTATTGAGATTAAATATTCCTCTTTTGTGATTGGCCTAGGAAATAATGAGAGAATTATTAGATGTATTTCCTTTGCTAATAAATAAGTATTTTGTGTGTGTGTGTGTGTGTGTGTGTGTATTTATTATAAATCATGTTTAAATAGGGTGGTTTGTCCTCATTTAACTCTCATTTTTTATCCCTAAAAAGGGGAAATGTTGGGTATGTTGAAACATTTTTGTTTCTAACCCTAGGATGCTCAATTTTGAGGTAGTGATATTTTATTTTTAATTTAAAAAATAGTTTTGATAGCTGATCAAAATTATTGTGGCCTATAAATGATTTTTCTACTATGTTATTTTTATCTTGGGAAATTTATTGGCAATGCAATTACTACACTACTTTATCTTTTATTGACCCCAAACCCCAACAAAAATTTAAAAAGTTCATTTAGAATTATATGGGCCTAAATCAATTCAACCATGATTATTTTGATACTTAGCATGTAGGAAAGATCCTATTAAATTTTTATTTAGTCAATTACTTCTTTATTTTATGTGTTGGTGTCTTAACAATATTCTTGTTTGACATTGGTATATCATTTTTATTTTGGGTATTCAACTGGTTATAGATTTACAGTCATATTTATGACATTTTAGAACTTTAACAATGGCTATACATGATTGAAGATAGGGTCTAAAATATATTTTCTTGATGTAAATTAGTTGGTTTGTACCCCTCATCCTTTTAAATTAAATTGAAGTGATAATTAGATTTGATAATTTGATTTCTCCAAGTATAATATTTTATTAGCTATAAGTAAGAATGGAATAAAAATATGTTAATTATTTATGATTAGTTTAAGTAATGTTTTGTTATACGTGGAAAATATATTTATAAAAAATAGTATCATTTTCTTTACCCTGTATGGATTATAGGTTATGAATTTTCATATGTATACTATTGTAAGTAATATGGAGATGCTTCTAATTTTCTCAATATAAATTTATTCCTTTTTTTCTCTCAAGGTTCCATTGTTGAATTCATCTTATGGGTAAATTTTAGTATTTGGTTGATAAAATGATAAAAACAAGGTATATTCATATTGAATGTACCTTGTTAAGGTTGTCATTTAATTAAAAAAATTCATAATACAAATATAGATTCTATTGAAAAATAACTAGTAAGTGTTATTTTGGTTATTTTCATGATCCTAAATAACTTACATGGTCATGCTCCTTTTCGGTAAAATCATGGATAATGCTAATCATAATTTCCTTGATTAAGGTTGTTACTCATGTTATTGGGTTGAGTTGTATATTAAGAAAGCATAGTACTAATGTTTGTTTTGTTATATCAAAATTGGTTATGTTTTGGAGCTAATATGTTATGAATAATATGAACTATTGTGTTGTGTAGGTGCAGATTGGGAACATTAGTAATCATTTTCATATTTTGGTCTTTGGTGTTGTTATATTGCTACTATTATAATTATGTAAAATTATTTATTAGAAAGGAAAATTAACTTATCTATATACATGATAATTTATCTTTGACTTCATTTTTAGTGTACGAAGAAGGTATCTTGAATAATTATCCTTTTGGTAAAAGGACTCACACTTCTATGTTATTTATTATACAAGATAGTTTGGATAATTGTTATGTCTAGTACTATAATTCTATGGTTATAAAGGATAACCATTACTAATCATAATAATCCTATAATGATATTTTCCTTCATGAATTCCTTGAGTAATTTATTTTGTACTAAGTTGGAGTGTTAATAATTGCATATAAGCTATAATTTGATTGAGGGTTCTTAATTTGGGAATGTAAATATGATTTTATGAATTTTTTTCTATATGCATGTAATGGATTCATTGTATCATCAAGGTGCTTATGAGATTTATTTGGTTATTACTATCCATAAAATTGATTGACCCCATTAGGTTAAATAGATGGATTGGAATAAAATATTTAAGTCAGTGTCATTTTGTCATTTGGATGAGCATGTAAAAGTTTGAAGTGATGACTATTAATATTAAAATTATTATTACTTTAACAATTATCAATTTTATAATAAGATGTTATATGTAAAGTATGATTAACCCATGACTATATTCTAATAATGATAGAACATTGTTTCTATCCTAATAATATCAAATTTATTGGAATAATATGTACATACTTCAATTTACGAATTAAAAGAACATTACATAAATACCTATACCTATACCTATATTGGTTCCTTATACTCAATAACATTTATATATGAAGGAGTTATAGTATTCTTTACTTTATATTTTAAGCTTATTTGACAACTTGGTCAGATGGTCTAGATAACTAATTCACAACTAATTCACAAAAGATTATGATTCTTAGTATGATAATATTCTTTGCATTAATGAATAATTGATCTATGCAAATGGGGTGGATCCAAATTATTACCCTCAAAGCTAATTTTAATCCCAGAGGATAAGAAAGGAACCATATTATAGTAATAAATGAATGGCTAAGTGACTAACTTAGTCTTGGAACATTGTGTTTCACCTTCTTTTGGTTCATAATCATCAGGAATGTCTTTAATGGGTCACAGGTTTGAGATTTATATCTTCTATTTGCATATCATGGTAAATGGAACCAAATTTGATGGGTTATATTTAAATAGTGTAACTTTAAAAGTTTTTAAATTTTTATCTAGTTCACTAAACTAAATAAATTGTGAATTATGGCACAATCCTTAACATGGATGGAACCCTTGTTAAAAACTTGTGGATTCATTTTGGTTTATTTCAATTAGGATTAAATTGCATGGAATATACACCTTAGATATATCTCATGTTAAAATTATGTATACCAATGATATAAATGTATAAAATTATGCCATAACTATGAGTCTAAATCATATAACTATGTGCTCCAGCCAAATCAAAAAACTATGTAAGTGGGGATAACATGCTTCAAAATCATGCCACCAATATATATGGATAAATATAAAAATGAATATAAGTACCAATATGGAGAAAATGTTTACAATACATGCCCCAACTATAATATATAGATGTTGTATATTAAATAAGTGTGGATAAAATGCTTCTAAAGCATTCTTCATTGAATATAAAAACTATGAATGTGTGTAAACCATGTCCATATGGCATGCCCCCATTGTATCTGAAAACTATGCCCAGTGTGGAAAATATGCCTCAATGACATGACCCCACTAATATGCCCCCCACCTTTGAGGGGAGGGAAGAATAATAAATATTATTTACCTCACCTCAAAAGGATAAGACAATTGTATAATATGTAAATAAAACCATGTAACATATAGAAGGAACCTATCTAGGTAGATATATCATTGAATCACATATAACTAATGTGTTCACATGGATTCATAAGATGAATGGAAAGGATCATGATAATATATTGATAGTAATAATATAATCTCAAGAAGAAAATAATCCTACACACAAGAGCACTCAAAATCAAGTCAAAGGGTAATGGTCCAAGTAGACCAAAAATAAGGGGAATGTTAAAATGTCACACAATAAAAGCAACGTGACTTAGTAAAATGTCCACAAAAGGAAGGGTAACATATTTAAATGTCCATAAAACAAATAATGACATATGAAAATGTTAAAGAAATCACACATTGGCATAGGGGCTGCAAAACAAAAGAGATTATTCAAATTCTCACACAAGGAATAAAATAACAAGGTGAGACACTCAACAAAGTGTATAAAGTAAAGCATAAGCAATTAGCATAAATATGTCATAGTATCCCATGCATCTAATGTGTTATTTTAAAACTGTCAAGTATAGAGCATATCAAGTGCCTTGTGTAAGATATAATTATGGATAGAGGCATGTGTATTTAAATATGTAAGATCAAACATGATAAAGAAATATGATCTTAAAACCATATAAATTGTGTGTATCTAGATCAAAGAAGCAGATGTCCCTAATGTCTACATGACATGAGTAGAGGGAAGGCCCAATATTTGAAATAAGAATAAATCATGTATTTGTGTATACATGTATATGTGTATACATGTATCTATGTATTAATGTATCACACTCAAATAAAATTTTGATACACACGTGTGTATGTATTAGTACCTGAATATGCCACTCATCAACATGGATCTAACACATAGATGCCAGTGAGATAATAGTACATGCAAGTGATGAAAATATTTTTTGATTTTTGAATGTTTTATATTTTTTTTGGTATTTTGGAATGTTTGAAAGTATAATCAAGGAAGTACTCGTCATAAAATGGTGTTGGACCACCTAGTAAAATTTTCAAGATTGATTTATATTACTACACTACCACCACTTCAGTGTTTCTATTTAATGGTTTACCTTAATCCATTGGCGTAGGTAAATAATCATGGCCATCATGTCATATACAAATTTTTGTATTGATATTTAGAAAATTTACACACATTTTTATAGTATCTAACTTAGCATTCCACTCAGTTAGACAATTTTTCCCAAACATTAGTTTCAAATGTGGTTCATGGTCTAATATCCATATAGTCAAAGTCTCCACACATGGGCCATAGGAGATAGGTAACCAAATGTATCATCAAGATTTTGGCATTGGGATAGAATATATTAGTTCATATGTAGAATGTACCAATTACATGAGAAAATTATTAGCACATGTTGTATCCCAATTATTATCAAATTAGATATGATGGCAATATACCCCATCAATTTTAGTAGTAATCATTAAATCCTCATGCTATGGTTTCTATGAGAGATATTTATTTTCTAAAAAATAGGAAGATTTTTTTATTTTTCTCATGTCAGATACAATGTGTACACATACTTCATTCTTATATTTTTGAATTTGGTTATTCAATGTCTCATATTAATTGGTATGATGTCCATTGGTTTGATTATATTTACAATATGGTATCATGTCTTCAATGGGTAAAACTCTACTATGTGATTTGTGTCTAGCGGAAGCTAAAAAATTATTCTCTAATCAAGTAACATGGATAACATGGTATCTAGAGTATATTACTATGCCGTGATCTATAAAATTTATTGTGAAGCCTTTTAAGAATACACCCCATTGTTCATGTGATGAATTTGCATTTGACCCTTGTAAGGTTGAATCAATGTTTTCAGCCAAGAGGGGTTTATGTAGTAACAAGAATTTGCATGCCTATCTATTATTTTTATTTTACCCTTATCTGTATTTAATTATATATTTTTTACAAGTGGGTTTATATTATATGTGATAAGACTTGTAGGTTTGAATAGGTTATGTGACAAGTGATCAAGTGGATAAAATTTTAAGTTTTAAAAATTTTCATCTTTCATATCTTACACTTATCATCATCACTATCATAATGATCTGAAACATGACAATGATTTTACTCAATATTGACTAATAAAGGAAGTTCAAATGTTGGGGGATCTTTTAGTTTTATTGTCTCTTTTCATAATAGTTTTTTCTCCTTATGCATTTATGTGTGTATCTTAGATTTAAGTGCTTTATTTCCATCTGAAGACCAAAGAACCATTGTAATTGACTCGCATATTTCATATTTCTATGTATGCTTAATATGGACATATTTTTTAGGTGGTACCATTGTAGGTATACCTTTAATTTTAGAATGTATCATTTTGAAAAAATTAAAGGGTTCATGATTAGCAGGCATGGATAATAAGGTCTCCTTATGTATGAATTTTACACATCAATGAAGTGTATATGGGATATCTTCCATTAAATGTATCCAAGATCTACCCAAAATTAAATTATAGTGTAAGGATTGAGACATGACCTGAAAATTAGTTTAATAATTTTTAGTCCTAAGGTCACATCTAATGTAATTTGACCAACTAGAGGGTTATGCAAATTTTCAAACCCTTTTATTTGCATAACTATGTTTCTAATAAGATTTGTTGTAATAACCATGGTAGTTAGGAATTGTATGCTACAAATTTTTCATCCTGATCTATTATCAACAAGCACCCTTTTGATACCATTATTTTGCATTGTCACTTATATGAATAAAGGCAAATTTTGGTTAACAATATCTTTAGATTGTAAATATATTAGATCAAAGGTGAGGATCTTTTTATTATTCTTTATATATTTCATGATATTCATAAGATAAGTAGGTTCAATATCACATGGAACTTATGTCTCATGTAATGCCTCATATAGGATATACTTATAAATATTAGGGTACTTTAAGAGCTCAAAGATTGAAAATTTTGAATGTGTATTACTCAATTGGTTAATAATGTCATGTCCCATGGATTTTATTACTAGATTAGGTTTAGTAGGAAACTATTATATATTAAAAGGTGGTGGGATGGGTTGATCAACTTTACCTCTTTGATTAGTAACAATATGGACTAAATAATCTAATATAAGTCATGGGTGAATAATGGGTGTGGGATGGTCATTGTAATTTGAATAAGACTTAGGTAGAATTAATAATTGAGATAATGTACATTCGCATATAGAGACTAGATTTATAACATTAAAAAAGGAATTTTGAAGAGATCAAGTGTTGTTTCTACTTTAAAAACCTCTCACTATTGGCATAGATTTGATTAATAACTTTAATGGATAATGTATCAAACCGTATAAACTATAATTTAGTGGAACATGAAATAATTAACATATATATCCATATCAAACATGATTAAAAAAATATATAAATTAAGGATGAGTAATAGAAAAATTAGAAAACCTATCCTAGGGTTTGATGTTTAAAGATTATGTTCACCAAATATTTAACCCTAGAATGGATGAGTATATTATTTTTGGTATATAGGGTTAATAATATATAAATTATAATTCACAATGGTGATAATAAAATTTGAAACAAGCCAAATGGGTTCTAAACTTAGATATAAACATAAACATAATTTCATATATTAATAATAGGCTAAATATATAAATTACAACTAAGTTATGCATGGAAATAAAAAATAAGTAATATAATTAGATGATTATGATTCTAGTATAGTGTTAGATATGAAATAAGCAAAAATTAGTTTGGAATATGATTCTAGAATAGTTGTTATATTATAGATCTGATGCTTATGGAGCTTGGAACACTAATGTCATCCTAAGATGGTTATGTTGATGCTACTATTTTGGTTTGACTTAAATATCCTATATGAAATGCCTACTAGAAAAGTATTTGACCACCTAGATTCTTTTAGGTTTGAATTTGCCTTCACTCTAGTGCATTTAAATATGGGTCATGGACTCTCACTCATGAATTTATAAAACCCTAATTTTTATTCTTCATAGTGACCTAAGGTAAAAATGGGTTAGTGGTCACATAGTATTGATATGACTCCAAATACCCCTCTATCAGTGAGTGTTTCTTATATACAAAATAATCTATAGAGGGTTTTAGATTTATGTAGTTATCCCTTATGTGTTGGCTTTTCTGTGAATCATGAAATATATTCAAATTAAGTAAAACAATGACCTAGATTGTAACTTGGAAAATTGGGATCTCAGGCTAATACTTTAATACTTCAAGCCTATAGGTGTGTTAGTCTTATGAATAATATGGAAATAGGGAAGCCTTTTTCAATTAAATGCTCTTTGGTATGAACATTAGGTATTTTCCTATGTATACAAGGTGAGGAATGAAAGAGGGTTGATCTTATATTTATATCAATCCATTTAGATAATTAACTTACATTAAAGTGCTTAGGCCAACCATTATCATACATTTAATTTTAAAAATAGATTAGTTTAGGGTACTAGAAACTATTGTCATGTTAGGAAACTAACATCCATGATAGTGCCTATCCTAGATGTTAATGTCTAGGGAGTAGGAAAAAGTTCAAAACTTATAGATATGGAAGATAAGTAAATTTTAATCACTCTAGATAAGATACAAGGTTTGGGTCATTAACATAAGACTAGTCAAACTAATAGATAGGATAATGGGCATAAGATAGAGAAATGTAAGACTTGTATAAGTGGGAAAGGTATAGGATTAAGAGGAACAACCAAGGTCTAAGTTTTCCAAGTGTACACATATGAGGTGCTATATAATCCATAAATATCATCTACACCTACACTAATGTATATTACCTAAATAAAAAACTATTTTTATTATATTAATCTTGATTTTTGACTTCAAAAATGGAAATGGAATAAAATCAAAACTTCTACTCTATGTTGGTATATAATTTAGGGTGATCATTTCAAAATATAAAATATTTTTCTTAACCAGGTAATAAAAGTGATTTTATAGGTATATGGGTGGTAATTCATCATGCATTAGACACTAAATTCCTCCCCATGTGTTTTCCTATGGGGTTCCATTGCAACTAGTTTTGAAAGGCATTGAAATAGAATTAGATGTGACACTATGGTTATCCTTGGCATGGTTGCATATTCATATTTTTTTGCATCTTGAGGTTAGTCATGCTTAATAACATGGGTGAATTGGGCAAAAATTTGTGCCAATGGATATTATAATGCATCCCCTCATATGGAACACTTAGAAGGTCAATAAATCCTGATCTTCTAGGTGAATGGGGCATAAGTACATAGTTTTTCAAATACAATAGCTATGTGTTTTCTCCAATGAGTAGATATCAACAAATTTTACACTTAAATTTGACAAATATTTTTATTATGTTGATATAAAAATTAGGGAAATTTTGACCATGCAATTTTTTATGGAAATAATGTGCATGTTCATCAATATTATATAAGAAGGTAAAAAATCATTGATTAGGGGAATATAATCAATGATAGCCTACTTGAACAAATGACCAAACTAGAATCCAAAAAATAGTTCTAGGTGACTTCTTATGTGATCTATTCAAACATAATTATCAAAGTATGGTCAAGTCTATCTGTAGATAGACAATACACTCCTAGAATATTGAATATAACTACTTCTTAAAACTAAACTTTGAAAAAGTAAATAAAAAATTTATGATGGTAAATTATGTATTTACGCTATTAGTCATGATAAAATTAGAAGTAACATTGTGATGCACATTTATAATGAGGTCACCATCTTGGTCAATAAGTGAGATCTTTTATTCCATTCCCAAAATATACATACATTATAATTGGGATTTTTGAATGTAGCCCATATAGGTTTCCCAAATATGCCAATGACAAAATAGTTTTGATAAAAACTATATAGAAAATTTGAAGAGGTTCATAAGAAGTACAAGAGTAGGAATATGGTTAGAATTATATTCCATATCATATTGAGCTACTACATTCTAAAAATAAATAAATGATGTGTTGAGTACTTAAAATATAGTGGTTCACTTCTCAATGCAATTTCACACTAAGATATTTTATTTTGACTCTAAGGGATATGTGAATGTCCATCTAAAGTTATCAAAAGAAATAGATATTGAAGACTATTTATAATATTTTAAGAATTAATTTGGGGTGAGAAAAAGATATTATACTAGAATGAACTTGGACTAGTTAGGGTGATATAGGTTGGAATGGGTAACAAAAGGCCTTGTAGATTATGGTAATGATATGGTTGACCCCATGTTCACTGATAAAATTTAATTCCTACATTTTAATACAATAGATTGGTCTATTTAAAATATAATAGAATTAAAAGAACATATAAAATTCATTCATGAAAGATAAAAAACATGGATTCAAAATTAAAATGTCAATTTCACTGAATTAGGAGGTATAAAGAGAGGTGAATCTTAGAAAATATAGAATAAATTTATTTCATCTTCATCCATGTAACCAAGAAACAAATATTATTTCATGGTTTTTAAAATAAGATAATCTAAAGATGGTGGAAATGGTGGAAATTAAAAAGACCCTTCTAATAATTATTTTCCAAAGAATACTCATGGTGATGTCTCATCTTCAAGTAAAAATATGAATGTAAGGAGAGACCTAGATGATCCAATATAAAAAAGTGAGACTCTAACAATTAAATCTATTTATTCATCCATGTTGATTGATAATATGACACAATTTTTTATTATTATTAAGATGAGTGTTTAACCCAGGTACCTCAACATACCTTCACCTCTAAATATTTCTTCACCTCCACAACTTCCATTTCATCCTCATTTTCTTTCACCTCTCATCCTTCCCTCATCTCTACATCTTCTATATCCTCATCATTTTACTCTAACTACACATATTTATTCACCTCCAAAATAACATACTACTCATGTGGATCTTTCCACAACCCATGGTACCCAAATGGCTATTTATTATAACCTAGCTTGCATACCTTATTTTCTTAGACTGTTATATGTTTCCAACATGTTTTTATTCTATTTAGATATAATTTTGAGCCATTATTTTTTTGTATTATGATAAGTGATGCCATAATATATTTCATATCATATTTAGTTGGATATTGTGGACATTAGACTAAATACTATAGCTATAGTTCATTTTTTGAATGTGTTGATTTGGCTACAACATTTGGTTTCTATACTTGTAATATTTAGTCTAACTGAATATTATTATATGTATATGTGATAATAATACCCATTTAGATGTGTAGGTACAGGTAACATGAGCTAGGATGGTGGTGGGCTCTAGTGGTCAAGGGATAAGGAACAAGAGAAATGAGTATTAAGGTAACCACCATAGGTATAAAGGGGTGTTATACTCAATCTATAGTCACTATGCAGTAATCTATCCATTTTTTTATTCTATCACTTTTAATCATCTTTTGATTTTATTCTTATTTTGATCATCTTCTCAAATTTTATTGAGTTTTCCTTATTTTTTTATCATTGAATGCTTAGCATTAATTTCTTGATCGATTTCATTATGAAATTTTAGTTTCTTTAACTATTTATAGACTTTGGTACTATTATTTCATTATGCTGTGCATAATAATTATCTTTATTTATTCATAGATTGTCATTGGATTATGGCCAATTATGGTTGTAATGCTTATTTTAATGTTAATAATTAATGGTAGGACCATAATCACTAGTTTGAGTAATCTTTCCTTGGTATTTAATAAAAAAATCATTAAGTGTTGTTATTTCTTTGGAATACATAATAAAGGATTTTTTATTTTGTCTTATAGCATAAATGACTTAGAGATAGTGGTTAAAAGGTTTATATTTTGTTTTGTTATATTTTTTTAAACCCTTGATAAGGCCATGAATTATCTTCGCATGGTACTTAATTTCAAATCAAAATTTTGATTTTGTGAAATGATAACATTTGTATGGGTTCATGGGTTTTTTACCCCAAAAAAATTCCATCATGACCAAAATATTTTGATCTTAATGGTTATTATTTTCATTTTGGATCTTGGCATATTTAAAGAGATGGGGCGTAGTTGCCAAGGCATTTTTTCAGTTGAGAAGGTCATTGAGGAGATTTGGAAAATATGGAAAGAGATATGGGAGAGAATGGAGAAGTAATGTAGAGAAAAATACCAGCTTAGGTCATGGCTACAAAAATCTAGGCATGGCACTTGAGGATAAAAATAAGAGTATTACTGGAAAGTGAGAAAGTTTTAATTTTTCCTTCCTCTCTTGTGTTGGCAGCAAAAAAGTAAGTCCTATTGATTTTTTATTTTGTGGAATAAGGAAGAATTTAATTCATTTGTTTATCTAAAAACAATAAAATATTTTTTACAATCTCATAAGGAAGTAAGTAGACTTCCTGATAATCATGTAAAGGTTTTATACTAGTCTAAAATGAATATTTAGCTTTCATTTTATCATGGGTTTATTTTTACTTTTTTTATAGTCAATATAAGTTATGGGTTTTAAATCTAAAAATGATTTTTTTATTTCTAAAAACCCCTAAAATTATTTTATTCATGATCCTACCTAACCATAGTAAATTGATTAAACAAATAATTATTCTACTTCCATTTTCCTAGATGCAGGGTTTGAGTTGGGGTCTAATGATTTATTTTTGAACTTTTTGTTTTAGATATTTTGACCCTATAGAGGAAATCACCTCATTTACATGGATGGTTTTTTATTTTTCTTACTTGTTGAGGCAGCCAATTAGAATGGCATTTTTGAGATTATTTTTTCTTCAATAAAATAGTGATTTTATGGCTAGGTTTTTATCCACCATTAGCAAAACATTTTAGATTTTTTTTTTTACCTACTAAGTGGCTGGGTTAAGTGTATTTGGAGTTTTATTAACTTTTTGGTTTGAAATTTTGTGCATGGTTCATTTGCATTTTCATGTGTAAACCTCACCTAGTGTTTATGAGTTGAAAATGATTTTATAGTTATAACATTGATTCTTATTTTCAAACCCTTGAGATCTCATTAATATTATTACAATAATATTTTTTGATGGTTTGACCCAGCCATACAAAGGGGTCAGATATAGTGATTTGAACCCATATATAGGTGATGAAATGATTATATCTAACAAGTTGGAAAAAGGGCAATGTATTTAAAGGCTATGGTGTTGTGCTATTTGTTTTTCAGTACATGCATTATGTTAAAATTTAATATTTTATTATTAGATTTAGTAGATGTTTTTGTATCACTTGAAGTGATACATTTTTATGGTGTTAAACTTAGAACCTAAGATGATGGTTGATGGGGTTCAACTGAATATATATTTGAAACCTATAAAACTGTAGAGGATAAATAGTGGTTACCAATATTTGTATGTTTGTTGGTGCTTGTACTTATTTTTTAGTTATAGAATGATTGATTGGTTAAATTAAATACTAAAAAATTAGTGATATATTTTATCCCTTATTTCTCATACTCTTGTTCTAAAGACCTAAAAACTAGACTCCACCTCCCAACTAGGGGTTGAGGGTGGGAAGGGCCATTGATTAGGGGGCTCATAGGATGGGTCAAGTTAGGATGGATCATGCAGATAAGTTATATTTATCAACTAAATATTGGTGTAATCAAATGATTTATTATATTATTTAATTATTTTACCAATTATTATTGTATTATAACATGTTTAGAAATGAACAATAATCACATAGACTGAAGTACAAGATAGAAACATGGTAATTTTATAGTATTATTCATTTATGTATTTTAGTATTATTATGTTGTTGATTAAGTGATTCAATTAGTTATGTTTGGGTGGAATTTTTTATACCTCCAATTAGATCAAAGGTTAATTTTTCACAAGTTGATTTTCTATTTACATTACAATGAATATAGTTGCTATAGTGTTAAGAGTTATTTAGTGATATCAGTTAACAATTTGATTTTATATTTCATGAACTAGTTCTTAATACTATGTTATTGTTTACATACAAGAATAAACTTTAAATTTCTACATTTGTATACTAATTTCAATTTGTTATATTTATATATTTGTGAATTCTTGTTGTTGTCCCATCACTCTTACATTATAAATTATGAGTTCTTCTATGTTCCAAAAATACACTAAGTATGTGAGTAATTTCTAGCCATTAAAATCACTTTATGGTATGTTAATAAATTATTTTTTGATCTAATGTTCTTGATCATTTTTGGCACATTATAACCATGCATAAGTTTACAAATTAGTATTTATCATAACTACTTTAGGCAATTTGATTGCACAAGTGTTATCTATTATAATATTCATCATTATAAGATATTAAACACATCTTTTACTCCACTTGTTGAACATGTTTTTATCAAAGTTCAAAGAATTGAGAATTACTATTTAAATCTAAATATTGAATTAATCCCTAAAGTTGGATTATCTTTGATTTGTATTCTAATTATAAAAATAAGAATATAAGAATACTTTGAAATTTTGTTAGTTTTCATAATCATTTTTATATGTAGGAAATTAAGTTCTTGAGATTCTAAAGAGGAGAGAGAATTAGTTTAAATGGTGTAAGTCATTTATTGAAAACTATTATTCTTGTTATTAATAAAATAATGCGAGCTTCTTAAAATGACATTAGAGTGTCAATATACACTCAATCTAATTTCAACTTATATTGAGTAGTTTTTACTACTTCATATAATTCTATTATTCAATTTGTAAATATTTAATATCCTCCAAATAACTTAAATGAGTATGATAAATTAATTGATCATCTCATAAAAATTAAAAATCATGATTTCGTCTAAAACCCTATTAATGTCTTAATGGCACTTGATAATAGTTGTTACATTTATAAATTTTTAGTATAATAAATTGATTTTCCTAAAGTAAAAAATAATGGAAACTAAGGTGAAACACAAAAATTTTCAAATCATACAAACTATGATTGAGTGGCATACTTTTCTTATGTCAAAACTAGTTGACAAGTGATTAACATTTGAGAGATTTAAATTTACAGGTGACTAATTATGGAATGGTCTGATAAGGATAAGTAACCATTATAATCAAAAGCATACTAGTCATTTATGACCCTGATGAATATTGTAATAATTTGATTTGGCTTCAGTATCCTATGGTTATATGTTAAATTAAGGCAAATAATATGATGATCCCTAGAATTTTAGATCATGATATAATGATCTAACATAGATAATACTAGAATGGGATCTTTGTTTACATGGAACCTATTAAGTGTATATTCATATTAAAATTTTATGAGTTAGAAGTGTATTTCTAAATTGATTAACTTATTTATACTATGCCTTTAATTAAGTTAGGTAAAACACATACATTTTCTTCATTAGGAACCTTAGCTTATAAAAGGATGTTGTATAAACCAGGAATGACTCCCTTTTAAGATGATACTTACTTAACATCCCAAGTAAAATTAAAAGGAAAATAATCTACCCTGACCTATACCTAGACTTACGTAAATATGAGTCTCTTAGATAGGATAAGGACATCTAAATGGTCATATTAGGAAGGTGTCTTCCATCATACAATTCTAAGCTTATTGTTATTGATCACATATCAATACATCTTGAACTACATGAACTTTTCCATAGGGAAATAATATTCCCTATAAAATATTCTATGGGTTGAATGTATGTAAATATGGCTATGGGGATTGTGGTAGGTCATGCAAAACTAGGTTACATGGAATAAACCATTCATTTTTCTATTATAAACTCTAAAAGAAGGAATACTCAAATTTTTTTGGAGGGGTCATTTCACCTAGTATTAGAGCCTATGCTAAGTTATAAATTATAAACATAACTATACATAAGAATTAAAATAACTTATTTTTGCTAAAATCTACCTAAGAAACTATTTGTGGCTTTTAAACACAAAAATTGAGGTCGAGGTAAAAGTTGAAGTAGAGGCCATGCTGATGAAATTCTAAAATAAAATAAAAATGAACCTCTTTCCCATAATGATAATGATAATAATATAGAAACACCAAATGATAATTTAATTATGAACAACCCAACTGACAAGCAATAAGAAGTCCCCCATGTAATCTTGTACACTCTAAATGCCATTCAAGGCAAAATTAAAAATCAAGAGTGAAGATTAAATAATCTTGAGGGTGCTCCTTAGGAAGAATTACCTCAATTGGAAGATGTACAAGTAGGAGAGAAATCACTTAAGGAAATACCATTAATAATGGTAGACCATATCATTAGAGAGTTAAAAATCTTCCCCCACCTACCTTTTCAACTAAAGAATTAGAAGACATAGCTGATGCATAGATTATAAATCTACAAAAATAATTTAACCTGCATGGCATGCCATCTAATGTGAAGGTGTGAGTTACTATCTACTAGTTGAATGGTTCTAGTACCCTATGGTGGAACCATCTCAATGCATTAGAAGGATATCAATGTATGACCCTTACTGGCCAATTTTTGAGAGACAATTCCTAAAGAGGTACTTAAGTGAAAACTTTAAAGAGAAAAAAATAATAGATTTTTAGTTACTTAAGCAAGAAAACATGACTATATTATAATATTATAATAAGTTCTTAAATATGATAGGACATGTATATTACATGCATGATGAAGAGACAAAAATAAATAAGTTCAAGTTGGGGTTAAAAGAATTATTAATGCATAACATCAATATGACTAATCCTAAGATGCTGGTAGATGTAATAGAGTCTACCCATAGGATAGAATAAAAATAAAAGTCTCGATAAAATCAAGACAAGACTTTAAAATGAATAGGCAACAATCAAAACCTAAAAATATACCATTCACATCTAAAATTTTCAAGAAATTAGACCAAAATCACAAGGTTAAAGGGAAAATTAAAAATTTTAATCGATTCTAATGTCAAAATAAAAAATTTAAAACCTAAGGAAACTCTAAAAATGGGTCTTTAAAGAAGTACTAATACCAATATGACCAACTTGGACTAGCTACAGGGGCAAACATTATTCTAGCAACCACACAAAAGATAGTTGTGTGATGGGAATGCAATGATAACAACTACTATAAGGATTCCCCAGAGCTAATATTAGAGCAACCAATAGACCATAGAATATATGTATCCATAGATAATAAAAAATATAAATTATAGGCTACTCTAATAGAGATAAGATGTAATCTTATTGATAATTATGTAGCTATTTTAATTAATTTTGGTGAAACAAACAACTTTATTTAACTTGATGTAGTAAATAAGTTCAATAAAAAATCTATGCAATTGAGAGAAGGATGTGAAGTAGAGTTTGATACTAGCAAGATAGTACATATGAAAGAATGATTACAATAAACCAAACTTGATTTGGGAACCTTCAGAATAATGGTGAACTTGTTTTTAAGACCTTTGGGGTCTTATGACATCATACTAGTCATGGATTGGCTACAACAACACTGTGTAACAATTGATTTATCTTGAAAAAAGATGCAATGCAATAATGTGAATGGAAAACTTATTGAAATTTAATGTCTTCAAGGGACTAAAATGTATAAAATGCTTTCATCCCTAAAATTAAAGAAGACTATTTGGAAATGTTGTAAGTTTTATGTAGTCCAACTATAGGAATTTCCCAAGGAGGAAGAACAATCTTATTTAAATTTTTCTATTTTATAGGAATTTATGGATGTAATTCCTAAAAAATTACCTAGTTTGACACCAAAATGGGATCTTGACTTCTTTATTGAGGTTATGCTAGGGTTTGCCTCTATATCAAAAGCTCCTTACATAATGGACATGGCAATTTTTCAAGAGATGAAACTTCAATTATAAAAAAATATAGACAATTGAAGCATTCAACCAAGTGTGTCACCTTAGGGTGATCTGATAGTCTTCATGAAAATTAAATATGGTACTTTAATATTATGCATTTACTATCATATGCTTAACAAAGTGACAATCAAGAATTGTTATATATTGCCTTATATCGATAATTTATTTGATAAAAGACATCGGTATTTTATAAAATTAATCTAAGATATGGCTACCATTAGTTAAGGATCAAAGAGGAAATATACAAAATAGCCTTCTAAACTCAGTATGGCCACTATGAGTTCACTATTATACTTTTTGGCCTCACAAACACAACTATTGGATTCATGAATCTAATGAATAACATTTTAAAATATTTCTTGGACAAATTTGTAATAGTGTTCTTGGATGAAATTCTCATCTCCTCCAAGAATGAATCTAAACATGATTAGCATTTAAGGCTAGGTTTTCAAAGATTAAGATAATAAAAGTTGTTTGGTAAGCTATCCAAATGTGCTTTTTACCAAATAAAAGTACATTACTTGAGGCATGTCATCTCTAAGAATGTCATTGTTGTATATCTAAAAAAGATTCAATCCATTCAAGAGTGGATTGCTCAATTTAATGTGCACAAAGTGCACATTTTCATGGGTTTGGCTAGATACTATCAATGGTTTATATAAAATCTCTCTCATATAGCAAACCCCATTACATCCTTGCAGCATAAAGGCATAAAATTTGCATGGACACCTTAATATGAAGAGGCTTTCAAAAATCTTAAAGAGTTGTTAACAATAGCTCCTATTCTGATTATGCTTAATTTAAACATTCATTTTTATATATGGGTTGATTCTTTTAAGGAAGGCTTCAATGGCATATTGACCCAAGAGGGTAAATTAGTGTCCTATGAATCTCACAAGATCAAGGAAACTAAAATTAACTATCCCACGCATGATTTAGAGCTTGCTGCCATAATGCACACATTAAAATAGTGGAAGCATTTATTTTAGGCAAACATTTCAAGGTGAAATATTATCACCATAGCATATAAAACTTTTTCTCATAATTATATTTAAATGCCTGCTAGTATAGGTGGCTATATTTTTTTTGAAATTTTGACATAGACATCTCTATGTGAAGGGTAATAAAAATCACAAGGTTGATGCACTCATTAGATGAATATACCTTGTTGCCTTGTGTATTTTATGAGATAATTTTAGGAGTGTTGTCTTAAAATAATAGTTTATTGATAATTACTACTAAGAATTAAGTCTAGGACTAGATGATGAGCCTTTGACAAAAGAATTTTCTAATTTTTTGTTGAGGAAGATGGCCTTGTAAATCATCAAAATAGAATTCTTATACCTAAAGCGAGTGTAGTGCACAATATTATACTATAGAAAGTGCATAAAACACCCAATTTTTCCCATCTAGGGGTCTCCAAAATGATCCATGAGATGAAAAGGATCTATTTTTGGCTTGGTTTGAAGAAATATGTTACAAATTTTGTGGCAAAGTGTCTAGAATGTTAGTGTATAAAAGTTAAACATTGACATCCTATGAGTTTTTTATACCCACATGACATACCAAGATATAAATGGGTAGTGTTATAACTTTATTTTAATGTAGGACTACCTAAATCCCAGAGCCAACATGACACTATATTGGTGGTAATTGATAAAGTAACCAAGGTTGGTCACTTTATTGCTAGGAATTTAACTAATGATGCTACTTTTTTTATTGAATGCTTTATGAATGAAGTGGTTTGGTTGCATGGCATAGTAGAGGTCACTATCTCTAATAGAGATAATATATTCACATCAATATTTTGGAAAAAATTGACTACATCCTTTGGCACTTAGTTGAATTTAAATTATTCATACTACCCAAAAACAAATGGTTAAACTGAAAGATTGAACTAAATAGTCAAAGACATGTTACATATGTATGTTATAGATCAACAGACCAAGTGGGAGGATTATCTCCATTTATTTAAGTTTTCCTATAACAAATGTTATCACTATAATTAAAATGGCTCTTTTTGAAGCCCTGTATGGGCAAAAAAATTGAACTCCACTTGTCTAGGATAACCTAGAAAATTGGGCCATTACTAATCCAAAATTGTTGCTAGAATATGATGAGCAAATGACCATAATACACCAAAACTTGAAGGTTTCTTCTGATTGACAGAAGATTTATGTTGATTTGAAGAAAATGCCTCATGATTTTGTTGTTGTTAAAAAGGTTTTTTCTCATGTAAGACAATAGAAAATTTCAATCAAGTTTGGGAAAACTTCCAAGTTGGCTCCTCACTTTGTTGGCCCATTAGACATTATGGACAAAATCAACCTTATTTCCTACCAGATGTATTTAACTCCTTCTCTATCAATAATTCATGATGTGTTCCATATTATATTATTAAGGAAATATACACCTGATCCATCTATGTTAGATTGGAAAAATTTGTAGGTTACGAAAGAGGAAAAGATGCATCTAGACCTAGTGAAAATCCTAGGCCATCATAGCATTAAATTAATAAATATATAAATCCAATAAGTCTTAATATAATGTGACCCATTAAGTATTACAAATATCACTTAAAAGGATACACAACTATTTAAACAATACTATTCTTAGTTATTTTTATCTATTGTTAAGATGGATCCTCTTTAAGGGGAGGATGATGTTATAACCCAACCAACATACCTTATTTTCTTAGACCATTATATGTTTCCATCATGATTTTATATTTTTTGGCTATAATTTTGAGTTATTATTATTTTTTTACTATGTTAAGTGATGTCATAATATATTTCAAATCATATTTAGTTGGCTATTTTCAAGATTGGACTAAATACTAAAGTTCTAATTCATTTTTCAAATGTGTTGATTTAGTTACAGCATTAAGTTTCTGTACTTGTACTATTAAATTAAACTATATGTTATTATATTATACAAGTGTTGTTGATGCCCAATTATTGATGTAGGTACAAGTAATATAATCTAGGCTGATGGTGGAATCCAATATTTGGGGGATAAGGGAAAAGGGTAATGAGTAGTTGGTAATCGACATAGGTAAAAAAAGTTGTTATACTTGAGTCATAGTCACTATGAAATAGTCTATCCATTTTATTATTCAATCACTTTTAATCATATTTTTCTCTTTTTCTCTTATTCTTGTTTTGATCATCTTCTCAACTTTTGTTGAGTTTGCCTTGATTGTTTTATCATTGAACACTTGTCATTGTTTACTTGATCAATTTCATTGTCTAATTTTGGTTTTTTAACTATTGTTATAATTTGATACTATTATTTTGTTGTGATGTGCATAATCATTATCTTTGTTTGCTCATAGATTATTAATGGCTTATATCCAATTGTGACTTTAAACTTTTTTTGAATGTTAATAACCAATGGTAGGACCATTAATTTCTAGCTTAAGTAAGCTTGACTTGATGTTTAATAAAAATCCTAAGATTTGGTATTACCTTGGCATGAATAATAAAGGACTTTTTATTTTATCTTATATCATAAATGACTTTGGTGTAATGGTAAAAATGTTAATTTTTTATTTTGTTATACTTTTTTTAACACTTGATAGGGCCACAAATTATCTTGGCATGGTATTAAATTTTAAATCAAAGATTTGATTTTTTGAAATGATAATATTTGGATGGGGGTCATGGTGTTTTGAACCCAAAACAAATTCCCTCATGACCAAAATCTTTACTATTAGGGTTAATTATTTTCATTTTGGAGATTAACACATTTGAAGAGATGGGGTGTAATTGCCAAGACATTTTTTTGGTTGGGAAGGTAGTTGAGGAGATCTAGAAAATATGGAAGAAGATTTGGGATAGAATGGATAAGTAATAGAGGATGGAGAAAGACCATCTTGGGTTGTGCCTACAAAACTAAGGGTTTTACTGGCAAGTAAACAAGTAATAATTTTTCTTCCCTCTCTTGTGTGGGCAATGAACAAGTAAGTCTTGTTGATTTTTATTTTGTGGAAGAATGAAGGGTTTGATTATTATTTTTTAGATAAAAATAATCAAAGATTATTTTTAGGCTCAAAATTAAGTCAATAGACTTTTTGATGAGCCTGTAAAGGTCCTATACCAATCTAAAATAGATATTTAGCTTTCAATTTATCATGGGTCATTTTAGATTTATTTTTTAGTCAATATAATTTTGGGGTTTTAATTAAGAAAATGAAAATTTTTATTTATAAAAACTTCTAAGGATATTTTATTAATGCTCAAACCTAGCCATATCATAATTATTAGATAAATAATTATTCTACTTCCATTTGATTGGTCGCAGGGTTTGAGTTGGGGTTTAATTATTTATTCTTACATTTTTTGTTTTGGGTATTTTGACCTTATAGAGGAGGTCACCTCATTTATGTGGATGGGTTTTAATTTTTCTTACTTATTGATGAAACCAATTAGAATGTAATTTTTGAGTTTATTCTTTATTGAATAAAATAGTGCTTTTATGGCTAGGTTTTTATTCATCGTCAAAAAGAAATTCAGATTATTTTCTTTACTTGATAATTGGTTGGGCCGAGTGTATTTTGGATTTGATTAACCTATTGATTTACTATTTTTTATCATGGTTCATTTGTGTTTTGATGTATAAACCTAACCTAGTGTTTATGAGTTTAAAACAAGTTTATAATTATAACATTGATTCTTATTTTCAAATCCTTGAGATCTGATTAATATTATTACAATAGTATTTTTTTAAGGGTTGACCCAACCATACAAAGGGGTTAGATATATTGATTTCACCACCTATATAGGTGATGAAATGACTATAATTAACAATTTTTTAAAAGGGCAAAGTATCTAGAAACTTTGGTGTTATGTTATCTATTTTCAAGTACATGCATTATGTGAAAATTTATTATTTTATTATTGGTTGTAGTAGATGTATCTATATCACTTGAAGTGATATATTTTTATAGAAGTAAACTTGGAACCTAAGATGAATGTTGATGGGTTTTTATTGAATATATTGTTGAAACTTATAAACCTTTGGAGGACAAATAGAGGTTGTCAATCCTTATATGTTTGTTAGTATTTGTACTTATTTTTTTAGCTATGGAATGATTGATTGGTTGAAATAACTACTAAAAAATTAGTGATGGTTTTTATCATTTATTTCTCACACTCTTCTCTCAAAAACCTAAAAACCAGACTCCACCTCCCAACTGATGGATGGGGGTGGTAAGGGCCACCAATTGGGGGGCTCATAGGAATGAGTTAGGTCAGGATAGATCATGTGAAGAATTTATATTACTCAGTTAAATATTGGTTTAATTAGATGATTTATTATATTATTTAATTATTTTACAAGTTATTTTTGTATTATAACATGTTTAGAAATTAACAATAATCACTTGGATTAATGTAAAAGATAAAAACATGATAATTTTATATTGTTCATTTATTTATTTCAATATTATTATATTATTGATTAAGTGATTTAGCTGGTTAAGTTTAGGTGGAAGGTTGTATACCTCCAAGTAAATGCAAGGTTAATTATTTACAAATTTATTTGTTATTTGCATTCAAATGAATGTACTTTCTATATTATTAACAGTTTATTAGTGATTATTAGTTAACAATTTGAATTTATATTTCATGAACTACTTCCTAATACCATGTTACTACTTACATATATAGAAATTAAATGTCTTCACTTGTATACTAATTTAAAATTGTGCTATTTTAATATTTGTGAATTATTTCTTCTATACCGTCACTCTTATGTAAATTTTGAATTCTTTTGAATTACAAAAATACACTAATTATGTCAGTAATTTATAGCCATTAAAATCACTTTATGGTATGTTAAGAAATTGTTGTTTGAGATAATGTTATTGATTTTTTTGGGCACATTATTGTTGATGTCAACATACTCCTATTTTTGAAAAATAGGGAACCTTATGATTGTTTTGAACCTTAGCATTGAGATCTTGATATTCTTCTCTTTATTATGATTTGAAGATCATCCATGCCTGATGAAACTAGCCTTTTTGTTTATGTTTTTTTTGTAACTTGCCTAATGTTTCTAAAATTTTATCCTTGTGTCTTAAGTTATAGGTTTCATGGATTTTCTTGTGGATCATGCTTGAAATTTACAAATTAACCATATTCAGATTTTTTCTAGTATTAAATTTATGGCAACTCATATTTGGAATCATGTGATGAAAACCTCCTTCAACAAACCATATCCTAGACCTTTAATTCAAATTTTGGTGGGAAAATTTTGAATTAACCCTAGACTTGAGCCTAATTTTTATGCTAAGGCTTAGTCATGTTTTTAAACACAACCAAAACCTTAGCCTAAAAATCATGCATTGGTCTCTTTTTATATCCCCCTTTTTGTTCCCTATGTTCTTTACATGGTATGATGTTTATGTTTTCAAGGTATTTTATATAACCGTGGTCCCCTTTATCATAACCTTAGAGTAAATTTTTAAAACTAATGCCCCATTTGTATTTATTAACATAAATATGACCTTAGTCTTAAAACTTTAGCCTAAGTTCTTATTTACCTGCATCTTAACTTAAGTGCCTTGCTTCTTCATAGATATAACAGACCTCACTTCATCATGAGGAATGATCTAAAGGAGTGAATAAAGCTCAAATAAATCAAATATTTGATCCATCAGACTAATCAAGTGTAGCACTCAAATCCAGATCGACAACTTGTGCTTAAGTGGAACTAAGGAAGTAATGGTGCGAGATCATCATATGAGTTTAAAGGACCCCTTGTATCAAATATAAAATTAGCCTATGTTTTACCCTACTATATTATTGTATTTACTAATACAATGAAATCTTATGATAAAACTTATGATAAGTGTAAGCATCTAGGTTGATCAGATGGTCCACAATTATTCTAATAAAATTAATCCAATGGAGCAAATGTGATGCTAAAAAGTTAAAAGCTTAGGAAGCCTCATGAAGCCACCATGTGGCATTCCTATATTTGAATCTTGGTAATAAATGTTACCATACATTAAATTAAACCAATGGTGTGCATTCACATATATTATGATCAACAATCTGCAATTCATCATAGATATTTATCTAATAGAGCATATCAAATCTAAGGTCTATGGACCAAAAGGGTTCCATGAGCTTAAAATTAACATTCTTGTGATCATCAATTGACATCCATGAGGCTATCATTGACATTAAAAATATCATCAAATTTAAACCCATTAAACCTGATGATACACTAACTTAAATTTGACATTCTTATGACTATCAGTTGACATCCATGAGCCACCATTAGCATTGGTAAGACCATCAAATTTAAGTTAATAAATTATTTTGCTTAGACATAAAGGAATGTTTCAAAATGTTACTAAAAGATTATGGCTTGCATTAAAAATCAATGGGATCCCTCAGAAGATGTTCACATACTTAGGATCTGTTAACTTCAAATGATAAAATGATCTTCTAGTTTAAATACATGAAGACATGGACTTAGTCTAAGTCTATTTCCTAAGGTCCTAATTGTGTTTATTTAAATGAAATAAACGTTAGGTTATAAATGTATATTACATCTTATTTTAAAAGGTCCTTGTGACATAAAAATTATCATAAATTATTTTAACCTAAGGTTTTATCATGTTTATTAATGTAAAAAAACCCTAGTTAAAACCTAGCACTTGGTCTTTGTATTATGTGGCCCCTTTGGACATGTTCTAAGAATTTAACGTAAATATTTCAACCTAAATCATATGTTATGTTTATTAACATAACATAAACCTTAACCTAAAATATTTAGTCTAGGCCCCCTTTTTATGGATTCTAAAAACTTAGGATAAAATAATTTAACCTAAAGTTTATAATGTGTTTATTAAACATGAAATAAACCTTAGCCTAAAATAGTTAAGCCTAATTCCCTTATTATGTCATGATGTTGATTAAAGTTATCACCCTTTTTCATGATCAATGGCCTATGCTTCATCACAAGAGATTGATCTAATAGAGAAAAAGACTCGACAAATCTAAGGCATTTGATCCATAAGATCAATCACATGCATCCATTCAAATTAAGATAAATAGTCTATGCTTACTTAAAAGAGGATGATCAGATGGAGTGCATCTACTAGAGACTTGTAAATGAGCCCTAAAGGCCCACAATATTGACACATGTAAATCATGCATTCACTACACAAAATGTAAATCCCAAAAGGCTCACAAAAGTCCCAAGTTTCAAAACCATAGGGCCTAACATAAAGCAACCAATGACTCTAAAGCCCTATGATCATGATCAATGGTCTGTGTTGATACATGAACGAGGATCCAATGATGTGAAAGAAAATTTGGATTTTTAAAAGACAACAACTAGTCCCTTAAGGCATTTATGAAAAATGCTACAAAAGTTGTCAAATGGATGTCACATGGGCACCACGTAAGCACAAAATGGAAAATTTAAAGATTTTGTGTGCTCAAAAAGGTAAGGGTATAAAGACCTAGGTCTTAATCAAATCCATAACATGAATAATCCTATTCCAAATTTTCATTGCCATTAAATCTTTAGACTAGCCCTAAGAATCCATACAATCCCTAATTCAAGCTCATATCAATCATAATCAAATCAAGAGAGTTCAATTACAATTTAAGAGTGGATTGACCTAGAGGTTACTTAAAATTCATTTGGTAAGTAATTAAAAATCCCACAATCATTGTAGCTCATAGACAACAAAAAAGGGATGAGATAGAGTTATATTTGACCTTAGATAATAAGGGAACAATATCTAAGGACACAAACTTGGATACTACAGCTTTGAATAATGGGAATATGAACTAGTCCAAACTCTTTTAAACCATTGAGGAGATGTAAACTTTGACCAGGGAAGAACAGAAGAATGAAACCATCATATAGAGATAAAATGACCTAATTTCTATTTGGATGGCTATCATACACTATGATGTCACCAAACCTAAGGTATTACACTATATTGATGTCCCTGCTCCTCTTTTCCAAGATTGTAAAATTGAGAATGATTGGATTGTACATGAGTGTAGATTTAAGAAAGTAGCATACATTTCCCCTATAGCTTTCAAGAGATATTATAAACCATATAAAACCTAAATATACTTGCCAACCATTAAAAAAGTGGACTAAATAACATAACTTTAACATAATCCTTGACCCATGGATACTTAATGGGAACCAAGTAATCCAATACCCCAAAGGAAAAATACTAATTATCTAATTTAGGGAGGGGATTAGGATGATAATAACCTTGATGAATAGGTTATGCAGAGCCCCCTCCTCCATGCATTTTGATAAATTCTAGGTTTCCTATGTTTACTTCATGGTTGAGAAAGGACTCGCTCCCCCATTAGGTGAGATGATCAATATCCATTTGAATTCACAATTCATAGCCATCAAGAAGAAAACAACCAAACACTTTTACATGATGTCCTATCTGCTTGATGGCCTTTTAGCCTCCACCCAAATCCCAAACATTAAGAATTGGTCACCTAATGGAATACCTATTATCTCCCATCATTACTCCAAACTTCACATTTTTAAATACAGACACAACATGTAGTTCATTTATGATTGTGTTTACCTAGCCCTAGTGGAAGCCATCATAAGAATCCCCATGAGTAGGGTCATCCCATTGATTGATAAATATGTGTAATTAATAGGGGACATATGGTTACCCTAACTTCATAGTAATAAGGATATAATAGACTTTGACACATCCTTTTAGGTTACCCATATATGTGCCAACCAAGCTAACAAATCAAGAAGTGGCTTACCAACTTCTTCATAGTATAGATGGATTTTCCAAGGATAAAAGGAAATACCTCCCCCATCCCTTTCCTTTGACAATGAATAGAACTATTTTGTAAAATTAGGAGCATGTAAATGTTATTTGAGGTAATGGGACCCTAAAGGGGTGATCACCAAGCATTTAAAGTCCAAAACCATAAACAAGACATATGAGCATCATCATAAGGTCCATGACCCATTCTGTATTATGGCCTCTAATTTCTTGGAGGTATTACCCATATTCAATAGGCACAACATTAATTTGGAGCCTAGGTTGGCTAGAGTCGATGACAAACCATCAGGTGAGATTTGGAAAATGGGGCCCCTATAATATCACCTATTTCCTAGACCCTCTTTTAGGGCCCATCTAAAGCAACCACTACAACAACCCCAAACACAAATAATATAAGGACTTGGTAAGGAGAGGTTAGAAGAGATAGCTATGGAAGGATAATCTTTAGCCCCACCTAAAAGGCTAGAATCTCTAGTAGAATACCTATACATAATTTCATTTGAACATGATGAAATAGTTGAGGATTCTTTTAGAGTGATTTCTAAAGCTTATGGGTCAAAAGATGAAGAAGAACAAAATGAAGAACCCCAATCCTAGGCTGAGGAAATAGAGCAAGAAAAATGAAAGGAGGTTTCTTTGGACCTAGTCCTAGTATCACCCCCACAGAAAAGGAAAGTAGAATTGGCATTGAACCTAGTTGTAAAAAAGAAGCCCAAGATGACCATCACTAACCCCATGAGTGAGGTCAACTTATTCAGTGATGAATACCCCATTCATCGACCCATTAACCTAAATGATTTATTTATTGGAAAATGTATAAGATTCCCACTTTATCTTATTTTGGAACTTGAACCAAACAATTCACATTGATGTCCCTAAAGAAATCAAGTAATGGATATTGACTTTGATAAAAGAGGAGGAAGAAAGAATAATAGTTGCCATATCAGGATCAAGTGGCACACAAATAGACACTCTAAAAACTTCAAGAAGCACATAGGTGGAGACTCCTAAGCCTCCTAATATCATATATTCATCAACCAGTATTCAATTCAATCTCAAAACAACTAGATTGGAAAGAGTGACCACTAAGAAAAACATGGTTGGAGGTGAAGAATTCACCATCTAAAGAGTTGGAACTTTTGTTGTTTAACTCCTATTGAGGGTTAGAGGTTTAGGGAGAATCTTATCCATGAGGAATACATTTAAATATTAGTTAATGATCATTCATCTCAAATCAGAGCATGAATTAAGGGCATGAAGTAAAGGATACACAATTTGGAGAAGGAAAAAGAGAATTTAAAAACTCAATCTATCTTATCAGTCCTAGAGGCTATAATAAAGATGTTTGAGGCATATTTATTTGACACGTTTGACTCCTTGATGTCAATGAAACTGTGTTAGGATGAATTTACCCAATAGAGTGAGATAGTCAAAGGATTAGTGGTCTAATGGTAAGATGTAGAGGACAAAATAAGAGATCTTATCAACATAGTAATTAAGGATTCCTAGCTTCAAAACCATTAGCCTGGATCACTTGAATACAATATTGGGAATAGTTGTTGATAAGATCTAAATTTTAAGTGCTTGGTCAAAGATCTTAGACAAACTCCTAAGGGATGATGAGGAGCTAATAATGAGAGTCAAACAACTCCTTGGAATCATGTTGGCTAATCCTATAAAGTCTAATGCCTTGGGAATCATTGATGATGAAGAGTACAAGTATAGAGCCACTTTAGTGATGCAAGATTGAGAAGCAAAAATAAGGGCCAATTAGGGAGTGATAATATCCAAATCATGAGCATGATATTCACTAGTAAAGAGAAGATTGTATAAACTAGGAGCATCAAAGAGAGCTATGTAGATTTTACAAGAGAAACAAAGGAGCCCTTTAACATGGGGCCCAATAGTTGATTAATTTTCCCTTTGTAAAGCATTATAATATTTGAATGTGGAATATTATTTTGTAAATGGATATGCTAGTTTGTTAGAATATTTTCATATAGGTTAGTCTACTTTGGAAAGAGAAATGTATTTTAGAATTATAAATAAGGACAATTGTCCTTCTTTGTACATGTATAATACTATGA
This sequence comes from Torreya grandis, assembly GCA_037957365.1. Taxonomy (NCBI): domain Eukaryota; kingdom Viridiplantae; phylum Streptophyta; class Pinopsida; order Cupressales; family Taxaceae; genus Torreya; species Torreya grandis. Next base: position 1,063,062 of record JARHVA010001322.1, on the reverse strand, counting down.
CTGGCTGGTATACTACATGAGTCTTCTATAAAAGGCAATATTACCATTTTGTAAAGGGGAGGGATTTTTTAGCCAAAAATTGTATACTTTTTGAGTAATTAATATAATAAAGTAATACTTAAAATTTCATCCAAGTTTTTCGGTATCAATTTTCACCTAGTTTCTCTATCAATTACTTATTTCAAGTCTTGAATTTGAATGGTTTTTCATGAATTCTTAATGTGTATCTTTGATACAGGGTTGCTGATTTGTGTTGAAACTAGATTATTTGAATGTAATTAGACTTTGTTTCATTTTATTTGCTTTACATTAGGATGTGAAAATGCTATTTGAATGCAATAGTAAACCTTTAAAGCAAATCTAGTTCATACTTGTATTCTTTCATGTTTTCCTCAGATATCTACCTGGTATATGATGTGATTTGAGGTTTTTTCACTTTACATTTTATACTGGTTAAATACATGTTTTGTTGAAATGAAAACTTTGCCATGGTGTTTAAGGCAAGGATCAATAATCACATGCTTTCTTTCTTCCCTACCCTTCCTTTTAATTCTTTTTTTGATCAAATCACTTTAGCTTATATATTATTATAAATATTTACTTACAATAGTCTCTAGTGTAGAATTCTGATCATAACTTACTAAGATAAACATAGATACTACAGAATTCCCAAGGACCATAGTGGCTCCCAACCACAAATCACTATAAATTTATGGAACAGTTTAATTTTCCCTACCTATATTTAACCATGGGTAACTAGATTACCCAAAACTTACTACTCATGCCTTGAATTCTTAGAATTGTAAAATGAGAAGTGTTATTTAAACACTAAGATCACATGTAATACACATAAAGGCCTCAAAAAGATAATTTTTCTCTATTGCTAGAAGGAGGACCTAAGAATTATTAGATTAAACAAAACACAGAGAGAAAATGAGATTGAGAATAATAAAGCACATATTCAACCAAGCATGAAGGCCTATTAAATAAGCAATCAAATGAAATACCCGTGAAGCATGAGACAAGTATAAGAAAACTAACCTACGTCAGCTTGCATGAAATAGAAAAGACTGAACAAACAACTAACCTCTTAACCAAAGTGGTTAAGGCAACTAAGCAACATAAATTACCTTAGTAAATAAACTAAGGTAAATACAATAATATGATAACACCCTCCCTTAATGACTAAACTAGAAAAAAGACCAAGTTTATCTCTAAATTTTATGTACTTGTCTATACCAAGTGGTTTGGTCATTATATCAGCTGACTGCTCTGCAGTGGGGCAATAGAAGAGACTAATGTATTCATTTGTAACCAACTATTGGATGTAATGATGGTGAACCTCAATGTGTTTGGTCCTGGCATGAAATACTGGATTCTTAACCATCTTCAAAACACTTTGGTTGTCATAGAAAATTCGAGTAGGCTTTGATGACTCAAACTGAAGATCCTCCAAAATTTTCTTTATCCACATTGTTTCACAACCTACATTAACCATAGATTTATACTCTACGTATGTTGAAGATAATGCCACTGTAGTTTGTAGTTTTCTCTACCATGAGAAAACTCTTGAACCAAAAGTGAAAACACACCCTGTTGTAGATTTTCTTGAATCAACTAAACCTGCCCAATCAAAATCTAAATATCCTAAAAGTTCAAAATCTATAGACTTCTTATACAGTATGCCAAAGTCAAGAGTACCTTTGACATATCTTAATACTCATTTTACATCTAACCAATGGACTTCTTATTGGTTAGACATGAAGCAAGATAGAAAACTCACTACAAAACAAATATCTAGTCTGGTGGTAGTGAGGTAAATGAGACTACCCACTAGCTGCCGATACACTATTTCATTAACCAAAGGTGAATCAATGTCTATTGAAATTTTAGCTCTTACTTCCATAGGTGTGTGAGTTGGATTACAATCGATCATTCTAAACCTTTCTAGCAATGAATTGGCATACTTATTCTATGACATGAATACAATATTACCACTTTGACAAAACTCAACACCTAAATAGTATTTCAATAGTCTTGAGTCTATCATGTTAAAAGTATAACAAACATCAGCTTTCATTTGCTAAATGAGACTAGTACTACTCCTAGTGATGGCTATATCATCAACATATATAATGAGAATCAAGATATCATCACTAGATACCTTTACATAGAGAGTTGGTTTTGAGTTACACCATTTGAAACCTGACTCCCTAAGATATGAGTATATTTTTGTATACCAGGCTTGAAGAGCCTACTTAAGTCCATATAAGGACTTGATCAACCTACAAACAAGATGTTCCTTACTAGGAACTTGAAAACCCTATGGCTGAACCATGTAGACTTCCTCCTCTAGATCTCCATTCAAGAAAGCACTCTTTAAATCCATTTGGTGCACCTACCATCCAAACTGAGCAGTAATAGCAATAATCAAATGAAAATTTACCATCTTGGTGGTTGGAGCAAAAGTATCCTCATAATCAACCCCTTCCTCTTGTGCATAACCTTTTGCAACAAGTTTGGCTTTGTGTTTGTCCAAGGAACCATTTGCTTTGTATTTCACCTTATAAATCCACTTACAACCAATGGATTTCTTTCCTGGTGGTAGTTCCATCAACTTCCAAATCTTATTTTTTCATCAAGGAATCATATTCCAATTGCATATTTGATTCCCACTTAGACTTCCTTTTGGCCTCTAAAAAAGAAGTAGGCTCAAATACTTTTGAAACAGTGGTTGTTAGAGCAAGATTGACATGCTCACCTCTATTACCAAACTACTTTCCCAGTCTCAGTCTTCTACCTTCCACACCTTGTGGTAAGTCTCCTTCTTTTAGTGCTTCAATTATGGTAGTATACCACTTTAGCTTCTTTAGTTCTTCTGCTGGAACCTCATAATGACCTATATTAATTCCCTCCCTAGAATGTGATTCCACTGATGAACAAGAATCCTGCTCACTTTTCACATTATAACTAATAATTGAATCATTAGATAACAATGACTCAATATCTAAAACTTGACCAGTTGCTATGGAGTATGGCATTTGTTCATTTACTATGACATCTCTATTTTACACAACTTTGTTAGTAGAAACATCAAGTAATATGTAGGCCTTTAACTGATCACTATATCCAACAAACATGTATGCTTTGCTTTTTGCATCCAAATTTCTTCTCTTTTGACTAGGAATAACTACAAAAGCTACACAACCAAAAAAATTGAAAACACTTACATCTAGAGTTTAACCTAACCAAGCCTCCTATGGAGTCATTTTATCCAAAGCTTTTGTAGGACTTCTATTGAGGATGTATACTATTGTATTCATTGCTTCTGCCCAATACTTATATGGGACATTTTTGCTTTGGACCATAGAGCGAGCCATGTCCATCACCATCCTATTACACCTTTCCACAACTCCATTTTGCTATAGAGTGTAAGGTGTAGTGTATTGTCTGTGTATGCATTCAGTGGCACAAAACTCCTTGAACTATTTTGAGATGAACTCAGCCCCATTATCCATTCCAAGAGATTTCACTAGCTATCCTACCTATTTTTAAACCATAGCTTTCCAAGTAAGAAAGTTAGAAAAATAATTAGATTTCTTCACTAGAAATTATACCCAGTTTTTCCTAGAGAAATCATCAACTAGTCACAAGAAATAATGGGCACCAGAAGGGGTAGGTGTCTGCATTGGACCATGCAAATTCACATGTACTAAATCTAATACTCCCTTTGCTCTCAAATCTTTACCAACATCAAATGAATGTCTAACTTGCTTCCCCAATTGACATCCAATACATACATGATGACTATGCCAAATAGAAGGAATCCCCTTAACCACCTTAGTCTTACTCAATGTAGTCAAATACTAAAAATTCAAATGCCCATACCTTTCATGCCATAGTGAACTTGTGCTATCAACCACTGCAAGTGCACTTTCCTTTGCTTTGATTGGATATGCAAGCTTATACAAGCCTTTCTCCCCAATCCCAACAACAATAATCTTGTTATTTTTAGTGGTGACTAAACATTGTTGTTCTTGAAATTTTACAACAAAATCAGATATTGAGGTGATCTCACTGATTAAAAGAAGATTTTTTTTCATATCTGGTACATACCTAACATTCTTGAATGTATAATTTATTGTACCATCAAAACTTATATGAACATTACCAAATCCTTTCACAAAATATGGTGTACCATCTTCCAAAGATACAAATTCATTACTACTATTATCTTTAACAAAATCCACATACCAGTCCTTATGGCATGTATAATGGAGAGATGACCCTAAATCAAAGTACCAAGCTCGATCCTTTGTAGAGTTACCACTGGGAGCCATGAAAGCACAATCTAGTGATTCCTCGCCTTCACCTTCAGCTACATTCACATGATGAGCTTTCTTTCTGGGGTTAGCCATATCCTATTGTCCTTTCCTACAATCTTTCTTAAGGTGACCAAGTTTATTATAGTAAAAACATTTCCATTTAGATCTCTTATTACCACTTACTTGTGAAGATTCTAATGGATAGCTATTTTTACCAGACTGCTTACCCTTTTCCTTGATAAATAATGCACTCTCTGTAGAAGTGGATGTAGCAACACTGCTTGCTCTAATCATCTCTCCTTTTGTAATAGCAATGTAGACAATGTTTCAAAATCCAAAGTCTACATCTCAGCAATCATGTGCAAGGACTCCACAAATGACTAAAATGATGGTGGAAGATTTTGCATAACAAGAGCAATCAAATCTTGCTCATCAATAGCTTTTTGCATTGCTTCCAACTGGTCACTGATGTCCTTGATCTGGAACAAAAACTCAGAAATGGAGCCACCTTCCTACATCTTAGTGGAAAACAACAAATTATTCAAATACAACACTCTACTAGCTTCAGAACCTTGATATTTTGAAGATAAAGTTTTCCATAAATCTGATGCTATAGTCACATTTCTGACCTCTGAGATTAGATTATCTACTACTGACAATTTTAACAACATGAGATCTTCATGATGACATTTATCATAGTCATTGGTAGTAGTGGCAGGCCTTTGCTCTTTACTGAGCACTATTTGATCAATATTCATATATTCACATATTGTCAAAACCTTGTGACTCCATAAACTAAAGTTCTTGTTAGTAAATTTTTGAGAATCTGGTAGTAACAGGTGTTGAATACTATCCATTTTACCTAGTTTTTCATGAAAATGATAAAATCAAAAAAATTATGACTTTTTTTAAAATTCCTTCTACACATTGATTCTATATTGACACTAAACAACCCTATCCATTTTCAGTAAAAAACTCAATACCATTTGCAAGATCACAAAAATTCTACCACTAAAATAATTAAATCAGGAAAACTATAATTTTGATTAAAAAATTCTTTCTCTTTTGACATCCAGATAAAAAACCTAGAAAATGGTGAAATTTTTAGCTTCCCAGATGCTTTTGTGATTATAAGTAAGTGGTAGGTCCCCAATAACCCTTATTGGCTAATGTTTTGATTTATTTCAATTAAAAAAATCAAAAATAATTGAAATATTAAAACTTTAAGCCAAAAATTATATAAAAAATTTAGGCAATCAAAAAATTGGCCTACTCTAAAACTTCAAGCAAAGATTCTGAGCCCGTTTCTCAACTAAATTGCAAATGATATTCACCAGTGTCTTAGTTTTGATTTAACTTGCAATTTAGGATTTTGTTTCATTAAAATAGATGAAGAAATGATTTTTTCCTAGATCCGTATGGTGCCCTTGCACAGAGAAATTCAACAGAGGCTTTTGAGCCTCTAAAACACCCTATTTTTGCTTACTTTTGGTCTTATTTAGCCTTATGATGCTTCTTAGCAATTTTTAGACCTTCTGGTTGCATTTTTTGAATCTTGTGATGCTTTCTCTCTCCTCAACTCTCCACTGGGCACCTGAAGCTCCTCCCTGACAAGACACCAACCTCTCTCTGGCTTCCACAGACCTCCACTCAGGTTCTACAAACCATGGGCTTTGATACCATATTAGATTAAACAAAACACAGAGAGATAATGAGATTGAGAATAATAGATCACATATTCAACCAAACATGAAGGCCTATTAAATAGGCAAACAAATGAAATACCTGTGAAGCATGAGACGAGTATAAGAAAACTAACCTACGTCAGCTTACATGAAATAACAAAGACCGAACAAACAACTAACCTCTTAACCAAAGTGGTTAAGGTTACTAACCAACATAAATTACCTTAGTAAATAACCTAAGGTAAATACAATAATATGCTAACAAGAGTTTATTAAATCTCTATTAATTTTGGTGTGTTTTGATTAAAGATTGGTGTTATCTTTGCACTTTTTCATGATTATTTTATTAGAAGCGTAATGGTCACTAATCTTTGTAGTCTTTGATCCATTTTTATGCTTCTTTCAGACAAAGATCGATGATCTTTGAGGTTAAATGCTTAATTTTGGTAAAGATAGCTCAAGATATACGAATTCATGGTATTTGAGGTTAGAATATCTTATTTTGATCAAATATTTATGTATCTTTCATAGATCGATATTCATTTGCACTTATAAGTGTAAAGGTTAACCATATTTACATAATTAGACACATCTTTTAGCTAACTTAGTTAAAATTGGGTACCTTTTATTGTTATTTACATATATATTTGAAAAATTAGCTTAATGTGCAAATTTGGGTCCTATTCTTTGTAAATTTTGGTTTGACACATCGTATTTCAAATAGGATCCAAAGTTCTCAAGATGGAACTACCAATAATTTGGACAAGATCACATTCAGAGACAAGAGATCCCTTGCTTAAGTTGGAGGTCCATACGAGAGCCAAAAGAGACAAATGTAGACACAAATGTTCAAAGACTTTTCCAACTTTACCTATCCAAGTTACTCCTATGTTTATCCTTCATCAAGGTATGGCTTGGTTAGGAAGTTATCTTATCAACATATAATGTGAAATCCATGACCTCCCTTGTAATCATGAAAAGTATTTGCCAAATTTTAGTTCTAGTGGTATTATAAAAATAGAAGGACATGTTAAATCATTTAATGATGTATTAATATTGCTAAATGTAGTTCACAAGGATATAACATGTAGGTTGTTCCATTTCACATTAACATATGTTACATATGAGTGGTTCTTAAACCTGCTTGTTGATTGCATCACCACCTAGGATGAATTCAATAACATCTTCATTGACTAATTTGGTAAGACCATCAACCCCTATGTCTTGTACCAATAATTTACCATCCTAAAAAGGGATGATAATGAGCCTATAAGATCTTTCAATACTTGGTTCCAAAATATGTTTATAAAAACCATTGACCCTTATAATCCTAATCAGACCTTGGCCTTGAAAATCTGTAAAGTTGCTCTTGATCCCATGACCTCAGTGTTCATAAAGAGAGTTGTAGGTCCAATGAATACATTATATTTAGCTTATGTCGAGGCTATGATCATTAATGACTAGATACATCCTGAAGGTTAGATGGCCTACTTTATTCACATTGTCAACCCATATATGCATACCTTGAATGTCTTTCCTAATAATAAGTAGAATACTCCTACTCTTAACCAACTTCCAAATCTTAACCAATTGCCTCTAAGACACATTGCTCGTAACTAGAATTTAAGGTTCTTGAATCACCATGTTAACAATGGATTTATTGAAAATGATCAAAGGACTTTGGTACTAGCCAATGGTGCTAATAATAACTAGGTTCATAATTTAGAATCCCCTAAAAGTGAGAATGAATCCATTCTGTAAATAGTCCAAAAACTAAGCACTAAATTCCTATAGCTACAAAATCAAGTTGGTAATACTGGAGAAACTTTTGGTAGGAACTTCTCTTTCCAAAGGTTCAATATACCCAATAATAGGTTTAATAATGATATTTTACACAATAATAATAATAATGAACCTTCTAAAAAGAAGACTAGATATTAATCTTATTGATATTTTTTTGCCTAACTATTGTAGATTCCATTATAATACTACTAAAGCTTTTGAGGCATTTCAAGAAGAGTTAGACATTTTTGAGGTAGTACCTAACAAAGACAATTGTTCAGGTACTTCTAGATCCAAGCTTGTTGACCAGACCTTCATGGTGGAAACATTTTATTTCCCCTTTCAAGAAGAAAATGAGATTGATGATGTTCCTGAAGAATTTCATGCCTTATAATAGTTCTTAAATAAGACATATCCTCTAAAGAACAAATAATAGAGTTATCCTTTGATTACTTCTATTCCTCTAAATAATTTTGATACTCCTCTAGATACCAATTTAGATAATAATCTAGAGCATTCAAAGGGAAGTACTCATAAATCTAGTGCTAATACTTGTAATTCTTAAAATAGGGCTTGTTATAATATTATAGAGGATATAAATAAAATCAAAGGTAATATTACCTTTCATGAATTGACACCAATCATAGATCAAAGAGACCTATTGTTATAATCCTTGTCTAAGAAATCTATCAATATATCCCAAACTGATAATGCAAATGTAGTCATATACAAAGATAAAATAGAGTCCTCACCCTTCTTACTTATAGTCAGAATGTTTGGTAATAACTTTCATAACTGTCTATTGGATTCTAGTGCATCTACAAATATTATGCATGTAAGCATTTGTAATAAACTTATTTGATCCCCATTAAGTCTGATAGGGTTGTCACCTAATTAGATAAGTCTAGGGTTAATGTAGTTGGATAATTGTTAAATTCCCAAATGTAATTGGATTCTAAGCCAAGGATCCAATAATTTATAGATATCCAAGTGGTAAACATCCCTAATACATATGGACTAATTTTAATTAGAGAGTGGATAAAGGCTCTAAACATATATATGTCCATAGATTGTTCACACTTATGGTTACCTTGGAATGGAGTTCCCAACTAGACCAGAGTTGAGAGATAGCCAAGTATGAAACATATGATCACTGAGTATAATGTTTTGAATGAAAGGTTCAACACAATTGATTCTGATTTAAGGGGTTTTCACCCTAGAAAATGTTAATGTTTATGATCCTAAAGATTATAATTTTGAGCCTAGGCTATGGAAGTTGCATTTTGATGGGGATAGGTGTAAATTTAGATCTGGGGTAGGCATTATTGTAATTGACCCTATTGGTAAGAAATATCATGCTTCTTATAGGCTCTAGTTTCCTTACACTAACAACCTTGCATAATATGAGTCTCTCATCTTAGGTCTACAATTTACCATCAAAAACAAGTTCAAGGAAATATTTGTTTATGGTGACTTATAGCTAATGGTAAATCAAATGAAAAGTATCAGTGTAAAATATCATACCTCAAGAGGTGCAAATTTAGAGTTTGGGATCTAGTAGAATATTTTGATGCCTTCAATATTGTTTCTATCCCTAGGGAATAAAATTAAGTTGATGAGTTGGCATATTTTATATCTAATCTCATGCCCAACCAAGACTCCCTAAAATTTAGTATTGAGCTCATACCTTGCCCTTTTGTCTTAGATAATGTGAACCATCTACCAGGTCTTTAATGATGACCAAAAAATCCTAAACTTAATGATTAATTTAGGATCATTTGGGGCTAAGATCATTGATAAGGTTGATAAAAATGTGTATAGAGAAGGCAAATTTGATGGCAAAGTCAATAAACTGAATGAGAATAATATCCCTAAAGGGATGATTATGTTGGAAAGATTGTTTGATCAAGATAAGCTAGCTAAAGTTTTTAATATTTCAAAAGTAATTAGGAAAGACTATAATGCTTTTGATCTTAGACCTCAAGATCAACCTCAGTTGGTTAACATTGTAAAGCCCTGCACTAACATTGAGGATAAGAGATCCAAAGATATTTTCATAAAATACAAAGATGTCATATCTTGGTCATATGATGACTTGAATATTTTTGATCCAAAAGTCAACACCCATACTATACCTCTCAAATAAAGTTTTAAACCCTTTAGACAAAAACAAAGAACTATGAACCCTATCCTAGAACCCATGATCTTTAAAGAGGTCAAGAGACTATTATATTCTAGAATTGTATTTCTCATTAGGCACTCTACTTGGGTTGCTAATTTAGTGCCAATTATAAATAAGAATGGTGAGATTACACTATTTATTGACTTTAGAAATCTAAATAAATCATTTTAAAAGGATAATTATCATCTTCCCTCTCTTGAATAAGTAATACAAATTATTTCAAGTTTAGTCACGATGTCTTTTCTTGATGGTTTTTCAAGGTACAACTAGATGTTAGTAGATAAGGAAGATAGAATGAAGACAACTTTCAAAACTAAGTGGGGTACCTTTGCATACAATAGAATGATTTTGGAGTAATAAACATAAGATCCACTTTTTAAAGGTCCATGGACTATGCCTTATAAGGAACGATTGGTAAGTGTATCATAATTTACATGTATTATCTAACTATTTTCTCTAAAAATAGGAAAACCCATTTCAAGCATCTACAATAAGTATTTAAAAGGTGTAGAAGGTATGTGATCTCCCTTAACCCTAAGAAGATAATTTTTTGTGTCATTAAAGGTTAATTTTTATGCCACATTATCACTAAAGATGTAATTTCCATAGATCTTAAAAGGGTGGAAGACATATCTAAGACAAAGCCTCCCAATAGTAAAAAGGAATTGAAATAATTTTCTGGTAAGAAAATTTTTGTGAGAAAGTTCATTTCTAGCTTTGCAAAGATTTTCAAACCATTGAATGACATGCCAAATAAGGATGCTAAATTATCATGGAATGAGGAGTATAAGAAGGAATTTGAAGACATCAAAAGTGCAATCAACCAAGCTCCAGTCTGATAAGTCCTAACTTTTCAAAATATTTTTACCTCTACTCTTTATCCTCTAACCACAATATTGTTACTATGTTAACTCAAAAAATAGAAGGATCAGTCCATCTAATTGATTTTTTGATTAATAATTTGAGTAATGTTGAGTTGAATTACCCTTTTATTGATAAACAAGCCTTTGCATTAATTAAAGTTATCAAGAAATTTAGGCACTACATTCTTAGGAACAAAGTGCATGCCATTCTACCTGACCCATCCACTAAGCTAATTCTAAGCCAATGCAAACTTAGAGAGCTAAGGGGTAAGTGGATGTTAGTCCTCCAAGACTATGCCAAGGAGATGAAAACTATAAAACTGGTAAGGCATCAAGGTCTGGTTCAAATGATCACCAACACTATCCCTAAGCTAAGTAATATGTAAGTTGATCATCAAATATTCCAATCTAATTAATGGTATGACTTGATTGATCACTTGATAATTGATGGTACTTATCCTACAAGGCTAACTAGGGAGTAGAGAAGAGTTCTAAGGCTCAAGGCAACTCACTACTTCATCAAAAATAGAGTCTTATACTAAAATAAATTTGAAGGTGTATACCTAAGATATGTTTATAAGGAAGAATCCACTGAGGTAATGAGCACTTTACATGAAAATTTGGGAAGTGGGCATCCATCCAAGATAAAAATAGCTCAAAATATCATCAGATCTAGCTACATTGGCCTACCATATTTAAATATGCTCATATGCATGTGAGAGAATGCCATTCATGGCATATATTCAACACTAAAGAGCCAAAAGTAACAATGGCTTTGTAACTAGTCATGATTGACAAACCTTTTACTCAATGGGGATGGTAATTTTTAGTGTTATTATCACTAACTCATTAAAAGGTCACAAGTATGTTATAATAGCTACTGATTATTGTACCAAGTGGATTGAAGTAGTAGCCCCCAAGCAATGTAGAGTAGAGGTAGTGATCAAGTTTTTAGAAGAAAGCATATGAACCAAATCTGGGACTACAATCTCTTTGGTATGTGATAATGGGTTGGAATTCACATCCATAGAAATGATAGAGTCGGTATATGACAACATATTTCTCAATTTTTCATCTAACCATTGTCCTCAAGGTAATGAAGTATCTGAGTCAATAAACAAAAAGTTGATGAAAGCCATTAAGAAGTATGCTACAAATAAACCTAGAATATGGAATAATCTTATCAAGTATGCCCTTCGGGTAGATATAATGAGATTCATTTAGGCCCTCAAAGTATCTCCCTTTTTACTAGTATATGGCTTGGAACCTATATTCCATGTCACACTCAAGATGATATCCTAAAAGTTTATGTAAGAGTATATGAAGAAAGATCAAGAATTTTCAAACTCAAGGCTATTAGATATTATTAAAATAGAATATGCATGAGAAAATAATTTTGATAACTTTAGTAGACACCAAAATATAGTAAAGAGATTTTTTGACTAAAGATCAAAGATCAAGGTGTTCAGATAAGGGGGCTTGGTTCTTCTTTGGGATAAAGCATCTAAGCCCAAGAGAAAACATGGTAAGTCCACACCTCTATGGATTGGCCCCTATAAAATTAAATATAAACATGGAGATAACACCTTTAGGCTCAAATATCTACAAGGAGAAGAGTTCACACCATCCACAAATAAAAAATATCTCAAACATTACTTCTATGTTGCTCCTCCTAGGATCTTCATGGAGTAAACCTATAAGATGATTAGAATTAGCATAGGTAGGCTAGTTATTTCCCTTTAATTTTTTTTTTCCTATCCATTGTTTTTACATAAACATGCATATATTTGTTTTCTTCCCTTTTTATTCATGTTTTACTACTTTCTATTGTGTTTTTTGTTTATTTTTTATTACTTTGTTCCTTGTTTCCAATAAGTCCTTTTTGATAGCCCTCAACTCAAAGTTTCTTAGTTTTCTTGAAAATTCAAGCTCATAAATGTTGATATCAACCCCATTCAAATATTGACCATAGATTTGATATAGGAGCTTGATATTAGGATTTCAATAAACTAGAAATGACCTATGAATAAGTTAAACATTTTATAAAGACCTTAGACTTTGTCTTGACATAGACCTAGTTTTAAGAAAAATTACAAATGTTGAATGAAATCTCAATCCATTAAGGTATAGTCATTCTTACACTTAAAAAAAATCCTTACTTGAAAATAAATGCATACACATTACATGGATATGCCTTGATGTTTGATCATAATTCTTCATGTGCAAGTTTTGTTTCAACCATGAACTGATCTTGATAATGACATTGATCAAGTGAATTGGATGACCTAGTTGTTTTTCTAAACCATAGTCTCTAATTTATAACATATTTTTATGTGTCCCTTACAAGTTGCATTTTATTGAGGTCAACATACCCCATTTATGAAAATAGGGACCCTTGTGATTATTTTGAACCTTAGGAATGAGATCTTGATATTCTACTCTTTATTATGATTTGAAGATCATCCATGCCTGATGAAACTGGCATGTTTGTTCATGGTTTTATTTGAAACTTGTCTAATGTTGGCAAAAATTTATCCTCATGTCTTAATTTATAGGATTCATGGATTTTATAATGGATCATGCTTGAAATTTATAGATTAACCATATTTAGGTTTTTTCTAGTCTCAAATTTAAGGCAACTCACAGTTGGATTCATGTGATGAAACCCTCCTTTTATAAACCCTAGGCTAGAACTTTAATTTCAATTTTGGAAGGACAATTTTGGTGGGAAAATTTTGAATTAACCCTGGACTTAAGCCTAATTTTTATGTTAAGGCTTAGTCATGTTTTTCAACATAACAAAAACCTTAACATAAAAATAATGAATTTGTCCCCTTTTATTTCCCTATTTTCATTCCATGTGTTCTTAACATGGTCAATGTTTATGTTTGTAGAGTATTTTATCTAATTACGGTCCCCTTTATCATAAAATTAGCCTAAATTTTTATCCCTAAGGCCACATTTGTATTTATCAACACGAACACAACCTTAGTCATACAACTTTAGCCTAAGTTATTATTTACTCACATCCTCACTTAAGCACCATGTTTATTTGTAGATCTAACAAACCTCACTTCATTATGAAGAATGATCTAATGGAGCATAGGAATCTCAAAAAAATCAAAGCTTTTATCCATTACACCAATCAAGTGTAAGTACTTGGATCCATATTGATGATTCATGCTTAAGAAAAACTAAGGATCTAATGGAATGAGATTATTGTAAGATTTTAATGGACCCTTTTTATAAAATATAAACTTATCCTAAGTGTTACCTTAAGGCCTCACTATATTTATTAATACAATGAAAACTTATAATAAAACTTATGCTAATTTTAAGCATCTAGATTGATCAAATGGATTGCGGCTACTTGTATAGATTTAATCTAATGGAGTGAATATGGTATTGAAAATTCAAAAGATTAGGAAGCCCTACAAAGTCACCATGTGGCATTCTCATATTAAAATCTTGGTAATAAAGGGTACCACACATTAAATTGAACATATGACATTAATTTACTTATATTATGATTGATGGCATGTGCTTCATCATGGAGATTAATCTAATAGAGCATATCAAATCCAAAGTCTATGGACTAACAGGGTTTCATGATCTTAAAATTGACATTATCATATCTATCAATTGATGTCCATAAGGCTATCATTAAAATCCATGAGACTGTCAAATCTAATCCCATTAGACCTAATGATCTACTAACTTAAATTTGATGTTCTCATGACCATCATTTAATGCCTATGATGTTGTTATTAACATCTACAAGACCATCAAATTTAATCTAATTGATTATTTTTACTAGACATAAGGCATTTCAAAATGTTACTAAAATATTATGGTTTGAATTAACAATCAATGGGATCCTTTATAATATGTTCAAACACTTAGGATATGTGAACTTCAAATGATAAAATGATCTTCTTTCTAAATACATGAAGACATAAACTTAGTTTAAGTCTATTTCCTAAGGTCCTAATTACATTTGTTTAAATGCAATAAACCTTAGGCTAGAAACTTATATTAAATCCTATTTTAAAAGGTCATTATGACATAAAACTTAGCATAAATGCTTTTAACCTAAGGTTTTATCATGTTTATTAATGCAATAAAACCCAAGGTTAAAACCTAGCACTTGGTCCTTGTATTATGTGGCCCCTTTGGACATGTTCTAAGAATTTAACATAAATATTTTAGCCTAAATTATATTTTGTGTTTATTAACACAACATAAACATTAGCCTAAAATATTTATCATAGGCTCCCTTTCTATGTATTATGAAAACTTAGGCTAAAATACTTTAGCATAAAGTTTATAGTGTGTTTATTAAACATGAAATAAACCTTAGCCTAAAATATTTAAGCCTAAGTACCTTCTTACGTCATGACACTAATTAAAGTTCTCACCCTTTTTTAGGATCAATGACCCCTACTTCATCATGAGAGATTGATAAGATGGAGTGAAAGCCCTGATGAATCTATGGTATTTGATCCCTTAGACCAATTACATGCATCCATTTAGATTAAGATCAACATTTCACACTTGTTTATGAGAGGATGATCATATGGAGTATAGTTGTTGGAGACTTTTTAATGAGCCATAAATTTCTTGGGGATCAACACATGGCAATAACACATTTATTACATAAAATTTAGAGCTTAAAAATCTTACAAATGTGCCAAATGTCATAACCACAAGGCCTGACATAAAGCAGTTAATGACTCTCAAGCCCTGTGATCATGATCAATGGTCCATATTGATCCATGAACAAGGATCCAATAGTGTGAAATAAAAGTTTCATTTTTAAAAGATAATATCTAGTCCCTCAAGGCATTTATGAAAAATGAGATGAAAGCTATCAAATGGATGTGACATGGTTGCCACACAAGCACAAAATGGCAAAATTAAATATTTTGTGTGCTCAAAAAGGCAAAGGTATAAAGACCTAGGTCTAAATCAAATATGAGACATGAATGAGCCTAAGTTCAAATTGTCATTGCCATTAAAGCTTCAAACTATCCCTAAGCATCCATAAAATCCCTAATTTGAGCTTAGATCAATAACAATCAAATTGAGAGAGTTTAATTACAATATAGGTAAGATCGAATTAACCCAAAGGATACATAAAATTTATTTGGTAAGTAATTGCAACTTCCAAAATCATGGCAGCTCACAGACAACAACAAAGGGATGAGATAGAGTTGTATTTGACCACAAATAATGAAGGAAGAATCTTTAAGAACATTGACTTAGACACTGTAGCTTTGAACAATAGGAACAAGAAATAATTTAACTCTTTTTGACCATCAAAGAGATGCAAACTTTGACAAAGGAGGAATAGAAGAATACAACCATCCTATGGAGATAAAATGACCTAGTTTATATTTAGATGGATCACCTACACTACCACTAAACTTGAGGTAGTACACTACATTGATGTCCTTGCTCTTCTTTTCTAAGATTATTAAATTAAGAATGATTAGATTGTACATGAGTATAGATTTAATAAAGTATCATACATTTCTAATCTAGCTTTTGAGAGATATTATAAACTATGTAAACCCTAAATATACTTTCCAACCATTAAAAGGTGGACTAAAGAGCATAACTTGAACAAAATCCTAGCCCCATGGCTGTTTACTAGGAACCAAGAAATATAGGACCCCATAGGAAAAATCCCAATTGTCTAATTTAGGGAGGAAATTGGGATAATAATGACCTTACTGAATAGGTTATGTAGAGCCCCCTCCACCATGAATATTTATAAAGTGTAGGTGTCTTATGTTTACTGCATAGTTGAGAAAGGACTCACTCCCCCTTTGGGTGAGATGATAAATATCCATCTAAAGTTAAAATTTAGAGCCATCAAGAAGAAAATAAGAAAAAACTTTTACATGATGTCCTATCTACTTGATGCCCTCTTAGCCTCCACCCAGATCCGAAACATTAATAATTGGTCACCTAATGGAAGACCTAATGTTTCCCATCATTATTCCAAAATTAAAATTTTAAAATATAGAAACAACATGTACTTCATCTATGATTATGTTTATCTATCCCTAGTGGAAGCCATCACAATAATCATCATGAGCAGGGTCAGCCCATTAATTAAGAGATATGTGGAATTCATAGGGTACATATAGTTCTACCCTGAATGCACAATAAGAAGGATAGAATGGACTTTGACACAACCTTTTAGGATACCCATCTATGTTCCAACCAATCTAGTAGAGCAAGAAGTGGATTACTAACTTCTTCATAGTATAGATGGATTTTTCAAGGAGCAAAGGAAAGGCCTCCCTCATCTCTTTCCTTTGATAATTAGCAAAATGTTTTTGTAAAATTGGGATCATGTAAATGTTATTTCTAGACACAGGGACTCCTTCACCTTATAAAAAGGTGATTTGAGGAAATGAGACCCTAATTGGGTGATCACAAAGCATCTAAAGTCCAAAACTATAAACAAGACATATGAGCATTAGCCAGGGGTCTATGACCATCTACATCAGGGCCTCTAGTTTCCTAGAGGTATTAGCTAGATTAAAAAAGAACAACATTAAGCTAGATCCCAATTTGGTTAGAGTAGATGACAATCAATCAGGTGAGATTTGGAAAATGGGGGCCTAATAATATCATTTGTTTCCTATATCCTCTTCTAAGCCACCTCCATGAAAACCACTACAACGACCCTAGGCACAAATAACACAAGGACCTAATAAAGAGAAGTTAGAAGAGAGATATAGGGAAGGATAATCTTTAGCCCCACTTGAAAGGCTAGAATATCTAGTAGAATACTTGGATATGACTACATTAGAACCTGATGAAATAGTTAAAGATAACCTTAAGGTGCTTGATGAAGTTTATGGGTTATAAGATGAATAGGAACAAAATGAAGAACCCCCAGCCAAAGCTAAGGAAATAGAGAAAGACAAAGTAAACGAGGTTACTTTGGACCTAGTCCTAGTAGAACCCCCACAAAAAAGGAAAGTAGAATTGGCATTGGTCCTAATTAGGAGAAACAAGCCCAAGTTGACCTTCAATCACCCCATGAGTGAGGTCAACTTGTTCAGTGATAAATACCCCATTCATGGGCCCATTATCCCTGAATGGTTTGTTTATGGGAAAATGCATAAGATTCCCACTTTATCCCATACTTGGGCCTTGACCCAAATAATTCACATTGATGTCCCTTAATAAATCAAGCCATGGATATTAGATTTTATGAAAGAAGAGAAAGAAAGATGAATAGTTACCATATAAGGATCAAGTGGCATGCAAATGGACACTTTGGTAGTTTTAATCAACACATAGGTGGAGACTCCTAAGCCTCCTAAGATCATAGTTTCATTAACTAGTGTTTAATTCAATCCAAAAATAGTAGGATTGGAGAGAGTGACCACCAAGAAAACCATGGTTGGACGTGAGGAATTCACCTTCCAAAGAGTTGAAATTTTTATATATTTAACTCCCATTAGGGGTTAGAGGGATGAGGTGTATCCTATCCATGAAGAAGAAATTTAAATCTTAGTTGATGCTCATTCAACTTAGATTAGATTAGAAATTAAGGGCATGAAATAAAAGATACATAATTTGGAGAAGGAAAAGGAGAATTTAGAGACCCAAGATATCCTATTAGTCATAGAGGCTATAACAAAGATGTTTGAGGCATCTTTATTTGACATGTTTAACTCTTTAAAGTTAATAAAGCTGAGGTAGGATTCATTAACCCAATAGAGTGAGATAATTAAAGGATTGGTGGCCCAGTGGCAGGATGTAGAGGATAAAATAAGATATTTTATCAACATTCTAATTAAGGGTAGGATTCCTAGATTTAAAACCATTAGCTTGGCTCACTTGAATGCAATATTGGGAAAGTTTTTTATAAGATCCAAATTTTAAGTGCTTGGTCAAAGAGATTATAAATACTCCTAAGGGATAATGAGGAGTTGATAGCTAGAGTCAAATAACTCCTTGGCACCATATTGGCTAATCCTAAAAAGTCTAGCACCTTGGGAACTATTGATGATGAATATTAAAAGCATAGAGCCACTTTGGTGATTCAAGAAGTGAGAAGTAAAATCCAGAGCCAATTAGGGAGTGATAATAACCAAATCATTGGCATGATCTTCACTATTGAAGAGAAGATTGAGAGGCTAGAGCATCAAACAGAGCTATGGATATTCTCCAAGATCAACAAAGGATCCCTTTAGCATGGGGCCCACTAGTCAATTAATATTCCATTTTTTAAAGAATTTTAATATTTGAATATGTTATATTATTTTTTAAAGGCATACGCTAGTTTGTTAGCATATTTACTTATAGGTCAGTCCACTTAGGAAAGAGAAATGTATTCTAGAACTATAAATAAGGATAGTTATCCTTATCTTTTTACATGTGTAATTTTATGACTGACCTATATATAGCCTGAGTATTCTATAAAAGGTAGCATTACCATTTTGTAAAGGGGAGGGAGTTTTGAGCCAAAACTTGTATATTGTTTGAACAATTAATATAAAGAAGGAATACTTAAATTTTTTTCCAAGTTTGTATCAATTATTACTTGGTTTCTCTCTCAATTGCTTGTTCTAAGTCTTGAACTTGAATGGTTTTTAATGAATTTTAAATGTGTGTCTTTGATATAGGGTTGCTAATTTGTGTTGAACCTAGATTAGTTGAATTCACTTAGAGTTTGTTTTGTTTTATTTACTGTACATTAGGATGTGCAAATGTTAATTGAATGTAGCAGTAAACCTTTAAAGAAAAGATAATTCATACTTGTATTCTCTCATGTTTTCCTTAGATATCTACCTAGTATATGATGTGATTTGATATCTTGTTACTTTACATTATTTACTAGTTAAATGTGTTTTCAATTGAAATTAAAACTTTGTCATGGTGTTCAAAGCAAGGATCAACAATCACATGATTTCTTTCTTTCTTTCTACCCTACCCTTCCTTTTACTTATTTGTTTATCAAATCACATTATCTTAGATATTATTGTAAATATTTACTTAGATTAGTCTCTAGTGTATAATTTTTATCATAACTCACTAATATTAGCATAGATACTAAAAAATTCACAAGGACCGTGATGGCTCCCAACCACCAATCAATATAAATATGTGGAATAGTTTAATTTGCTCTGACTCTATTTCACCACAAGTAATTATATTACCAAAAACCTACTACTCATGTAATGAATTCTCAAAATTCTAAAATGATAAGTGTTATTTAAACACTAAGATAACTTGTGGTACACATAGATGCATCAACAATTAGAACTAGAAAACAAGTTTGTAAATTAATCTTTACCACAACCATTTCAAGCAATTTGATTCCATAAGTGTTCTATATTCTATTCTTCATCATTGTAAGATATTAAACACATATATTAGTCCACTTGTTAAACTTGTTTTATCCAAGTTCAAAGAATTGGGAATTATTATTTAAATCTAAAGATTGAATTAATTTTTGAATTTGGATTATCTTTGATTGGTATTTTAATTGTCAAAACAAGGATGTAAGAATACTTGGAAATTTTTTTAGTTTTCATAATCTTATTTATATGTTGGAAATTAAGTTATTGAGATTATAAAGAGGAGAGAAAATCATTTTAAATAGTGTAATTCATTTATTACAAACTACTATTATTGTTCTTAATAAAATAATGCAAGCTTCTTGGAATGACATTAGAGTGTCAATATACACTCAAGCTACTTTCAAATTACATTGAGTAGTTGTTAATGTTTCATAGAATTTAATAATTTAATTTTTAAAGTATTATGATACTCTAAATAACTTAAATGAGTATGATAAATTAGTTTATCATTTCATGGAAAATAAAAATCATACATGGGTCTAAAAGCCTATTATTGTCTTAATGACACTTGATTATAGTTTCTAAATTTATAAATTATTATAGTAAATTATTAATGTTCCTAAAGGAACAAATAATTTAAGCTAAGGTGAAACACAATAATTTACAAGTAATACAAACTATAATTAAGTGGCATAGTTTTCTTACGTCAAAACCAATTGACAAGTGATTAACATTTGAGAGATTTAAATCTCTACGTGGCAAATTATAGGATGGTGTAATAAGAATAAATGACCATTATAATAAAAATAATAATATTAATTTATGACTTTGATGAATATTATAATAGTTTAATTTGATTTTAGTAGCCTATGGTTATATGTTGAATGATGACATGTAGTATGTGATGATCCCTATAATTTTAGATCATGGTATAATGATCGATCATAGATAACACTACAATGGTCTCTTCATTTACATGAAACCTATTAAATTCGTATTATTATTAAATTTTGATGAGTTATAATTGTATTTATAAACTTTTTAACTTGTTTAGACTGTGCCTTTAATTAATTTGGCTAAAACAAATATATTTTCTTCATTACAAACCTTAGCTTACAAAAGGATATTGTATGAACCATAAATTACTCCCTATTAGGATGATGCTTCACTAATATCCCAAGTAAAATTAAGGGGTAAATAATATACCTTGACATATACCTAGACTTATGTAGATGCGAGTCTCTTAGATAGGATAAAGACACATAGACTATCTTATTGGGAAGGTGTCTGTCATCATATAGTTCTGAGCTTATCACTATGGATCATAATTAGTACTCATTGACTTGCATTAAGGTTTACCAAGGGAAATAATCTTCCCCATAGAATATTCTATGGGTAATTACCTTATTTAAGGGTATCATATATGTAAATGTGGTTTTGGGGATTTTGGTAGGTCATTCAAAACCAAGTTACATGTAATAAACTATTTCACTTTTTTCACTTTGAACTCTGAAAGAAGGGATGCTCAATTTGTTTTGAGTCCATTTCATAATTATTCATGTGGATCACCTTTAACCTGGGTTCATAAAATGGTTAGTAAGAGTAATAAGGCCATAGTTAAAAATGTCACCCTTAATTTTAATATAGTTTTCTATTTTTTTCAAAGCCCTCAACCCAGGAAATCAAAAAATAGATCAATGTTGGTGATATACTTCTCAAATGAATAGTTTTTAGATATTACACAACTAATATATATTAATAATGAAGAATATATAACTTTGGACAACTAAAACATGATAAAAATACCCAATGGAGAATCAACTCATGTGGAAGATATTGATAATTTTCAAGACTCTAAAGTTAGGTTTATTAAAAGGACAAAATATGGAATTCGGATATAAGATCAACTCAAAAACTGAGTACACACATTTTTAGCATACATTAATAAATTCCTTTGTCAAAATATTTTACATTTGGACTTTATCCCCAACTCTGATCCTATAGAAGAAATTGAAAATTAAACCATTATAAACATTCATAGGTATAAGAGTAGTAGAAAGGTATTGCACACCTGGGTCAAAAATCTTCCCATTGATGCACTGAAATTCATTGATTAAATTATATATTATATGAGATTATTGATATATACCAAGTTAAGGTCAAAAAGGAATTGAAAATGGTGAAGAAAGAAGTGGGAATTTTGAGGTGTATAGATAACTATTTGATAGACATATCCCATACAAATGATATATTTATTGTATCCAAACATATCTTCAACAAGGTAGAAGATAAATATCACTTATTGGATCATAAAGTGTGGAATGGAAGATATATTTTCTTGTATATTATCTAAAACATGTGAAAAATTAGAGTAAAATATGTGATAATATAAAATCTAAGATCCATGTTGACATCTAGGCCATTATCTACAAATTTATGAAATACAAAGATGTTGAACATTATATAGCTATGGAAATGAAATAAATGTTTTATAAGATGATCAAGGAAGATATGTTTATAATGGATACTTTATATATATGGGCCATGAATAAACTAAGTGACATCTAAGTTACCCTAAATTATTCAAGAGAAAGATTGTAGGATTATTTAAGAGCAAAAATGAAATGATTGAAATAATAGAATGGTTAACACCCACATTAAACACAATCATTCCCAAGTATAAATATATAGTCACGAGAATATATAAATTTAAAGTGTATAAATTAAAATCATTTCATGATAAATAACAAGGTCAAGTTCTAGAAATAGGCCAAACAACCTTTGAGCTTGACAAATCTTCTCTCTCTAGTCAAGCTTATGGATATTCTCTCTCTAATTCATATATTTATCCATTGTACTTTTTCATGACATTATAGTAGCTTTAAAGTCATCATGTTTCACTTTTGGTGTGTATAACATGAAAAATTAAAAGTAGAAATCAAATACTTACCACAAAAGGTAGTTACACATTCTTGTTATAAATAAGAATTGTGTCCTTTGTAAAAAGACTTTTTTATAGGAAGGAAACTTTTGGTATAATAAAGAGATGAAGAATATTCCTATTCTTTTTTAAAACTCAATACATAACAAATTAACTAGTCTTTGTGCCTCTCTTTTTTCTTGGTATATAATCATTATTCCTAAGTTTTATGATTTGTTCAATTCTTGTTCATTCTTCACATTGAATACTTGTGGTTAAAACATCAATTCTTTAATTACTATTCACATGGTAAATATTTTTAAATCTATTTTTTTTAAATCACTCATGTTCTCTGTTTTGCTCATCTTTTTTATTTCCCCCTTCCTTTCTCCCATTTCTTTCCATCATATTATGTTTTGATCTCAAGAAAAACCATTAAAAAGAATGTATTTATTATATATCTATTTTTAGAATTTCCATTTAAGTTTTAAATAAAGGGAAGCCTCCACTAATAATAGAGGAGAGACCTCAATCCCTTCACTTTAAACATAGTCCTCATATTTTTTCCCTCATGCAAAGTATTCCAATAATAGGGTTTGAAACCCACCATGGGGCACATTTTTGTCTTTGAGTGCAACCCATCAAATATTTTTCCCCCTATATGACCATTCTCAAAGTTCAAGCCCTTATTTATGAACCAAATATTGATTACTTCCATGATACACAATAATATATTTTTCTAGCCTCTAATATTTTTCATGGGATGATAAAAAAAGTGTTGCTTAGTTTGAGAGGGTCATAACAATATTAAATAATGAAAAAAACCAAGTTAATCTTGCATGAGTAGCCACATCCCTTATTTCTAGAAGACAATGTGGACAAATTATGATTATAATTATTAAAATAAAACTTCATCTACCACCTCCTAGTAGACAATAAATTTTATTCACCCTCACTAAAAGAAGGATTACTAGAGCTAGAGAGGAAAATTTTGTTTCAGATCATTCATTTGATTTAAAATAGAAATTTGACATAAATAAACTCCCATAAAGAAAAAAAAATCCATGAGTGATCCTTTCAAATCTAAATATAAAATAAAATAAAGAGGAACTACCATGAGTAGAGCATTATTTATCTTAGAAACTATCCTTTCTTAAGTAATTAACTTTATCACCATGGTTGCAGTACCATGGGGTGTTACCATTGGTATACTCACTCTCAGTGGTCAACTACACTAACTTCCTAAAATTTAATGAAATATTTTTCTTAAGTTCATAGGTGATGAAAAAAATTCCCAGATGAGCACCTCTCTATGTTTTATACTACATGTAGTATTTTCAGAATTATATACAAGGAAGTAGATGTAAGAATTTTTGTGGAAACTCTACTAAGAATTTTTGTGGATACACTAAATGAAGGGGATGAAAAATGGTTTTATAGCCTTACTCCTATTTCTATTCATAATTTGTACAATAACCTACATGAAGGACCTCCTTCCCTTAGCAATTGAGACATACACCAATACAATTTCATGGTTATTAATAATTTTAAATTGTAGATTCATTCTTGTATATTAATGGATTGATGATTGTTTAAAAGTAAAAAAAAAGATTAATTAAATTAAAACTTCTCATAATTATCATATGAATTTTCTAAATTACTAAAATAGCCCTTATTATTTTAAAAAGAGTCATAGGATTCATAGAGATCCTATGAGCCCTATCCTATAGGTATTCTAGAAAACCTACTCTCTTAGATCCTAGCCTAGTTAGTAAGCATTGACCTGCTTGGTGGAGTATTTTTCAAGTAAGGTAATTTAAAATTTATTTATTTTAAGGAACCACTATGGGCATATAAGATAATTTATTATAATACCTTAATTTTAATAAACTCCATGTGTGGAATAAAAGTATAGGTTTTTTATGACATGAAAAAGACCCATGTAAGAGAGGGTACTCTCTTCTTTTAGTGGGTTGATGGATATCCTTGAAAATTGAAGTTTGGATATTTATTTTCTTGAATAAAACTTAGTCATTATTTTGGGGTTTTGGGATGATTGAAATTAAAATAATAAATGAATAAAATAATAAAATAATTCAAGCAGGACTTTATGCAAGCTTGGCCAAACCAACTTAGGGTTTTGTAGTTTTATTTATCTTACCAAATAGTTAACTCCATTATTGAATTTGTTTGGAACTTCATTTCTCTTGCCAAGTTATCACCTCCATTGATGATGTTGCTACTAGTAGATATAAGGAGTGAAGAAGTAGAAGATCTATGTTTAACCAAGCAAATGTTTTATGTTGAAACTTTTTTCCCATAGGCCAAAATGGATCAACCCCTTATAGTCAAAATATTATATAGGGGATTTATTAATAATGTCATAGGGTATGTTTAAGCTCATATGATGTCATTTCATATGCCATTATCATCTTTGGTCATAATATATATTAGTCCTTGTATCATTTAGTGTCTTAGGGGTCATTTTAGGGTCATATATGTAAGTGCAAAATTTTCATGGTGATCAATCAGTTACAAGAATAAGTCCATGAAAGGTTATGTTTACACTTAAGAAATATTTGAACTTTTAGCTAAGTGTTAGAGCATTTATATTTCTCTCAAAAAAATTGTACCACACAAATCTCACAACAAAAGTACAAGGCATACTTCTATTGGATAAATTGTTCCACTTTATTTGGCTAAGTGTTGGAATTATTTTAGGAAGATTCTCTAGGACAATTTTCCCAAAGGCAAAATTCTTTCAGAGAATTTATCCCAAAGGTAAAAGGATAAGTACAAATTGTTTCAAACATTTTATCTAAAACAAAAAATTTGGAGTCTTAATTCTTTCATAAAAAGTGGCCAAGAAAAAATCCCAAAGAGTAAATTCTTTCAAATATTTTGTTCATGGAAAAAGACGAAGGACATAATTCCTTTAGGAAAATTATCCCATGATAATTTCCCCAAAGGTCAATTTCTTCAGACATTTTATTTGTACAAAAGTCTCGAAGACTATTTATTTTAAATAAAGTGTCTAAGGTAATCTTTCCAAAGAGTCATTTCTTTTAGAAATTTTATCTGATACATAAATCTTGAAGACAAAATTCCAACAAAAGGTACAAGGCAAATCTTTCAAGAAAAATGTTCAAAACTAAAGGATCCTTGTCAAAAGCTAAAGTCATTTCTGTTAGACATATTATTTGATACAAAAGTCCTAAGAAAAATAACTTGATGTAAAAGTTAAGAACAAGAAAATTCTTTTGGGGAAAATTTTACACAATAATTTCCCTGAAGACATAATTACATCAGCTAATTGTTTTTGGCAAAGTTGATCTAGAAAGGTGGTGATATGTGCCTAAATACCAAAATTAAGCTTGGTATTCATTCATTGGTGTCTAAATATTGAAGATCATGCATATTCATTTGAAATTCTCATGGACATGAATTAATGGGTGTGAAAACATCAAAATTGGGCCTTATGAAATAACCATTTGAGTTCAAATGGTAGGTCTAGACAAATCTGACAATTTAAATTGTATCATTCATCCTAATTTGATTGTACGAGATGATTCAAAGCGTCAAAGAGCTCAAGAGGACACCATGTGGCATAACCATGTAAAGTAGTAGACTAATAATAGGATCCTAAGATCAACATATGATTGTCAAGTGGTATGAACATGTTCAATATAGTAGAAAATTTATGGAACATGTTTAATCATGAAAATTAGGTAGATAAATGGAGTGAGATGAGTCAAAGATCAATGATTCAAGCCAATTTTTTATGGCCAATAAAATGAAGGTGAGACTAGGTGATTTATATGAAGGTCAACAAAGTAATTTTTAATATAGGAAGGTAAATAAAAGGCATGGATCCAAGTTTGATCATGGTCCAGTTTAGACCAAAGCCAATGTTTCAAAGGATTCCACCAAGGTAGACACAAAAACTTCAATTGTTTCATCTCCAAGACCAACTACATGAAAGGGACCCTTCTCTCTATTATTTCATGGCATGATGAACTAGTGAAGAGTAGTTACCACTAGGATAAATATCTAGTAGATTTGATCTAATTATTCTAATCACATTGATGTTAGAACCCAGCTCAGAACAATTTGGTCCCACCATTGTAACCATT
The DNA here is from genome assembly GCA_037957365.1 of Torreya grandis. Taxonomy (NCBI): domain Eukaryota; kingdom Viridiplantae; phylum Streptophyta; class Pinopsida; order Cupressales; family Taxaceae; genus Torreya; species Torreya grandis. The sequence goes on along the minus strand of JARHVA010001322.1, from coordinate 1,035,840 downwards.
AGGGAAAATCAAGGAGGGAATCATGTAACTATACAACCACTTGAAGTGACCTAAATCAATTGAGAGGTTTGAATGAGCATATTTTTTATAATTATATTTATTTATGGTTCAAATGGAGTTGTGCTCATTTGATTACTTTTCTCATAACTAAAATCCCTCTCTCTTGCTCTCTTCTTTTTTAAATATAGTCTTTGAGTTATTATTGAGTATCCCTCAATATGGTACAATTAGACTCTACAATAATTTGTATTTTACACCTCTTAGATTAATAAATAGAGTATTTTTATAGTTGCTTATTAATCTATTCTTAGTGTGTGTATTTGTTTGATATGTAAAAGTGTCTATCATCTTCCCTTTGTAGGTCCAAGTTTAACCTAAGTGATAATAAACATTATTTTAGGTCATCTAGTGTGTCTTAAGGTTGATCTCTTTGGTATATAGTGGATAAATTAACTATAAATTCTTTTAATCATACCTTAACCTCATTTCCCTCTAACTTAAGTTCATCAAATCAACCTCTAGGTGAAACACTATTACTTAGAAATCATTGCAGACATTGCATTAGTTTTGTTTATGGTTTATTGTTGTGTTAATGAGTCAATATTAAAAGTGGATCCTTGAAAATTTAGTGCATCATCTCCTTTAGATTAGGTTCTATTCATGCATTCTCTAACTCTTTTATCCATAATTAAATAGTTAATACAGATAATAACATTTCAAGATACATTCAGGGAGCTAGCCCTTAAATCTAGAGGATCATTTCTAATATAGGTACACCCACATACCTATAAATTTTCACATGTTGTGAAAATATGTAACAAGCCTAAACAACCTATTATAAGGTAAAATATTTGGTAATAATAGTTTTGGCATGCCTAGTGGGACACATTGTCTTAAAGATAACTTTTCAAGGTGAATGCTAGTCTTGACAAACACTAGCTATAAATAGGTGTCCTACTTAGCATTTGGTGAATCCTTTAAGGTAAATCTTGTTCTAGACCATTAGTTTGTTAGAAAACTACCCCCATAATTCATGGTCATCACTAGGTCATCATTTTCTAGAATATCTAATCTTATTAACCCACCCATTCAGTCTAAAATCCCTCTTGTAATTTAGTATCCACAACCTAATCTGCCCTTTGAAGAATGATCAGATTTTTCTAGGGAGGAGGAGATGGAATAAGCTGAAGAAGTTGAAGATAATAAAGAATAATATATGGATATACCTAATGTTTTTCATGTATTTAATATTAATAATCTAATTCAGCTTCATGCACATGATGCCATTCCTCCTAATGCCACAAAAGGTGTGCCCACATTCAATGGTAAGATTCATATCACACATAGTGATCACATTAGAGATGTTTTTAAATTTTTTAGTTTCCACAATATTTTTTGAGAGAACATCTCCATTGTACTCCTTGCCTTGTCCCTTAAAGGGAAGGCTCTTAATTGGTATAGGACTCTAGAAGATGGATGCATCATGACATGGGATGAGTTTGGGGTGTTTTTGACTTCTAAATTTGGTAATGAAAGTGATCATACTTCTCTCATACATCAGCTCAACATGATAAAAAAGGTACCCATATAAATAATTCATGACTTTAATGGAAGCTTTCAGAAGACTTAGCATAGATTGCCTCCTCCTATGAGACCACCTACTAGTTTTATGTTCCCTACTTACTTGAAATCCATTAGGAATAAAATTGTTGTCATGCTTAAATCTATGGTATGATCCACCCTCCATAAAACATATGATTCTTATATCAAAGTTGAAAATAATATCATCTAAACTAAGATATTTCCTTCTAAAGTGTCCTTGGCCTCTTTGTCTCATGCTTATAATAACACTCAAAATGTATCCCAAGTTCCTAACACAAATAGGAAAACTAAGGTGGCTCCTAGGTATGAAGAAAATAATATTAATTACAAAGCAAAGTTTCTATCATTATAGGTTCAAAATAGGTAAGCTAATATGCAACAAGTTTCATATCATAATTCTTATGCCTATCAATAATAGTATGGCCAACAACATGGAAGAGAAAGAGATAAATGGTAGCCTAATCCCAATAGGCCTGCTAATGCATACAATCCTAACTCTAAACACACACACACACACACACACACACACACACACACACACACACACACACACACACACACACACATCCACACACACACACACACACACACACACACACACACACACACACACACACACACACACACACACACACACACACACACACACACACACACACACACACACACACACACACACACACACACACACACACACACAAACACACACACGTGTGTGTGTGTGTGTGTGTGTGTGTGTGTGTGGGTATGCAAAATTTAGAATGGAGAACAAGATCTAATGCTTCAAAGAGTAGATACTCCCTTCCTATAAAATGAAGAAGAAGTAATGATACAAGTTAATGAGGGTTGGCAACCTCAAGGAGAGATCTTCACCAATTTTTTGGTTGAAGACACTTTTTTGATAAATCAAGGAGACTCTATTTTAGAAAATCCAATGGCCAAGAGGATCTAGGAGGTGGTAGTAGCATGACCATAAGATAATCCAATACTCTTACAAGGTAACAAGACATAACTATGAATGCTATCATTCCAAAAACTTCTACATCTCCATCAAGCCAAAATATGGTAAGGTTCACTCCTATTCCTCCAGTTCCAAGTAATTCTTTAGCTACACAATCCCAAGAAAAAGTAGGTATGGCTTCTTTAAACATTGTAGATTTTTTGAAGAACACTAAAACATCCATTTATCTTTGGGATGTCCTTCATATGCCTAGTCAAAAATAACTCCTATAAAAGCCATTATCTATTATCTCTACTAGTGTCTCACCCTCAAATCAAAGTCAGCCATTTTTCTCTTCAAAATACTCCTAGTACCATTATTAAACTATCCACTAGGGATGGGAAACCTCCACCATTTTACCTCACCCTCATTATAAGTGACAAGTTGGTGCATAATTGCATAGTTGATAGTGGAGCTTATACTTCTATCATGCCCAAAGTTGTAGCTAACAAGTTGGGCTTGAAATATAAGCCACATAGCAAAGGGGTAATTCAATTATATGATACACTTGCTAAGATAGTAGGACTGATAAAAATCGTGAAGGTTTTCTTGCATGGTTGTCTCATTTTTCCTATCTTGGAAGACATAGTTATGGTTGATCTCCCAGCCCAATTTGCAATCTACGTATCAAGGGACTTCACAACCAAGATAGGTGGTTATCTCTTAGTAGACTAGTCTTTATTTTCTTTTAGAATAAGATATAGGACCAAGGTGGCAATTAAGACACAACCTCTTGTAAGGTTTCATATTGAACCTTATATTGAGACAAGTTCTAATTTGAATTATGTTATTCACAAAGAAAAGGATTCTATTCTAGATGATGGTACTTATTCCAAGCTTGAGTAAATGTCATATTTTTTTCTTGATGAATATGGTATAATAATTATGAGTATTATTATTATGATCTCATTGAGGAAATGGATCTAGGAGTGTATTCTATACATGAAGAAGGAATACCAACACCTTTACTTTTCAAGGAAGAGTGTGAAGGTGATGAGTTGTGGAAGATGTTATTTGATGGTTTAAGAAGTGAAGTTAGTGAAAAGTATGGTGTTATGTTGGTATCTACACCCAAACAATAGTATTATGATTCATACATATTTCATTTCATTTACACATTCAATGTGGTTGAGTATGAAGGTTTGATTCAAGGCCTTCAATGGGCAATGAGAAAAGGAATCAAGAACATGAAAGTGTATGGAGATAGTGAATTGGTTATGCATGTGAGGAATGTGATTGCTAAAAATAACCATTTTATTAATCCATGAAAGCATAGGGTATGTGATTTAATTGAATACTTCAATGCATTTAATATACAATCAGCGCCAAGGGATCAAAATAGTCATGCTAATAGACTGATTTCCATAAGATCTCAATTTGATACTCTAATTTCCATAAAGAGGAGGGAACAAATTTTCATATTGAGGCCCTTATAATACCTTCCATCCTTTATAATTAAGTGTCTTTATAATATTTATATAGTGACAAACTAAGTGCATGATTCTTGGAAAATGAGGCTGAGTTTTCTTCAAGGAATCAAAGGAGGTTCTAAGAACAATTAGGTGATCAGATTATGTAACTAATAAATAATAAGATAACTAAGGGTTTGGTGAATTTATAAATAATCTTCAGTGAGAATTATCAAAATAAAAAAGAGAAAATGAGTATGTGTACAAAATATGAGAACTATGAAAGAGTCTTGATCTTCAAGGACAAACTTTTCAAACTAGGCAATGTATGTCCTACATTAAAGAAAAATACATTCATTGAGTTGTGTAGAGAATTTCATGATATCTTTTCTTGGGAATATAATTAACTCAAAGTATTTGATCCTAGACTAACGTATCATACCATTAATTTAGAACTTGGAGTTAAATCAGTTTGACAGAAGCAAAGACCCATCAACCCCAAGGTTGAGTAACTCATGACGTTAGAGCTTACCAAACTCTTTGAATATAAGATAATATTTCCCATCAAAGATTCAACATGGGTAATTAACATTATGCTTGTTATAAATAAGAATGGGGAGATAAAACTTTGTGTAGACTTTAGGGATATTAATAAAGTGTCACTCAAAGATCACTATCCTCTAATCTCAATGGAGCATATTTTACAAATGGTTTTAGGTTCTCAACATTTCTCTCTTCTAGATGGATATTCAAAGTATAATTATATTTTAGTCAATGAAGATGATCATTTTATTACCTCCTTCACTAATAAATGGGGGACCTTTTCTTATAAGAATAAACCCTTTGGTATGTCTAATTCTAGTGCCACTTTTGAAAGAGAAATGGACATGGCCTTCAAAGGTTTGATCAATGAGATGATATTGATTTATCTAGATGATATAAAAATGTTTTATAAAGATGCTAATGAACATATGAAACACTTAAGGCAAGTGCTTGAAATATGTATTCAGTATGGAGTATATTTTAATCCAAATATGTGCATCTTTGTTATTCATGAATGTAAGCTCTTAGGACATATTATTTCCAAAGATGGTTTGCCTGTTGATCCTAAGAGAATATAGGGTATTCTAGGATTATAATTTCCCTTACATAAGAAATGTCTTCAAAGTTTCTTGGGAAAGATAATTTTTTAAGGAGGTTCATACCTAGTTTTACATATTTAGTAAAACCTATTTTAACTATACTCAAGAAGAACCAATTATTTTCTTAGACTAAAGAGGGTAAGAGTAGTTTTGAAGCCATAGAGAAAGAAATTGTAGAAGATCCTACCCTTGTGAATCTTGATTTTACTATGGAATTCATGTTGTATTGATTTTCTAAGCTTGATACTATCTCAACGATGATGATGAAAAATAATGATGAGGGTGCGGAGAAACCAATTACATTCTTCAATGGAGATTTAAAAGATTATGAAGTGAAGTACACATTTATGGATAAGCATGTCCTTATTATTGTAAGAGGACTAAATAAGTTCATAAATATGGTGTCAAATAACAAGATTTATGTTATGGTCTCTCATCTTAGCTCTAAATAGTTTCTTTTGAGAAAATACCTTAGTGAAAAGAGGGAAGGATGGATCACTAAGGTAATGGAGTATGATGTTGATATCAAAGTGAAAAAATTGGTAAGGGGTAAATGATTTTGTGAACATCTAGCTTCAGATCTTCATGATTCAAAATAAGATGCTCTAGTTAACCATGAGTGTCCCCAACCAACTGGTTCATTGCCTCCACAAATTTGGACACAGGATATGATCATATTTATCCAAAATTATGAGTATCCTAATAATATGAATAGATCATAAAGGAGATATTTTAGATTGAAATATATTCCCTTTTAACTTGTGGATGGTGTAATATTTAGGAGGGACATCAATGGTGTGATATTGAGATGCATTGATAATTACAAGTTTAGAGTGTTACTTGAGAAGTTTCATGATGGGACAATAAGAGGTCATTTCTCTCCAAGAACCACAAATGCTAAGATCCTGAGGGATGGCTATTATTGGCCAAGCCTCTTCAAGTATTTCCATGCTAAGGTGAGAAGGTGTATCTAATGTGATTTCTTTATAGAAAAATAGAAGCTTGCATCTCTCTCATTGAAGCCTGTCTAGGTTGGTCAACCTTTCATGTAATGGGGTATTGATTTCATTGGAATGATAAATCCCCCATCAAGTGCTGATAATGAATGGATACTCACAACAACTAACTATTTCACAAGATGGGTTAAGGTAGTATCATTGAAATATGTTAATGATAACACTATCTTGGAGTTCTATGAGAGAATAATAATATGGTTTGACACTCCTACTATAATTTTAAATAGTTCTCTTGCTTTTATGGGTGTTAAAATAGCTAATTGGGAAAATAATAATGGTATATTCTTGAGCACTTCATCCAAATATTACCTTCATGGTAATGGGTTAGATGAATCTATAAACAAAAACCTGATCAAAATCATAAAGAGAACCTTAGAGCATAACCAAAGAGCTTGGCACACCAAATTTAATATAGATTTATGGGCTAATAGCATAAATCTTAAGAGGTCAATAGGTAATCCTCCTTTTGTGCATATCTATTGAAGGGAGTCCAAGTTGTTTATCTCTCAAGAGATGCCTACCTTAGAATTAGCACAACAACTAGAATTGATTGAAAACACTCCATTAGAGGTGAGATTGATAAAATTAATAGAGTTTCAAGAGACTAGAGATAAAGCTCATCAAACTATGGATCATCACTAAGTACTAATGAAGAGGTCTTTTGACAAGAAGGTAACTCAAAGATAATTTCAAGAAGGTGACATAGTCTTAAAATGAGATGAATATAGAGAAAAACTAGGGAGGCATACCAAATTTGATACCCTATGGAGTAGACCATATGTCATCATCAAGTGAAAATAAAGCAACTCTTTTCAACTATCAAGGATGCATGTTAGAGAGCTACTTATCCCTATGAATGGGATACATTTGAAACCTTTTTATTGAGAAATGAGGGTTAGTTTTATAAATATTAGAATAGGTGTGTGTTGTGTTCCAATAAGTGCTCTTAAGCACATGTGTGTTTTTATTTTATGTTTCGTTCCTATTATTTTATGTTGTTTAGTGTATTGTAGAGGTAGTTTTATGTCAATCATGTATACTTATGACTCCATATCCCAATGGATAGGATTAGGAAACTAGTCATGGCATATCAAGCATGCAACCCTTGGGAAATCACCAAAGATGTTGACCATTTTTCTCCATAGGCCGAAATGGATCAACCCCCTATAGTCAAAATCTTGTATAGGGGATTTTTTAATAATGTTATGGGGTATTTTTTAGCTCATTTGATGTCATTTCATATGTCATTCTAAGATTTGGTCATAGTCTAGATTAGTCCTTGTATCATTTGGTGTCTTAAGAATCATTTTAGGGTCATATATGCAATTCACAAATTTTTGTGGTGGATGAGTAGTTGCAAGAACAAGTTTAGGAAAATCTCAGTTTACACTTAGGAAATATTTCAACTTTTGGCTAAGTGTTAGAGCATTTATAGTTATCTCAGATAAATTATTCCACACAAATCTTGTAACAAAAGTACAAGGCATAATTTCCTCAAATAAATTGTTCCACGTTATTTGGCTGTGTTTTGGAATTCTTTCAAGATAATTATTTGGGATAATTTTCCTAAAGGTAGAATTCTTTTGGAGAATTTATCTTGTAGGCAAAAGGCTAAGTACAAATTATTTTGAACATTTTGTCTAAAATAAAAAAGACACGGACTTAATTTTTGCAAGGAAAGTGGCCAAGAAAAAATCCTAAAGATTAAATTATTTTATACATTTTATCCATGGAAAAATACTAAGGACAATTGTTTTAGGAAAATTATCCCACAACAATTTCTTTGAAGGTTAATTTCTTTAAGAAATTTTGTCTACACAAAAGTCCTGAAGACTATTTCTTTTAGAGAAAGTGGCTGAGGTAATCTTTATAAAAGAGTCACTTCTTTTAGACATTTTGTCTAATACACAAATATAAAAGATAAATTTCCAATAAAAGGTACAAGGTAAATATTTCAGGGAAAATGTCTGAAACCAAAGGATCCTCATCAAAAAGAGAAGTCATTTCCATCAAATAAATTATTTGATACAAAATTCACGAGTAAAATATCTTCATGCAAAAGTCTAAAATAAGCAAATTATTTTGGGGAAATTATTTCGCAATGATTTCCCCAAAGACATAATTACATCAGCTAATTTATTTTGATAAAGTTGATCTAGCAGGGTAGTGATAGGTGTGCAAATGTCAAAATCAAGCTCAATAGTCATCCATTGGGGTCCAAAGATTTATGGTCACATAGATGTCTTTGAAGTTCTTGTAGACATCAATTGATGGGTGTGTAGACATAAAAATTGGGCCTTGTAAAATATCCATTTGAGTTTAAATAGTGGGTTTAGAAAAATCTAATGGTCCACATTGCATCATTCATTCTTATTCAACGATAAGAGATGGTTCAAATGGTTAAAGGGCTCAAAAGGCCACCATGTGGTGTAAGTACATAAAGTAGTAGAATGACAATAGGATCATGAGATCAGTGTCTGATTGACAAGTGGCATGAGAACATTCAAGCTAATAAAAGATAATGGAGTACATTTAATCCTATAAATAAAGTAGATCAATGGAGCTAGATGAGTCAAAATATTAATGATCTGAGCTAGTTTTTGATGGCCAATAAATTGAAGGTGAGCCCATGTGACTTAGACAAAGGTCAACAAAGCAATTTTTAATGGGCAAAGGAAAATAAAAAGCATGGACCTGAGTTTAATCATGGTCCAAATTAGACTAGAGATAATGTTTAAAAGGATGCCATTAAATTAAACATGCAAACTTCAACAGTTTCATCTTCAGAACCAACTTCATGAAAGGGACACTTATCTCCACTATTGTATGCCATAACAAACAAGTGAAGAGAATTTATCACCAAGACAAAGATATAATATATTGATCCAATTATTATAATCACATTGATGCTAGAACCTAACTCAAAATAACTTGATCTCACCATTGCAACCATCAGGGAAGATCAAAGGAATAATGTAACTACGCAACCACTTGAAGTGACTTAAATTAATCAAAAGGTCTGAAAAAGAATATTTTATAGAGGCATTTGTAACTACTATTCAAATTTATTTTTTCTCATTTGATTATTTTTATCAATGCTAAAATTCCTCTCTTGCTTTCCTTTTCGATGCAAAAAATAATCCAATCTTTTGGAGGCCATAACTTTTGACTTGTAGCTCCGTTTGAGATCTTCTGCATGTCAAAATGACTATCTCAAAAATTTTAAGACAAGAAATTATACTAGATAATTAACCTAAAAACCATCAAAAAAATAAATTATCAGTATTCAATATCTTCTAAAAATAATAACTTGTATTGATTCATATTGAAAATGACTTGAAATAATTATAAACCCAAACCATGCTTATATAAGCCTCAACTTGTAATTTAGAGTTGACATGCAAAAAATTGGAAAACTAAAATATCAAAAAAATATAAAAACCTTATATTTTTAGTAGAAATTATTTATAGTAAGTTTCACATGCAAGTGTGTATAGATATAAAAATCTATCAAAATATCCTAAATGATAAAATTAAACTATCAGATGATATTCAACTAAAGTTGACATCCAGGGTTAAAAGTATACAATTTTTAAAAATAGGAAATTCTCAAAAAAATCATTAAATGCTAATTTTGGACCCTTAGATAATCATTTATGGCCTTATAAACATCAAAATAAAATCTAAGTGGATAGGGAAGTTTAGGAAAGAATCATAATTTTTGAGGTGGTCATTTTGGCATGTGGAAGAGCTCAAATAGAGATATGGATCAAAAGTCATGGCCTTTAGAAGAGTGGCCTAATTTTTATGCATCATTCTCCTCTAGTTGAAAACAACTTAGCTCCATACAATTTTCCCTAATTATATTTCTACCATTTTTATTTATAAATATTTTTAGCTCCCATTATATAATCTAAGTGTTTTAATCTTTATGCAATCCTTTTGACTGCACCAAATACCTGTTATAATTCCCTTGCCTTGTGTTCATTGTCTTCATATCCAAAACATGCACTATTTTTTCCTTCTTCTTTGGAACATTCTACTATCAATTTACTTATTCATATTCATCACTTTCACCATATTCTATATGGAATTTATATAAATCTAAAACATTAAATAATGTAGAGATATCAAAATTATGTAGCAAACTCAACTCATAAGAATTTTCATTGATTTTCTTCACAATTATACATGGTCCAATTTTCTTGTACTTCAAATTATTGTATGTGAATTTTAAAAATATTTATTTCCTCAAGTAAACCATTACCAACTCTCCTTTAAATACGTTACATATTCTTTTGACATCTATTATTGCTTTGTATTTCTCATTACTTTCTTACAACTTTCTTCTTACTCTTTGCAGCTATTGCATATGCTCTACAAATGATTTTGCATCATCACTAATTTGATCTACAATTGTTAATTGTACCAAATCTAAAATACTCATAGGATTTATCCCATAAATAATTTAAAATGGTCATTTTTCTATTTATCTATTCACTAAACTAGTATATGTGAACTCATCTTGTGGTAAATATAAGTCCTATTGCTTGGGTTTCTCTCCCACTATACATCTCAACAAATTTCCCAAGATCCTATTCACAAATTCTATCTATCTATATTTTTATGGGTGACATGCACTACTGAATTGTAGCATAGTACCCATATTCTTCAACAAAGTATTCCAAAAAATGCTTAGAAATTTCATCTCCCTATTTGAAGTAATAGTTTTTGGAACACCATGCAATCTCATAATATCCTTAAAAATTAATTCTGCAACTCTTTTGGCATCATTGGTTTTCTTAAATGTAATGAAATGAACCATTTTATAAAATTTGTCTACAACAACAAAATTTGAATCATTATCTCTCTGTGTGTTTGGTAATCCCAACACAAAATCTATACTCAAATTTGTCCATGGTCCTCTTAGTATGGCTAATGGATATATATATACACACACACACACACATACAAACCTAAGAGTGTAATTTAAATCATATAATTATGATTTTGGTTAATGTAAATTATTACTAATTATAGAATAAAAGTGTGACATATAATATATAAATGTTATTTTGGTTATTAAAAATATATGAGCATATGCTTAAAGATATGTATTTACTTACAAAAGAAGGTATAATAAAAATATTTTCTCCAAAGGTAATATGAACAATTACACACACACACACACACACACACACACACACACACACACACACACACACACACACACACACACACATGTATTTTGTGTGTGTGTGTGTGTGTGTGTGTGTGTGTGTGTGTGTGTGTGTGTGTGTGTGTGTGTGTGTGTGTGTGTGTGTGTGTGGATTTATATATATTCATTTAAATATATATATGTGTGTGTGTGTGTGTGTGTATAAACCTATGAGTGTGATTTAGATCATATAATTATGATTTTGATTAATGTAAATTATTACTAATTATATAATAAAAGTGTGGCATATAATATATAAATGAAATTTTGGTTATTGAAAATATATGAGCATATACTTAAATATATGTATTTACTTTAAAAAGATGGTATAATAAAAGTATTTTCTCCAAAGGTAATATAAACAATTATATATATATATATATATATATATATATATATATATATATATATAAGAGGATTAAATCTTAGTGGCGATTAGACTTCACTAGAATCGTAGATATATAAGGATTTGCAAACACATGATTGAAAGTACACAAGTAACAATTCTCAAAATTATCTCTAATTTTGAATGGACTTGGGTATATATATTAAATTTATTCTTTTTAAGCATAATCAAATATGAATAGTCATCATTTGATAATATTTATAGTTGGTGATTTATTTTAGGATATATAAATATTTTGTGTGTAAAGACGTAAAGTTGAGGTTTTTAAATTTTATAATGTAGACATGGGATTTTAAAATAGCAATAGAATTGATTCTTGTCTTAATGAATATTTGATCGATTGATCATTTGATTTTAAAATGGAGAGATTTTCAAGTGGAAACTGATAATATTATCCTCTATTTAATATTGATGGCACACTTTAAGGGAGCTTAGAAAACTAATAGTTAATATGTTGTATGAGTTATCAGTCTATTCACTTGGATGTAGTGTGATTATTTACTAACTTTATTAGTAATTTGCTATTGTTAGCACATATATATATATATATATATATATATATATATATATATATATATATATATATATATATTAGTTTAATGATTTGGGTTGGGTATGATTAGAAATAAGTCTTGTGTCATTGATGTTAAAGTGTAATGTTTTATCCTTCTTGTTCGATTACTTGTAGATTTATCATAAGCATCTTTTATTTAATTTATAGAATCATTATTTTATTTATTTATTAATTTTGAGAAAAGAATAGTATTTAAGGGATGAAGAGTCACTTGCTCATATTTTTAACTAAACCCTTGTTGCATGTGTCATAATGTAGGAAAAATAAGACCCAATTCACTTATTCCCAAAGATTATTATTATTATTATTATTATTATTATTATTATTATTATTATTATTATTATTATTATTATTATTATTATTGGTGTTGTAAATAGGTTTTTTATTGACATTAGTTTATCTAGTAATTGTAAGAAAGCTATTATAACCCAAAGTTATTGAGGATGTAAGTTTTGAATAATTGTAATGAATTTTACTATTATCATATATTGTGCTCATGTTGACACAATTAGTTAGAACATTAGTATAATATTTTAATACTTTCATATTGATATCATTAAAAAATAAAGCTTTTTGTGTTATAACAAACTCAGTTTGGTATTTATTGTAAGCCTGATTTAGTTTGGATTAGTCTTAATATATTTGAAAATTTTGATACACTAGTGGTTTTATTTGGTATCTTACAACCTAGAAAGATAAGTTTCAAGATGCAAGGTTGAAATTAATGAACTAAAGTTCCACTAATAATTTAATCAAGATGGGATACTCACCCTAAATCATTGGAATGAATTTGGGATAAACAAATAAGGAGTACGATAATTTTAGTCTTGAAATAAGATCTGAATATGTTTAACAAATAAATTTTAAACAATATAGAAATTATTATTATCTTATAATTGAATAAGTTTTATATTTGATTATCTCAAGAAAAATAATGTTGTACAACTAATTTATTATTGAAATTCACAAATATAAAAGTGGTGAAATTCATGAGATGACATCATATCAAATTGATATAGTGGGTAGTGTTGGATCATAATTTTTTTTAGAATTAGAAAGAACCTTCTTAGAAGTTGAAGGAATAGGATAATGGGCATACATAAAAATTTGAAACCTCTAGATCTATCCTAATAGAATATTATTTATTGACTTGTATCAATCTACCTCATCTAGTTGTTATTCGATGAAACCATTTCTAGGGATAATTGTATAAATTAATCACTTGTTGATCATTTTGGTTTTTTTAATCCTATCAAAAGCACCTTACCAAAAGAAGTTGGAGTGATAGCGTCTCAGATTTGGAGGTTGATGACATTTTATCTTATGTTTAAACTAACATAAGCAACTTGAATTAACCAAAATATCATTTATTATTTTAATAACTCTTTTCCAAATAAAATCTACTAAAAAAAAAATTGTTGTTCAGATTTTAATATACAAATTCTCTGAAAATAGGCTCAAAATAATAGAAGAACTAAAGATTTTTTGAAACTAAAATTTTCAGGATCTAGAATTATATTATGAGAATTAAGATATGAAACCATTAATTTTATACTTCATTCTGTTATCTTTCGGTGGATCCAACTCCAAAGGCACTTAGCGATTTTTTCAGTTGATTTTCTCTTATAGCTTGCAAAGTTATTTCAAATTTGATATATCGAAAATAGCTTTAAGAATATTTAAGTGAAAATGGAGATTAGTGGTGATTATTTTTACCTTTAAATTAATATATAAACTTTTATTCAATAATTTTGGATTTTTTTACTAGTTTTATGAATTGTTTCCTTCACCTAAAATTGGTAGAGAATTTTTAAAGTTTGTGTTATTTTTAAAGTTTTTGTTGCTTCTGAGGTAATAAACTACTGTGGATATCTTGGCATCCTTATGCATCTTAACAATTTTATTTTGAGATATTATTTTTTGGCATTAAGATCTTATTTTCTTCAAATCCGAGCATTGAAAATTTGAGACCATCATTGCATTTCCCACCTTGGTGCTTTGAAGAGTTATTTCTTTTATTATTTTTAGATCTATGATAGGTGTTTGGAGGTGCTTGGTATTGAGATAGAAGTTTGGCATTCAAATCTAATCTTGGCATGGAGGAAAATAGTAGTTATTGAAAAAAGTGGTGTTGGAATACTTTCATCTATCTTGGTGTCTCATTCTCAACCTTACATCTAACCTTGGTGTTGGAGAAGGGGGAGATATATATTGCAGAGATCAATAAATATAAAAAAACATTGGATTGAAGCATTGAAGTTTGAAGTTTGGTACTTTATTATTATTTTTTCTTAATACCAAATCTACACATTCTCATCTAACATCATCATTTTTAATAGCATGTGACATTTACAAATATGTTAGTAAGAGTATAAGTCATTATGGTTTACACTTGGCATTTGATAGAGAAGCATTAAATTTTTTACCTTCAAGTGTCCAATTTACTAGTTGGGGTATCCTTTTACACATTTATGCCTTCTTTTCTTTCAAATATTTGATCAATTTTGAAGAAAAATTAGCATTGGAGTTTTTTCTGCTAGTTTGCATCCTCCTAGAAGGATATGGAGCAAAGACAATAGTAAAATTTTCCCTTTTCTCTCATTAAAAATAGCCTTTTCATTAATTTTTTTACTTTTACATGTTGGTTTTTTGCCTCAAGTGAAAATACAATTCACTTGCACAAGCATATCATTAACCAAGAAGATATTTTTTATTTTAGTTGGATTTTCTAAGACTGTGGAAAAATTCTAGTTCCAATCAGTGGTTGCACCACTATGTTCTTTTTTGATTTGGTCTCAAAAACTAGTTTATAGTGTTTTTTAATTATTTTGACCCATTTTATGGGAAATCATAATGCTTGTAACTTTTGAACCATAACTCGGATTTTGAGTTCTTTTTTTTTCAAAAGTGCATGTTTTTTATTTCTCTATCCATTTGTGTCATTAGATTATATAAATTCACTATTTTTATAAAGTGCTCAATTAGGGCGGGGGGGGTCCTATAATAATTTTTTTGAGGGGTTGTCTCAATGCCAATTTTGTGTACCATTTGCATTCTTTCTTGTCTTAGTGACTAGTTAGCATGGATTATACTTATGGTGTTGAAAATTGTGATTCTTTCACTACACATAATTATCACACATGGAGACCTTGAATGTAAATAATCATAAAGTGTAAAGGATTATGGTCCCTAATGAACAAAACACCAATAGTTTACATGTGAGTTTGAAAAAATTCAGCATCCATGTAAGTTTGAATAATGTATGAGTTTTTAATGGGGAGATATGTAAGTGATATTATTGTGTTTCTTTTTGATAGGTGTGATTATGCATTTAAAATGTGGGATAAGTTAAAGGTTTTATCTGGAAAATTAGATTATTTAAGAGTGATGTAGCTTGAAGTGGAGCTCACTTCACTAAATCTAGATGACTTTGCCTCCATTTTAGATTACCTCAATAAGTTTGATCATTTGTTGACATAGTTGAAGGGGAGTGGATGAGACAAAAAAGTTTAAGAGTGTGTATACTTAATCTTATCTAAGTTGAGAGGCCCATTCTAAAACTTTGCTTCTATTTTTTTTCTCTAGTATGGATGCATTAGGTACTGCATTCAGAATACTAGATCTAGAGTTATTTTGTGAGAGACTTACTTGGGATAAATCCAAATTGTCTCACCTTGAGTCTTTCACATCTAAAAAATTATTAGTGGCCTTACATCCTAAGACTAAGGTAAAATATAAGGGTAAGAAGAAGATCGCTCCTCCTCCACCTCAAAATGCACCTAAACCCAACACTACTACATCTAAATCCAACCCATCTTTCAACTCCAAGAATAAATCTAATCTATCTTGCTTCTATTATGAGGGGACTAGTCATGAAGATTTTAGGTGTTTCAAGAGAATGAAATCCTTATAAGATGACATTAGGAAACAAAATATTTATATCTCCATTCCTTATCCATCTCATAAAAATGGGAAAGAACTTAATGTTGTTGGGAGATCAGAGTTATCTATTTTATAAAGTTGGGTTCTAGAATCTAGTGATTTACACCTTATGACTTATATTAAGGAGTCATTTATATCACTTGGTTTGAGTTCTAATTCCAACATTGAGGTTGGAGATTCTTTCTACATTTTTATTAAGGTTAAGGGTGATATAAATCTATATGGTGGATACATCAATGATGCATTATATGTTCTAGACATAACCACTAATCTACTTTTAGTTTATCATATTTATCTTTTTGGTTAAGGCAAGATAATGAATTTCACACCATAGCATGTTGAAGTTAAATTTTTTTTAGATCCACACACACTTATTAAATAGGGTGTTGTTGATTAGAGTTATCTATTTTACTATTTTTAATGTTTTGGTGATACTCCTCCTTTAGGGATGTGCTTAGTTTCTCATGTAGATTTTAAGAGTCAATTCTGGCATGAGAAATTTGGACACCAAAATGATAGATATTTGAAAGAGCTGAGCACTCATAGTATAGTAGATGGTCTTCCTACAATTTTATGTCTTGATGGAGTTTACCCTAGTTGTGCATTAGGGAAACAATACTAGGATCCATTTCCTAAGGGTACATCCATGAGAGCTTCTTCACCACTTGAGCTTGTACACAATGATTTGATGGTCTTTAGTAATCCTTCTTTTAATGGAGATAAGTATACACTTATCTTCATTGATAATTTTTTTAGGCGTACTTGGGTTTATTTGCTCAAGTAAAAGAGTGATGTCTATTCTCACTTTAAAATCTTTAAGGCTTTGGTCGATAAATAATAAAGTTGCATCAATAAGATTTATACAAATAATGGGTGGGAGTACTTCAGTCGAGATTTATCTAATTTTTTGTCATCCCATGGTATTATTCACCAACATTATATTACACATACTCCATGGTATATTATTAGAGAAGAAGAACCTAACTTTGAATGAGATGGCTAAATTCATGATGCATTCACAAGATCTACCTCCTATATATTGGGTAGAGGTAGTTAATTGTACAAACTACATTCATAACTACAGACCACATCAAACAATTAATCATATGAATCTAGAGGAGGCTTGGTCTATATCCAAGCCTAATGTCTAATTTTTTTAAGTCTTTGGGATACTTACTTGGGCATTTTTACCAATTAAGAAAAGGAAATCATTGGACAAGAAGATAAAACCTTTGATTTTTGTAGGATATTATGAGGACATGATAGTTTATCATCTTCTATATCTTTATACTCATGATGTTCATTTCTGATCTCATGTATAGTTTGTTGAGAAATTTACATCTCATTATCTTCATATTCTTCCATGCCTTGTTATTCCTTTGATGATTCATCTCCTCTCAAGGATTCATTCTTTGAGGAGCTAGTTCAAGAGATTCCTGAGGAGGTTATAAAGGATGAGGATATTAATCATACTAATGTTGACACTATGCCTAGGTGGGAACGTACTATAGTTTTTTAGGAAACACTATTCATATAGGATCTTCCACCTACTTGACATCATCATGCACAATCTATGGGTACTGGACTTTTATGTTAGGCATTATCTAGGGATCCATAGTCTTTTTCACATGATCATGGGATATATGAGTGGGATGATGCGATGACAAATGAGTATTCTTAATTGATAATAATCACACTTGGGATTTGGTCACTCTTCCTAAGGGAATAAATTTGATTAGGTTTAAATGGATTTATCACACCAAGTATGTAGATGATGGTCCATTGATAAATATAAGGCATGTCTTGGTGTAAAGGAATTCTCACAGGTCAAAGGTATTGAATACTCTAATAATTTTTCACCCATTACCAAGATTTATTTTATTTACCTTGTACTTTATTTTGATACATTATAGGGTTGGCAAGTATATCAGATAGATGTTAAGAGTGTTTTCTTGTATGGAAACTTACATGAAGTAATCTATATGAATTAGACTTTTGGGTTTTTTTATGATTCTTCTCTTATGTTTTGACTTAGGAGGTCTCTTTATGGTCTCAAATAAACCCCTCAATATTGGTATGAGAATTTGGATTCATTTCTTCTCTCCACTAGCTTTGTTTGCTACCATTCTGACCCCATAGTGTATATTTAGCATATTAGGGAGGACATTATTAGTTTGGTTTTGTATGTTGATGATCTACTTCTCATATGTAGCTCCTCATCTCAAATTTAGACTATTTAATAAGCACTTTCATCATATTTTCACATGACATACCTTGGAATTCTACATTTATTTCTTGGTTTATATAGGTTTCATAGTCAAATATAGTGATTTATTTGAGTCAATAGAAGTATACCCGAAATCGATCTTAGGATTTTGGCATGGTTGATTGAAATCTAGTCCTTCTCCTTTTTAGTATAAAGTGACTCTCATTACCTCTTATAATACTCCACTTTGTGATCCTACATTGTATAGGTATATGGTTAGGAGTATTATGTATTTGACCCATACTCACCCCAATATTTCATTTATTGTTGAGATTGTATCTAGGTTTTCACATGTCCCTCATGATAGTCATTGGTAGACTACCAAGAGAATTTTATGATATATATTAAGTACCAATCATTTTGGATTACATTACACTAGAGGTTATATTGAGTTAGTTGGATATAGTGATTCAAATTAGGTAGGTTCTCTTAATGACAGGCATTCCACTTCTAGAAGATGATGCCTAGAAATAGATTTGAAACAAATAAAGAAATATAATGCTAAAAAATTACCTCACCAAGTGAAACAAGTAGACCTTCATGATTAAAATCCTAAAATAAAAAACTTAAAAAGTAATGAAATCTTCAAAAAGTCTTGAAAATTTGCATCTCTCATCCAAACTTGATGCTTTTATAATAGGGATGCCTCTTTCCCCAAGGGAAATCAACACTCCACTTCCTATCTACCTTCCCTCCAAGGATAAAAACCAAACTCTCTCTTCAAAGCTTTAATGAAAGTTTCATATCTATAAGAGGGAAAGAAAAAATGGCTTGAAATTTTTTGATAAGGGAAGATGCAGTAGTAAAGGAAATTTTTGAAGTAAATTTATAGTGATGTAGATAGGAACATCTCATAGTTCTGGTACCATGTTAGGAATGGTAAAAGGCATTCCATCCCAAGAATATGAAGCATTAGAAATAAAACATCATAAAATAAGCTATAAATATGATATGAAAAAATAAGGCAAATCATATATTATTTATAAATGAAGCATAATGAAGAATGTTAGTACAAAGGAGATCACTTGCATATATAGGCAAGGCAAAATTATGAACTAGTTAAACTGGCCAATGTGGGATAAAACCTCACATAGGACAAACTCACTAAAAGACAAAATAGCTAGCTAATACACTATCAACCATGATAAAATTTATGAAAAACATAATCTAACAATTATCAACCATATTTATTTAGGAAATTACTTAGTAGAATAGCTTTCTATGTTAAAACATATTTGGTATGTTGAATTATTTTAGTATTTAAATTGATATAGATTAATTTTGTAAGTTCCTATAGGTATTATATATATAATATAATATATAATAACTTTTTTAATTACCCTATTCTAAGTGGAGGCATTTTCCCCATCATTATTTAATAGGTGATTTAACAAAATTATAACTTGATTGTGAGGCAAGCTAGTCAAGTCTAGATGCACTGTGGTTAGATAATTCCACTTTAACATGTATAATTAACCTTGAATAGTATAATAGTGTATTTTAGTGATTTTATTTAAGGTTGGGATAATTATGAGTTCGATTGCTTACATAATTTTAACATATTTACAGTTGTAGTTAAATAAGTAATGTGCCAACAAACCATTGATGAATACCATTCCATACCATTTAGAGTGAGATTTAGTATTTGTTTCATTATGTATACATATAAATTTTCTCATTTCATTTATAATAATTAATATTACTATTAGTTGACACTAATTTTTCCTATTTATTATAATACCATGTATCTCTTTTAATTCCATTCTAGTTTCACCCCTTCTAGTCATTTATCTCCCTCCATTCAAAACTAACTATTGAATCCAAGATATTCCATGCCAATATTATGATAAAATCCATTATCCCTCACTATCATGATATCAAAAAACCCAAGTCAATTTATTAAGCCAACATAATGCTGAAATTATGAATCTATTGTAAGCAATCTCCATAGTCTATAAATATTTTAGTCTTTTTTTTAATCTTGATAAGGAAAATTTAGAATTAGATTATAATGTTGTTTTAAATGTTTATTTTATATCATTTTCAGCTAATGGTTCTCAATTTTAATGGTAGATTATATATTTGAGAATTTTTGATATAATTTGCATAATCAAAATCTATTTCTCAAATTTAACATCTCACATATTAGTCCAAGTTATACTTGATATCATTTGAGTATCGAATTTGAGTGTATTCTTACACACTAATTCTAGTGTAGTTGAAACATCTTAATCATATCTATTTTATAAAATGCCTTTATTCATTTTTTATTCTAAATAGAAGGCAAGTGTCTATGTTGCATATAACATACATTTCGTGTGTTTGTATACCTTTAAGGTTGCCTTTGCTTGTGGATGTGGGATTAGAATATGTGTGTAGTTAATGCAAGCATTAATATGGTTGTGTTAATGGTTTAAGAGTTTATTTGTGTGGAGTTAGTTTTTCAAAAGAGAATAAAAAATAGTTGCATTTTTATGGGTTTTATTTAGGTGAAATGTTTAGGTGTTACATTCTGGTGTCAGATCTCAAGTTAAACACTGGGAGCTCTAGAGAATTGTGTTTAGTATTTCTGATGAAGTTGTAAAACTTATCATCATGATAATTATTTTCATTTTTACTCATAGTTAATTAATATCATAAATTGAAATGTGTGACCATGTTGTTAGTTCTTGGTTAAATTTACCTTGAGTTTGGGTAATTAACTTCATTGGCATGTCTCTATTTTAAGTTAATATTTTGTATAATATCTATATGTGATATAAACACTTATATAGGGTAGTGTATTTAAATGTTATTTATGATAGTGTATTTCCTACATATGTAATCATGAGGTATTTTTTTATATCATAATTCACCTCCTTAGTAATCTAGTATAATTAGCTAACCCTGTTTTGGAGGGGGAACACAGGATTTGCTTCACTTAATATTTTGTTATGGTATGATTACAATTCTATAGGGTGTTTTTGTTATTATTTAATATTATTTTTATCTTGAGGTATATATATGATATTGATATCATTAATATGATGAAATTATAAATACCTTAATTAATTTAGTGGTTAATAGTTTGTATAACTAAATTGGTGAGACTTACAAGGTTTCTACAACATGTTTGTAATGTAGATGAATCTTGAGGCTATAGTATATTTACTTGAAATGATACATTATTTGATCCAATTTTGATATTATATAACTTAACCAATTTATAACCTATAAATAACCTTAAAATTTTATGATAAAGGTGGTAATAATAAGTCTATTGTACATTTATCCAATTGATGGAATGTTTGTTTAGAGTAGTTTTATTCTTTAGTAGTGGCACCTAGTTAGGTAGGTTGCCTATGAGTGTTAATAACATTGAAGAAAGATGAGTTCATTTTAGATTTTTAGGTACTGGTAACCTTGTATGGGTGCACCTCCCCTTTGATTAGCATGCTCGTGATATGAGTACACCTTGATTTGATAGCATATATACTAGTTACCTAAAGCATATTATTTAGTATCGATTATGATTTACAAACTTTTATGGGTGGTGACCATTTTGAGGTGAACCTCATTTTTTTAATTGACCATTGTATCCTTTTTTTAGTACATGTTATACTAACACATGAAAAATCTAGTAACATTCAATGCATGCATTAGGGTTTGTATAATCATATTTTCTTTGTCTTATCCCACCCTAGTTGAGAATGGTGAAATCTTGGTCATTAGAGTATGGTTTGATGAGTAATGTAGTTGATTCACCATTTTATCTTGGTTATGATTTATTAGACCATATTAATACTTCTATTATTTACAACAAAAATTAGTGGCCAGTGCTCAAACATGTAGACAATTTTCATTCTATAGAACTTTAGTGAGCTATGTTTTTATAGTGATATTGTCTAAAAGATATGCTACTTGAGAGTAGTGACAATTAGAAATATGAGCCAATATGTTGCATTGGTATTTATGTGACACTAGGAAGTCATGTGTCGGAGTGGATAGTTATTATTATTCTTCATCTATATCAGTTGGTTTTTCATGGTGGATTGTTATGATCAAATGCCATTGGATAACTTATCTTTAGTAGCACTTTGGTATGATATGGGTTATTTATTTAGTCCCTTTAATGATGGTTAGTGATGGATAATAGACATAATTTCTACATGTCACCTTAGAAAATTATGTCAACAAACACATAGATTATTAGATATTCCTCATGAGATTATAAATACAATTATAGATATATGTTGAAATGTCATTAGGGATGACATTGTGGCATCAGTTGGACTGATGCAATTTTTTTTATATGTTTTGACATGGTTACTATTTATAGGTAATATTATTTGATAATAATTTGGTTACATGGAAATAAAATATGTGAGATAGTATAGTATCATTTGGTGATGATATGACATTGGGATCGCATATATAGGAGTTTCTGTTTGACATCCTTATTCATTTGTACCAATTAGTTGCTATGATGGACCACACCCTAGCTGATGACATAGTTTAATTATCTAAATGACTAGTGGACTATTTTCATATTGGTAATGGTAGGTGGACCAATATACTATGCCTGATGATGTAATTTGATTCTCCATGATGGCTAGTGGACCACCAAATTCTCTCTTGCTTTATTCCTTCTCCCCTTGGGTGACTTGTTAAGTCACACAGTAATTATGATGTGATCTACTTTCACTATTTTTTTTGAATTTATTTTAATTTGTTTGAATACTTTACTTGAATTTGACTTGAAACCAATAATATTTTATTATTTTTGAACCTTTTCAAGTAACCAATCATTAAAATTGTTCATTTTTTTATGATTTAGATTTCTATTTTAAGTCACTTGATCTCAATTATTTATTTTATTGATTTTCATTTTACATGATCGATTTGATTTTAAAATTTATTTTAGATGATTGTTGGTATTAGTTTCACATGTGTTCATAATGTGCATAAGTGTTACACTAGTGGTATGGTATGGGGGAAGAGAAGTAGCTTAGAATACAACTTTTGGGTCATGATGGGAACCGGTCATGTCAGTTCATGATACCATCCTTCCCACCCCACCAAACATGGTGGTTATATGTATATATGTGGTCCTTGTATAGATATATGATTCTTTTGGGAGGTTTAAGGAGTTTATATGATAGAAAATAGTAATTTAGCAGTTATTTCAATAGTTGTATTGTTCTATTATGATGATGTTGGATGTTGGGACCTAGTATATTATTGTATAGTTTAGTATGGTTCAATTTGGTTCAATATTACAAATTGGTACATGTACTCATGTTTTCTAGGTGGCACTATATATTGGGACTCAGCCTCACTAATTTGTTATTTATTATTTAATATTTCTCATTATTATTTAATTATTCTTAGAAGGGTATTTACATGGATGAATACTTATCAGTTTAATGTTTCTCTGATTGGATCTCATAATTCTTCTCAGTATTGTTTATACATTAGATGGGTACTTGAGCTTTCATAATTATATCAAAGGATTTTAAGTTTAAGTGGATAGATGTTAGATATTTATGATAACATGACTTACATTATAATGATTTTGGTTCATAATTTCTCATTTTAAAGGCTATTTTGTGTTCCTATGGGCACATGATATTCTTGATTCCGTTAGATAGTATGTGTTAGTATGACGATTTTACATGGTGGTGTTTAAAAATCTTGGTAGTACATTATGTGTTAGGATTGTGGAGCTAAAAGCTTCATTGATGCAGACACAGAGGAGGTTGCAGGAGAGTTGCTGAGTGTCAGAGACACCGGCGTCGGTCAGGCCAACCGACGTCGGCAGGACAAGGCAGGAAGGAAACCGACGTTGGTCAGAGATCGGCCGGTGTCGGCGACCCCCAGGCGGATAGGGACCGGCGTCGGTCACCTGTGTGGTTCGACTGCAAGCTAATTATAGGTAGTTAGCTAACGAACCAAGTGTTTGCATGATCAGGGCTAATTATAGACTGAGAGCTGCAAATCTAATTATTGTAATTAGATGTCTAATTATTGTTTGGATGAGATCTATATAATAGACTCATGGTTGTATTGGAAAAGTGTGCTAGGGAGTAAGAGAGCATAATTATAAGCTCCTTCTATGTGTGAGGTAGAGTAATGGTGTGTTCCTCCTAGTGCCACAGTACTAGGTGTGTTGGTGCTGGATTGGAGAGCCAGCTGGGTTCTTCAGGAGTGTAGGATCTTGGTCACAGTTGCATGGCCTATATAGGAGATCTACATGGTAAGTAAGATCCTTGATCTGCAGGTGTATGTGTGTGTAAGGTTGAGGTTCACAGGTGAGCAGAACCGTTGTTTGATTTGCAGGTGTGCAAGGTCATATAAACAACAACACAACAGGGAGCAGTATCAGGCATGATCTATTTGGAGTACAGGTGTGTACTCGGATAGAGCAAGAGGAAGGCAAGGGAGTTCCTTCCATAAGTATGGTCTGTTGAATTGCAGGTTGTTGCAAATTCATGGGAGATCTACTTGAAGTACATTGAGTACTTATGGAGCACGTGGAGTGCTTGTGGAGTGCGTGGAGCACTTGTGGTGTGCATGAAGCACGGGAGGTGAACACTAACTCTGTATTTGAGTTGGGTGTTGGGACCTATGAGAGGGAGAGCTTTGGGGAGAAGATTTACTGTTCACTTGAGGTGTGGGAAACCTTTGTAAGGTGGTGGAGAAGATGTGGCATATTCTCTATTGTATTCTTTTCTGTATAAAGTGTTAATACAAGTTGTGTATTGTCTCTCATATGCTGTGTTATTCTGAATTCTAGTTATTTGGTGAATCTGGTTATTTCCGCATATTAAGTTGCTTGAAGTTTGGTAATCAATTGTATGCTTCCGGTATCGCATCCTGACAAGTGGGATCAGAGCATGTTTGTTGTTCTAGATTCCTGACAAGTGGTATCAGAGCTAAGGTTGCAGGAAGCAGGTTGTGTTTTGGTTACAGGGCACTCTCAGGGGTTTCTGATTGAGTGGGAGTAGAGCAACGGCAAATCAAAGTAAGCTAAGAATGGAGGAGTTGAAAAGCACAGACGGTTACTCACGATCTGATGGAAAGAAAGAGCAGGTAAAAGAATATTGTTGGTTGGTAACAGATCAGCATGAAGAAACTGAAGATACAGATGTAGCAGGTGTTGTTGCATAGGATGTGTTTGCAGGTTTCTTGGATAAAGTTGAATCTTGGATAAAAGATTCGGTTGCCTCTTTCCATGCAGCCCCAGGTAGAGGAGCTGGTAAGCCTTGCCAAAGAATTGGCAAAGGGGAAGTGAAGCTGAAATTGCAGGTGGCCAACACACAGGTGTTGATGAAGGTCATGCAGGTCCCAGGTTTGGAGATATGGCTAATTTCTTCAGAAAGATTGGGTGATGAGAGATGCACAAGAACTCTCACAGCGGTAGCACTTGAATTAGCTGGTGGTAAGAAAATAGGTATACTTTATCTACTTGTTTATATTATTGATTCTTCTTCTATTGCAGAGACGTGGCTTCATAGGCTTGGTCACATGAGTAGGAAGGAGATGCATGTTCTTAAGCGGAAGACAGATATATTTGACAGGCTTAAAAACTGGAAAGCCTTGGTGTTCCTGGAGGAGATGGCGGATAGAGTTCAGTGGATGAGGCTGGATACATCTGAGCAGGGCAGTTTGGACATGGAGATTGATCCAAAGGAGCTCGCAGGTAAAAAGTCATCACTCACAGGCGAACACAGACACCGATGTCGGTCAGGAGGAACCAGCGTCGAACAGACAGGTGCCGATGTTGGTCATGTGCAGACCAAAGCCAGAGATGTCGGGCAGGGTAAGACTGACGTCGGTCATGGGACTGACGTCGGCAGTATGTAAGACCGATGTCGGTCATGAGGACCGACGTCGGCAGCAGGGACACCAGCGCTGACAGGCTGGTAGTCAGGTACAGATGCATGAGAACCGACGTCGGTCGGATGCAGACTGTGGAGTGACCAAGGTTGGTCACTGTAATGAATTTTGGGTGGACAGCATGCTGTCAAGGAGTCTCAAACACCCATACAGAGGATTGAAGGCGTAAGTAGGCCCTCAAATTCGTGTTCCTCTTCTTCATACTTGTTGCTGATTGTATAGCAGGAAGGATCCAAGAAACAGGTGTGAGCTAGGTAGGATTATGATGCAGAACCAAACGAGAGTTCTGGTAGGTTTGCCAGCTAGATGAAAGCATAGAGACGAATGGATGCCATAGTAGAAGAATAGAGAGAACGGATACGTGAGACGGAAGACCAGGCATATGGTCTTGAGGAGCTGCAGGACAGTGGTACCAGGTTTGACAGGTGGAGGATGAAGCATGGCTTCAGTTAGTGTCAGGTAACTACTGTGGTTTGACTTACCAGGGGGATGATGATTGCAACATCATTCTGTTGCTGTATGTGGATAGTATGCTAGCTAGCAGGGGTGTACATACAGGGTTTTGCTGAGCTAAGGGTAAGATTAGTTCAGTGGCATGTCATGAGGAGTTTGGAGCAGCGGAATTCTTTGACATGGGAGGCATGGAGATCACAGGTTGATTTTGTCTCCAGTAAGAGCTGATGTGAATTAGGTGTTGACGAGGTTCGAGATGCAGAACCGAAGCACACTAAGGGCTGGACAGGTACAGTGTCTGAAATCACATGAGGTCTAGTATAGACCTGAGTATTCCCATGCAGTGGGACCTGTCAGAGTTAGGAGCCAATTCAGGGAAGTGGGTTCTCAGGTTTTCTGAGAGGGACTGGTAGCAGGTGTTGCTATGCAGGGTCAGGACTTCACTACAGGTGTTGTAGGTTCGGATGTGGTAGGGTACTCGGATGACAGGTGGTACACCATGGGATGTGTGGTGGGTTGTCTTCAGGTGGGAGCTTGAAGAGGAATACAAACCAGGAAATAGATTAGATGGAGTATAGGTACAGGTACAGTGCAGCTGTTTATCTCCAAGTGGGAGATTGTTAGGATTGTGGAGCTAAAAGCTTCACTGATGCAGACACAGAGGAGGTTGCAGGAGAGTTGCTGAGTGTTAGAGACACCGGCGTCGGTCAGGCCAACCGACGTCGGCAGGACAAGGCAGGAAGGAAACTGACGTCGGTCAGAGATCGGCCGGTGTCGGTGACCCCTAGGCGGATAGGGACCGGCGTCGGTCACCTGTGTGGTTCAACTGCGAGCTAATTACAGGTAGTTAGCTAATGAACCAAGTGTTTGCATGATCAAGGCTAATTATAGACTGAGAGCTGTGGATCTAATTATTGTAATTAGATGTCTAATTATTGTTTGGATGAGATCTATATAATAGACTCATGGTTGTATTGGAAAAGTGTACTAGGGAGTAAGAGAGCATAATTATAAGCTCCTTCTGTGTGTGAGGTAGAGCAATGGTGCGTTCTTCCTAGTGCCACAGTACCAGGTGTGTTGGTGCTGGATTGGAGAGCCAGCTGGGTTCTTCAGGAGTGTAGGATCTTGGTCACAGTTGCATGGCCTATATAGGAGATCTACATGGTAAGTAAGATCATTGATCTGCAGGTGTATGTGTGTGCAAGGTCAAGGTTCACAGGTGAGCAGAACCGTTGTTTGATTTGCAGGTGTGCAAGGTCATATAGACAACAACACAACAGGGGGCAGTATCAGGCAGGATCTACTTGGAGTACAGGTGTGTACTCGGATAGAGCAAGAGGAAGGCAAGGGAGTTCCTTCCATAAGTATGGTCTGTTGAATTGCAGGTTGTTGCAGATTCATGGGAGATCTACTTGAAGTACCTTGAGTACTTGT